>CM047875.1:18454910-19054910 GCA_026212405.1 Petrea volubilis
AATATTTTTTTTAATTGAAAACATAAGTAGATATATGAAATATATGAAAATTTGAAATTTTCTTAAAAAACATAAAAAGTTGATTAAATAATTAAATGACAGGCTAAAAACACAACATAAACAAAAGAATTTTTAAATTTTTTGAAAATTGAAAATAGAATGTTAAATTGTTACATGTGCATGCAATGTATGTCGTTATAACAAATTTTTGTCGAAAATTTATGTAACATCAAAATAAATCCAAAAATACAAACAAATTCGACTTTGGAAAGATGTATGAACAAGATAGATTAATCGAAATTTTATTAGTGGACATAAGTATTTAAAAGTATAAAACAAAACAAAATTTATTATAATTTCTTGCAATAGCTTGGTGGTGGAGTGCATGCCAACCAGTGAGGTCACGAGTTCAAATCTTCTCAATTACAAAACTTTGTACATTTTGAAGGATATTATTTTAGCAGTGGCAAGGGCGGCGGCGACAGCAAGGGTGGCAAAGACAAGTACGGCGGGCAGAGACTGACGGTGGGCAGCGGCAGTCCGACTAAACTTTGGCGAACATTCCGGTGGAAATCACTTCGGAGGAATTCCAACAGGATTCTTCATAACCATTATGAAACTATTGGTAATCAATCATTTCGTTACTATAAGTGACCAATGGTAATGAAATTACTTCGTTACCACGAAGAAATGGTAACGAAGTTACAATTTTCGTTACCTAATACAATTGGCGACGGGTTTTAGCTAATAAAACATTTGTAACGATTGTTTCCTTACAAATTATCTTAGGTAACGAATTTTGAGCCTTTGGTAACCAAATTATTCCTTACCTAAAGTGTAATTTGTTGTAGTGATATTGAATCAATGGTTATAAAATGTTACTAGATATAATCCACTTCACTTCAATTCTATCACACTAAAGTAACCTCTACAAGTCATGTTTCAAAAATAAGAATAGCACATCTATTTTTCATTATCAAAATAAACCATTAGCAGATCTATCAAATAAAATAAATGGATTGGAAGACAAACAAACAACACCACCTACCTGGATTTGGGTTGTAAGAGAGTTCCTTTATCTTCACATGAAATAGATTTCAAAAACCTTCAAGGAACTCAAAAAATTTCTATTGAAATATATGTGGATTAATATTACTAATCTAAGAACTAGGGTTTAGTAGAGAGAAAAAGGGTAGAAACGTTTTTTTTTCTGCTTTTAAGTTTCACAAATAGTAATATATTATATATGGGGGTAATTTTGTCTTCACACAAAAATTATAAGATCAAATAAAGGGGAGGAGGTAGTGAGTGTAATTTTAAAAACCTGAGGGATGTTATTTGCTATTTTATTTTTCATAAGGAGGTTTGATATACATTTGGCATTTTACAAGGGGGTAAATTGTAAGTCGCCCTTTTCTTTTATACATAACATATGTTTCTAAAATTATTAATTTATTCATTTAATTGCCATGCATCCAGTTTATTAATTACCTCTAGTTGTATCAAAATTTAAGGTTAAATTATGAAATTATTTATTTTAGATTGATATAATTTTTAAAGTATTGTTAGATCTTTATTGATTAGAAGCATTGTTACATTCAAATAATAATAACAACAAAGTTTATATAAATAATTTTCCATTTTAAATATATACATATATAAGTATGTATACTTGCATACATTTATACACAAATATTATGTATGTTGATTAATCTATATAGATGTTTATAAGTACCGATGATTAGACCAAATTATTATTTAATTACTTTTAGTTTACTAAACTTGAGGTTAAATTATCAAATCATTAGTTTTAATTTAGTATCAATTTTAACATAATAATAATAATAAAGTTTATATAAGTACTTCCCAAATTATATATATACACATGTGTGTGTGTGTGTTTATACACAAGAGTATACATGTAATATACAATACTCTTGATTAAGATTTAATTGTTATAAAATTAATAAGTAATTACTAACTATGTTGATTAATCTCTAGATGTTTTATAAGTAATGATTATACCAAATCATTTATTTACCTTTAATTGTATTACATTTAAGGTTAGATTATCAAATCATTTATTCTAATTTAGTATAATTTTTAAAGTATCGTTACATTCTTTTTTTGATGAGAAGCATCGTTACATTCAACTATAATTAGTTACAGAATATTTTTACATTCATTATAAAAATTTAAAATTCAATATTTTTTAGTACTTTTAATTTTGCACCAAAATTTCATCAAAAATTTAATTCTTTTTATTTTTTAAAATTTTGATAGATTACTCAGCCAAAACATTCCATTGAAAAATGCAAAATTAATAATTTATTTATTTAAAAAAAATCGGTGAAATTTTCTACAGAAAACTTAAGAGAATTGTTTGTTTTAATTTTTTTTAAAAATTCCACTACATTTTCTTGTAGTGTCGTTCGATTAAACAAAAAAAAATGGAGCACCCAATAAATTTTGCAAAGTTTCTCATGCATAAATTAAAATTTTAGGAACTGAAATATTAAATACTTCAAAAATAAAAGAATTCCTAAAAATATAAATAAATAAATTAAAATTTCACACCTTACTATATACCTTACTAGTCTTATATGCAAAACCCTTCTTGTGTTAGGATCTTCTTTCTATTTAAAGAATAAGAGGTTTTTAGAACAAATAAATAAATACATGAAGTGATATTGTTAGTAGTAACATGATAAACAGGAGAAATATAATTAAGAAATAATTTCTCCTAGTTGACTATCCAACAAAATACCCATTAATTTTAGGGCGAATTATACTGACCACCCCTAAGGTTAGGCTAATTTACGAAAAACTCCATATTTTTCAAAAATTACCAAATCCCTATGAGGTTATATCCATATTATGAACTCATTTCAATTTTCAAAAATACCCCTTCCTTTTTTGGGTGATTTGCACTGACCACCCTAAAATTAGGCTAATTTACGAGAAATCCCCTGTAGTTTCAAAAATTATCAAATTCCCCCAAAGTTATACCAATATTACAAGTAGCACCTAATTAGGTTGACTTATCAACAATATTAATTTTTTTTTTCCTTTGTAATATTATTGTCATAAAATTTTCATGTAATAGATTTTAAAATAGTGTGATAATTTATTCAAATAAATGTCCCGATGTTATACTAATATTACAACTACCACCCAATTAGGTTAACTTATCAATAATATTAATTTTTTTCCCCTCTGTAATATTGTTATCATAAAATTTTCATATAATAGATTTAAAAAACATGTGATAATTGTATGTTGATCCATTTATTTAAAACTATAAATACTATAACGAGATTTTAAGGGTGCGAATATCAAAGCCCAATTAGGATTTGAAAAGCTGACCCGATTATATTCTAATGGTTAATACTAAGGGACAGACTGGGTTATTGAGTTGTGGCAATTGGGCCAAGTTGTCCAACCCAAATTTTAAAGATCTAAAGGGACAACAGCCCAGTAATTAACTGGCTCAACTAAATCTTGGCCCATTTTAACTAAAGTTAGCACCTTAAGGCTTCATGCTACACCATTAAGGCCTGCAAATGTTTGCAGACTAAAGTGGCCCACTATACTAACATGTTAAACTCAATCTCATCTGATTTCAACCAAGAACCTGATATATATATATATATATACACACACACGCATATAAAGAACCAGTTATGTTTTTAGAAAAAGTCATTGCAGTTCAAAATATAAAATAAAAAAACATATCATTTGGTTGGCTTTTTTGAAAAAGCAAAAGCCTAAAAAACACAATTTTATTTTATTTTAACTATTCAAAGTAACTTTTAACTAAGAGTATCCTTTAAAATACCTTTAAATTACTGTATTCTAACATAAAACTGCTCAACTTTTAAAAATAATTTTACTAAAAAGTACAGTGTGAGAAACATATATATATATATATATATATAAAATATTTAAGACAATATTACATGCAGATTATTGATAGTATGGTGAAATGATTGGTCAGTATATGATAAAATTTAACATCAATGGATGAAAATGTCATGCTGTATAAGCTAAAATATTTCTTGGTGGATTACAACCAGAAATCAATTCTTTTAGTATATATATTGTAGCGTTAATTGAGATAATAAGATACCCCCCCCCCCCCCCCTCGCCCACACCAAAAAAAAAAGGTTAATAAGAACATGGATTGAGAACAAATTTATTGGGTCAAATTCCCAAAAACATCCATATGGTTTGGCACGGTACTAGAAAAGTTGCATTTAGCCACAGATTAGCCACGAATTTTTTCATGGCTAAAAGTGGCATGGCTAATTTTAACCACAGAGATTTTTTAGCCACGAATTTGGCTAGCCACGGATTTTTCGTGGCTAATATTATATGTGGAAAAAATAATAATAATAACAATCGGTGGCTAATATTGACTATTATAACAATTTTCTTATAAATTTAAATAAACTTACCCAATATTGCAAATAAGTCATTTTTATTTGTTAAACTAACCCAAATTCTATTATTATTTCATTTTAATTTAATCAGCCCCTTTTCATTTTTTTTTTCATTTTATTTTTATACCATCTTCAACATTTTTCTTCCACCACCACCATTCCACGTCGCTGCAGCCAGAGTAATGGCCAGAAACGCTGGTCTATGGGTCTTCCCAAACTAAACAAAAACCCTTAAATCAATTTTACCAATTCTCTAATAGTTTGTATTTTATTTTTTTTTAAAACCGCTTAAAAATTCTGAATTTGCCACAAAAACTATTTCATCTTCTTTCCCTAGCTACTCCACCACCGATGGTCGGTGGTCCTAACTCGAAAGTGACCTTACCAATACACTACCCACACTAAGATGCTCAAAATCCATATAAATTTACACTATTTGATGAAGGATTGGAAAAGTCATAATTAAAGTGTGGTGTGAGTTTGTATGTACATATGTGTGTATTACTTTGTCTATGTTGTGTGTGTCGTTGTGTTGAGTGTGTGCTATGACTATGTAATTTGTGTGTGTGCGTGTGTGCACTGTGTGTGTGTGTTCTTTTTTGTTTTGTTTTTCCTTTTGTGTGTTTTTTATATTACATATTAGTTATCTATATATACATTATATAAATATATTATATTATGATTTTTATTTAAATATTATAATTTTAAAATCAAAAATTAATCTCGATCATTAATCTTCTAAGTCAAAATTCAATGACTCCAAATAATAGAGGTATAACGGTCTTTTCAATATAAATCTAATGCCGTTAAGGTTGAGTTAATGGTAAGCACACGTTGCAATCTTAACATAACCACGAGAGGTTTTCGTCTATTTTTAAATTGTGGAGGATTTTCAACAATTTCGTCAAACTATTTGGAATTTGGCCAATTTATTAGTTGTGATGATAATTTTTATTTTGTCTTAATATCACTTAATGATAATATACTTATGTGATTTGTTTTTATAAATATATATATATTTAAATTTATTAATATGTTTAAGAAAAACTAAAAAAATAGTAAAATTAGATATCAGAAAAGAGAGGGCAGAGGAAAGAAATGTGGAAGAAAACAGAGAAACGGAAAGAAAAACTACTCTACAATTTAATTTTTCTATTGGGATCAAGAAATCAGGGCCACGTTTCAATGTGCAATTTGCAATTCCTATTAATTTCCTTAACGAATACAAACCCTAAAAATTCAATTTATACTAGGCCACAGCCATTTTTCATTTTCTTTCCAGAGCCGACATTCAGTTCCGTCTCTAATGGCAGTGAAAACATTGCCGGCGCGTGATCTGCTGAAATACGGCGCCGCTTAGTGATCCGGGTCGGCTCCGAAACTCAAGACCCGACAAGGTGCTGGAAATTAACCCTAGCCCGCGAGCCGCGCAGCTTGAAAGCAGCTCGGTCGTAAGCCAAAGCCGCCTCCTCCGGCGCCTCATAAGTCCCAAACCACAACCTAGAGCCTTTCTTGTCGGGGTCCCTTGTCTCCGCCGTGAACTTCCCCCACGGCCGCCGCCTCAGGCCTCTGTACCGCTTCCACTCCGCTGGCGGCGTTGATAAAGTAACTTTAGTCACGTTGATGGTTTTTTTTTCAAATTTGACTTAAAAAGGTGGAATGTTTAAAAATCTAACATGTTAAAAAGATGCTTTATAAAACTAAAATAACTCGCCAACAGTGTTGGCGAGTTTATTAAAATATTAATAAAATTTGAACATATTTATAATATTTTATCAAAAAAAAAAAAAAAAAAATTTTTAAAACTCGCCAACACTGTTGGCGAGTTTACAGAAAAAAATATTAAAAAATCAAACTCGCCAACAGTGTTGGCGAGTTTTGAAAAAAAAAATTTAAAAATCAAACTCGCCTTTTTGGGTGGCGAGTTTTGGTGGGCGGGAAAAATAATATATATATTTTTTATGTGGTAATTATTTCTGACGAGTAGTACAGAAATTAAAAATATATATATATATATATATATATATATTTAAACAAAACTCGCTATGGTACCTACGTTGTAACATATCAGAAAGGGAAAAAAAAAAGGAAAAATATCGCTGCGTTGTTGTCTGAATAGGTAAAATTGCTAACAAGCATGAGACAGTTTTGTATTACTTTGTTACGAATAAATGACTTCGACATCTATTTAAATAACCTGTGAAGGAGACATCTATTTAAATAACCTGTGAAGGAGACATCTATTTAAATAACCTGTGAATGAGGCATAAGCCGAAGTCATTTATTCATAACAAAGTAATACAAGACTGTCTCATCCTTGTTAGCAATTTTACCTATTCAGACAACAACGCAGCGATATTTTTCCCTTTTCTGATATGTTACAACGTAGGTACCATAGCGAGTTTTGTTTATATATATATATATTTATTTTTTTTTAATTTCTGTACTACTCGTCA
The DNA here is from genome assembly GCA_026212405.1 of Petrea volubilis. Taxonomy (NCBI): domain Eukaryota; kingdom Viridiplantae; phylum Streptophyta; class Magnoliopsida; order Lamiales; family Verbenaceae; genus Petrea; species Petrea volubilis. Next base: position 18,461,809 of record CM047875.1, read on the forward strand.
GAAATAATTACCACATAAAAAATATATATATAATTTTTCCCGCCCACCAAAACTCGCCACCCGAAAAGGCGAGTTTGATTTTTAAATTTTTTTTTTCAAAACTCGCCAACACTGCTGGCGAGTTTGATTTTTTAATATTTTTTTCTGTAAACTCGCCAACAGTGTTGGCGAGTTTTAAATTTTTTTTTTTTTGATAAAATATTATAAATATGTTCAAATTTTATTAATATTTTAATAAACTCGCCAACACTGTTGGCGAGTTATATTAGTTTTATAAAGTATCTTTTTAACATGTTAGATTTTTAAACATTCCACATTTTTAAGTCAAATTTGAAAAAAAACCCACGTTGATATTTAATTATATACATACAGAATTGTACTGTATCTGTCGATGCTGTCTGAAAATATGAATAAATTTAGTGCATTGTGGGACACCTAATGATTAGTCAAATAAGCCCCACGCGTGCATAAACCTTTCCCGTTTGAATTAGCCATTGAACTTGGTTAGATTAATATTAATATCCACATCATTCTAATTAACCCGAATATTTTAATTATTATTACGTATCCTGAAGAGAATTTATGCCCCAATGATACAAATGTGTACTTAAAAAGGAAGACACTTGGGGAGTTTCCTATAAAATTCTTAAAATTGCACGGGTGACATAAAAATCGGGTCAATTCCACTTTACCCCCGCCTCCTATTTAAATCGCAGTTCTATCTTCTACTTCATTGTATAACATTACAATAATTCATATACTTTAATAACGAATCAATACACTATAAATTTGATTTTCGTAATGAATTTAGTTTATAATAATTTCGTTATACTAAATGCATTGTCACTGATTGTTTTTTTAGTTCTATTTACATTAAATTATGTCGCTAATCCATCACATATACTTTAAATCCGTGACAAAATCTCTCTATCACAAAATTTTCGTTAATGAATGGAGTGTTTCTTGTAATGTAGATATATTATCATAAACGAAATGTATAATTAAAGAAATAAAATTATATATACACATGACATGAATTTATAATATGAAGTAGGAGATTAGCTAGTTAAATATGTGATGGATAATATTCGAAATTTAATATGTGTGTGTATATATATATATATATTCTAAATTACAGCGAAAATGGGCTTTACAGTATGCAAACAGATAATATACGGATAATATACAAATTAGTAAATATACGAGTACAATTCAAATGTGAAAAGAATTCGAGAGTAAAAGTACAACTTACTTTGATAATATTTTTGCATAAATTATATTTGTATTTAATTATTTTAAATAATGAAACTTTATTGAATATTTATCATTAAATTATTTAATTCATAATCATTATATAAATTACATATAATTATTCATATATTTATTATTATTTGTATAAAATATTAGAAACTTTTTTTTTATATGATGATATTCAATGAATGCTTATATATATTTTATATATATATTGTACCTATAAATATTTATTTATACATTACAAATTTGAAATAAAGATAATAAATATCTCAGAAGATAATGCATTATTCGTCAAGTATTATGTAGAGTATATATAATACGTGTATTGAAATGTGTTATATCAAAAAAAATGAATATCATTCGTTAAGTTCAAAATATGTATGAGAAATAAAAATATTTTTTAAATTATTTGTATGTATAGATACCATACGAATTTTAATACGATTTTAACTACCTATAAAGTACCATTTGAAATAGATGATCTTGTTCGCTAATTATGCAGTTGGTGTCACTTAGGCCCCTAACTATTCAGTTATGTTATAATCTCAAACTAAGTCTATGATTATGTTCTCTTATTTTTTTTTAATACCTCTCTTTGTATTTTTTTTAACCCCATATTACTGAAAATTAAGATAAAACAGAGCCTGGAGTTTCCAGTATCTATTTCTTGAAATGATTTCAAACTAACCACCAATTTGTTCTGACAGTACCGTGTTTTTTTTTTCAGGTGCACGTGTGAAACATTTTGTCGGAATATTCAACTAAATAGAAAAAGGGAAGTCCAATCTTATATTTCAGACAGCAGTGCTTTTTGACAAAAATCGAGGAAGTCGTGTTCTTTTACCAATTTCGGGGTCCTTGTCTAAAATTGTGGTCAATTTGGTAAGATGCCTAATATAAAGTCCGTTTGAATGAATTATTTTTAAATGAGAAAATTCTTATTTTTTATAAAAGAAATATTTTAAAATAAAAAAATTATATTTGAATGGCCATTTAACAAAAAGAGAAGCCATAAAAATGCCAAAAAAAGCGCTTTGAATAAGTTATTCAAAGTATCTTTAAACAAATGCATATTTAAAAACACTTTTAATTATTGTAATCGAAAGCAAAATTGCCTGGTTTAAAAAAAACAAATTACTGTAAAACATATCGTTCGAGAAAACTTTTTTTTAACCCTATCCAAATGGGCCCATATATGCAAACCCATACATATACGTTGTACGGGCCGGGACCACCTCAATGTCTTTAACGACTTAAATCAAAACTCAAAACGAAGCCTTTGATACACGTAATTTTATTAATAAATAAAATTTAATAATAAGTAAAATAAATTACAACATGAAAGAAATAAATACACGTTGTTGAGGCTTAATTCAAAAGGTGAAACTGATACCCCAAAACTATAAGAATATTTTACGTTTGATTCCCCACTAACTCATGTGGATTTCTATTTATACTTTCACAGTAGTTCTTATTAATTCTATTTGTATAGTAATTTGATTATTCATTGATAATTATAATAGTTGTTGATAATGATTAATATTTGATGATGTTTGATATACGTGTAATGATAATATAACCGTTTCAAATAAATAGATAAATACACTACTCAATAGATAAGAGTACATAATTTATTTGATCAAATCCTACAACATATTTAAGATTTAAATAATTAAGCTTTTTTATCAAGTTGGGCTGATATTTTAATTTGCTTCCGTTAATCGATTTAAACACACACACACACACACATTATGTGTAAACACACACACTGCACACACAGAGAGAGGAACTGTGTGTAAACACACACACAATACTTATTGTGTGTGTGCAGTGTGTGTGTTTACACACAATACATGTGTGTGTGAAGTACACTTACTATTTGTGTGTTTACACACACTTACTCTCTTTGTGTGTGTGCAGTGTGTGTGTGTTTACACATAGTATGTGTGTGTGTGAAGTACACTTACTGTGTATGTGTTTACACACACTTACTTTGTGTGTGTGTGTGTTTACACACAGTATGTGTATGTGTGAAGTAAACTACTGTGTGTGTGTGTGTGTGCAGTGCATGTGTTTACACACAGTATGTGTGTGTGTGAAGTGTGTGTTTACACACAATGTGTGTGTTTGCACATAGTATGTTTGTGTGTTTACACACAATATGTGTGTGCAGTGTGTGTGTGTGCGCACACTGTGTGTGTGAAAACTGTGCGCAATGTGTGTGTATGTAGACTATGTGCATGTGTGTGTGTGTGTGTGAAAAATGTGTGTGCAGTGTGTCTGTTTGTGTGAAAAATATGTGTGCAGTATGTGTGTGTGTGAAAAATATGTGTAGTGTGTGAATACCTATTAGGTATCATTACCTAATGGGTAGAAACGGGTAAAATCTTTTCCTAACCCATTTATTTGTAGTAGTATAAGTTAGGCTATGGTAGAGTATGGATGGGTATGAATAGGGTAAAATCCTACCTATTGACAGGCCTAAACCAGGGTAAGAATTTAATTGAAAAAATAATGCAATATTTTTTTAACATATATGTTTCATTATTATAGTTGCTAAATTTTTTTCGGATATGCTCAAGGACAATCAAGAGATCTAACAAAGTACGGGTCAAAAATGTAATAAAGAAAGAGCGAAAATATGTTACATTTTACCTATAAATATATTACTTTTTAAGTCCATTAATTTTACTTATAAATATTTTTAATAAATAAATTAAATACTAGATGAATGATTATTTAGTGTAATTTGAGTATGGCCCAAAACTCAATCAAGATAAGAAATTTTCCAAATGAGTCCATTAATTACTCAGAAAAAAAAACCAAAAAAAGGGACCAAATATGAAGGAAATTAAACCAACCCAACAAGAAAAATACTAGTTTTCTTTTAACCTTATATAATTTAATTGAGGTCATGACCAAAAAAGAAAAAAAAAATGATTGAGTGAGTGTTATCCATTATTAACACAATAATATATATATATATATATATGTGATAAATTTCATTTTCAGCATTACATAATTGACATTATATACAATATATATATATATATATATATATATATATATTAGGGTCTATGCACCGGCCATTAATCTAGCTAGACATATTTTTATTTGACTTATGTCCCAACAACCAATTTTCCAACCAAAAAAATAAAAAATTTCCAACAACCAAGTTTATCCAAAATATTCCCCAACAAGACTCTAATAGAATTTACGTAATATATTGTTCATATAATTGCGTTATGCTCACCTAATTAATCTCAAAGCAATAATTATTGGGCAGAAAAGTGAAATTCATTTCTAATCATTTCCCAACATGAAACTAGACCCACATTCTTGCTTTCATAAAATTTTAATTACACATTAATTAGTTACAAGTAAAGAAGCTGCATCCCCAAAAAAAAAAGTAAATATTAAATATATACATATTTTAACCCACTACAAAAAAAATAAATAAATAAAATTGACAACAACATATTGAGTGGCAATGTAGAGGTTATCACTAACTACATATATACAATTGGCAACAAAAAAAATTATGTCTAAATTGTCACAATAATGATGTTCAATATGTTAATAGTGATAAAATTGTGTCTGAATTGCCGCTATTGACAATGAATAACACTCACATAGTCAATGCTAAATATATATAATTAATGACAAAATGAATAATATTGTCACTTAATACATATCATTTTTATAGACGCCACTTAATAATTAGTGACAAATTCAATTTCTAACACCACAATATATATATATATATATATATATATAAATAGTATTTGGTTCCGATACATTAATCGATTAATTCAAGTTTGTGTGCTATAAACGTTCAATATAAAAGCCTCCATCACAGCCCAATTGTTGAATATTCGTGTACTAACACCACAATATTCGGTAAAAGTAAAACATATTTACGAAACTCCCTTGGCGTCTTCCTTTTAAGCCACGTTTATGTCATCGGACGTAGTTTATTGAATTCAAAGAATATTATACGTAACTCCGGCTAATTAACTAATCATTCCAATGTCAGCGATCGTGAGTGTCCCACAATGCAATAAAATTATTCATATTTCCAGACAGCATCTCCTGAATCTTTATTGACAAATATAGTACATTATTGTATACAATATAAATAATTGAATAAATATATCAACGTGACAAAAGTTACTTTTAAATTAAAGAATACTATGTGTATATTTATTTATATATATATATATATATATATATATATATCCTCGTTCTCCAAGTTCAAAAAAGTGAATCTTCCCAGAAATGCATCACTTAAATTAATTATTACAAAATTGTACAGTTCACTCTCTCGGATGCTCTCTATATATATAGGACATATCAAACAATTTTGCAAAAACATTCAGAAAAATAATTCAAATATAATCAGCATATATACTAATTAGGAACACTAGTTCTATGATTAGAATCTCTAATGGCAACAGAGAATATATCAGAATTTGATTCAGCTTTCCTTGAATCGATTCAAAATTTTCTTCTAAGCGACTTAGATTTTCCACAGTTAGATTTTTTATGCAATTCGACTCCAATTAGCGACCACGATGAGTTCTCGTCGCAAATGGTCGAAGAATCATTGTGTAGCAATATTAATGATGGTGCCGGAGAGGTCGAAGCACCACCGCGGCAGGGTGGTGGTCCGGCGGAGGCAGCACCGATGGAGTGGAAGCGGTACAGAGGCGTGAGGCGGCGGCCGTGGGGGAAGTTCGCGGCGGAGATAAGGGACCCCAATAAGAGAGGCTCGAGAATGTGGCTGGGGACTTATGAGACGCCGGAGGAGGCGGCTTTGGCTTACGATCGAGCCGCTTTCAAGCTGCGCGGGTCACGGGCTCGGGTTAATTTCCCTCACCTTGTCGGGTCTTGGGTTTCGGAGCCTACCCGGGTCACTAAGCGGCGCCGTATTTCAGCGGATCAGGCGCCGGCAATGTTTTCACTGTTATTAGAGACGGAAATGAATGTCGTCCCTCAAAAGAAAAATGAAAATCGCTGTAGTCCACTATTAAATTGAGATACGGTTTTGTTTTTGTTTGAGTAATTAATAGGGGTTGAATATTTTGCACATTAAACTTGGACCCTGATTTATGATTGAAATTGTAATTAGTAAATCGGGTGCTATTTAATGTGAAGCTTTTATTTTTCCATTTATATCCAATGGTCTCATGGCCGGACCGGATCCCCTATCCCATAATAGTGTCCCATCCCCTATCCACACACTATATGTGGGACGCATGTAAGTTTTGAAGATTTACTTAATGACAGAATATTTAGTCTCGTTAATTGTATTTTTTCCGTTATGTAATCTGATAAGAAAATCTCTTTTTTGCTTCTCCCACAAAACGTTGTAATTAATTACTAAAAAAAAAAAAAAGAAAGAATCCTTATAAAGTTGGAGGCAACTATATAAATTGAATATTCTCTCTTTAGAACTCAAATCGAAAAATATGATAAAAAGAAATTAGATGGATAAGCAGAAAAGTGTTGTCTTCGAGTAAGATTGCCAAAACCTTATTACCAAGCTCTGCAACAATCTGGATGATTTCTCTATTCTTAGTCCGATTATTGAAGACATCCGCCGGTTGACAATTCAATTTGTGTTGATCTCATTTCAATTTATCCATAGGTCGGGCAATGTAGTGGCCCATACCTTAGCTAGGCATGCGTTGGCATTTCAAGAAGGGGACAATGTTCTCCCTGATTATGTCGCACCTTACATTTTGCAGGATGCTAATTTTCAGTAATAATATCCCTTCGTTTCCTTTCAAAAAAATAGAAGATGGATAAGCAGAAAAGAGATTTCCTTATCAGATTAGATAACCTGAAAAATACAATTAACGGAACAAAACATTCTGCTGTTAAGTAAATTTTTAATATTTACACGTGTCCCACATCAAGAGTGTGGAGTAGGGGATTGGACACTATTATGGGGTAGGAGATCCAGTCTGATCCCATGGCATGTATATGTTGAATTTGTTGTTTAATCAGATAATCTATTTTAAAGTTCCTTTGGATGTGCATTTTAGAGGCGAAGTGTTTTTTTTAAAAGCATTTCAGAGTTAAAAAAAAATAAAATTGGATGGGTTTTTAGGAAAAAAAAATCTTTCAAAGAATTTTTTTTAAAGTTAATTAAAATAGTTTTAAATAAAAACATCTTTCAAAGTACTTTTTTTTTTATAAAAGCTATTTAGAGTAGCTTAACATCTTTCAAGTACTTTTAACTACTGTCTTTAAATATAAGATTACTAGGCTTAAAACAAAAAAAAAAAAAACTCTACTGAAAAAAATAATAAGATTAGGCACGGATTTTTCCGTGGCTATGAGTCAAAATTAATTGTTGACTTTTTTGATATCGAATATTTTTGTCAATTAGTTTAGTCTAAACTTACAATTTGAACAATATAACTTGAAAATTACTCAATATAGTTGGACTAACTCTTTAATCAATTTTTTGATAATTTATGATTATTTTATCGACATTAGGATATAAGTATGATGAAAACAATTTGAATTTGAAACGGTTTAAACACCCAAAATGTGGAATTAAGCGATGTGCCAAAAAAATTAGCGACGGAATTAAAGAAGGAAAAGTCGTAGTTGGGAGAATTCTCTAGTGGCGATGGAAATTTCCGTGGCTATTTCCATCGCCAAGTGATGGAAAATCGGGCACCAAAGTAGCCACGGATTACTCAAATTTAGCGACGGAAAAATGGGTGACTAGGTTTTTTTTCATGCAGTTCCACAATCCGTGGCTATTGGAGACTGATTTTGTCTGTGGTTAAAATCCGTAGCTAAATTCCTGTTTTCTAATAGTGTTAGACGTGTTTGGTGTAGCAATGCACCAACGCACACTAGATCATAGCCAACTCCAATTCATTGTATATAAGTCTCACTTTGTAGCTAATTTTAATAGACAACAGTTATGAATAAATTCTCCTTCCAATTCTACCAAAAAAAAAAAAAAATCTCCTTCCAAATATTCTTCTAGCATTTTCTTCTTTGTCTCTGCTATGAAATTCAACATTCTTGAGTTTTTTTAAGATGTTATAATAATCTGAAGTCCACCCTTTACTGTTTTTTCCCCCAAATTTTCTTGGTATTAAATAATTGGGTTCATATTTAGAAGTTTTAATGCTAAAAGAAAAGATCCCTTTTACTAAAGACAACTTTACTACATAGTCTGTTTATTGAAGAAATAAAACTAAAGGAATTTCTAATGCTAAGACATTGATCACTATATTTATGACTGGAAAATTTTTATTGCAAAACGATATTAGTTAATAAATTTTACTTGATTTATAATGTACTGTTTCATTAATAAAAAATATTTCTTATAGAATTGATTTCAAAATTCTTCTTTCAAGTGTCATATTTTAATTTCCCAAACTAAATACTTTCCCGCCATGCACTCAGTCGAATTTTGGTGCCGCTTCTGAAATATGTTCCGTTTCTACATATTGACACGGGCGAAAACTGAAATACTAATTTTGCTCGTCGTGATATTGAAAAATAAAAGTCATTATCACTAAATAAATTTAATTAGTGACAAAATAAAACGTGTTATCACTTTTATCCTTTTTATCACTAGTTTTACTTTCTTTCTCGCTTCCTTTTCTTTTGTAATGATAATTATATATATAAATGTTAAATTTCATTCTCAACATATTATTTAGTGACCTGATTTAATTTAAAAAGATTAGGGTACACAAATTATCACTCAGACATGCATTAAAATAATTTGCACTACTAAGCCACACAAATTGCATTAGAGGATGACATATATTTAATACTTATTGTATTGTTTTTATCATACACTGATTCTGGCCTTATAGATGGGTGGGCGTGATACGAAACTTTATTTTCATAGTTTCATTCATTGCACGTTTCAGAAAAAAACAGTAATGTTTTGTACCATAAAAAAAGAGAAAAATTAGTGGTACTATTTGTGATGAATTGGCAGTTGGCACATTCGTTGCCCTGGCGTGGGTCGGTGGGTCGGTGTTTTTACTCTTTTTTTTCACACACACACACACACACTCTCTCTTCTTGTTTTCTCTCACTAGGAAACATGAATAAGATAATGCGATTAGGAGAGGGGAGAGAATAATAAAAATAATAAAATCAATGCTACATTTTAGCAGATTAAATTCGCTATAACAAAACATTATATTTGCTCAGTAAAATAAAAACCTATACAATCTAGTGGAAAATCCAACTTGGTACATTATAGTTTTGGTACTTTAACTAGTCAATTTTGCCGATCAAACTATCGGGCGGAGAGAAGCCCTTGGTCTAACGACAAAGGGAGGTCTTATGATCATGAGGTCGTGAGCTTGAGTTTCAGCAATATGGATATTAGTATATTCAATAGTCATGTCTAATCTATTATAATATATTATATATATATATATATATATATGATAGATAGATATATTGTGTTTGGTAGTTATTAATGATTGATATAATAATTTTAATTTTTTATTATTATTATTAGAAATCTTAATTTTAAGATAATTTAAAATCCTATTTCTTTAGCATGCAAGAAAATAATTTCATAAACTTCATTACAATCTAATTTCTGATTAATCTATGAAAGTTTGATTCAAATACAAAGTCGATTTTTATGAATATAATATATATTCAAACTACCTTAATAACATATGTACAGACTGTAAGAAAACAATTTTCCAAAAAAGAATCTAATAATTATTTCTGTCACCCGTACAAATTTTCAGAAATATTTAGGAAACAGCCTTACTGTCTTCCTTTTAAGCCCACATTTATATCATTGGCATATAAGATTTCATCAGCATACGTAATTATAATTAAAATATTCGAGTCAGGCTGATGTTTATATTAATATTCGAATCTAGTTCAATTCAAACGGTTGAATCCGAGAATATACACTAACTGCACGTGGAGTAAAGGTATTTTAGTCCGTTTGGAAGAGCTTTTTTCAGAGAAAAATATTTATTTTTTGAAAAAAAATACTTTAAATAAAAAATATAGTATTTGAATTGGCTTTTTAAAACAAGTAGAAGTCAGAAAAAAAAGTCAAAATGAACTTTTTTTAGAAATTACGTCAAAGTAGTTTCAAATAAAAGTATATTTTAAAGTATTTTTAATAATTACATCCAAACGCAAAACTGTTTTACTTAAAAAAAAATCCACCAAAAAAAATATCATTCAAGAAGTATTTTTTTTTAAATCTATTTAAACGGGCCCTTTGTACGATAAAATTATTCATATTTCCAGAGAGCATATCTCCTGAATCTTAAACAAATACGGTACTGTTCTGTATATAAATAATTATTTCTCAACGTGACTAAAGTTCAATTTATAATATATAATATCCCCATTGAATTCTGCAACTCCCAAAAAGCGAACCTTCACAGAAAGGCATCGCTTAAATTAACTATTCAAAAATTTTCAGTACACTCCCTCAGATGCACTATATATATACATTCAGAAACAATTCAGATATAATCAGCATATATACTTGGGAAATTTTTGTATCCCATTAATCCTTCTCATTTTCTAAACTTAAGGAAAACATTAATGGAAGCACAAAATATATCCGAATTTGATTTTGCTTTCCTTGAATCGATTCAAAATTTTCTTCTCAGCGATTTAGATTTTCCACAGTTGGATTTTTTATGCAATTCAACTCCAGTTAGCGACGATGATGAGTCGTCACAAATGGTCGAAGAGTTATTGTGCAACAATATTGATGATGATGCCGGAGACGTCGAAGCGCCGGCCCGGCAGGGTTCTCGGGTGGCGGCGCCTCCTGTCGAGTGGAAGCGCTACAGGGGCGTGAGACGGCGACCGTGGGGGAAGTTCGCGGCGGAGATAAGGGACCCGGACAAGAGAGGCTCAAGAATGTGGCTCGGGACCTACGAGACGCCGGAGGAGGCGGCTTTGGCTTACGATCGGGCCGCTTTTAAGCTGCGCGGCTCGCGGGCTAGGGTTAATTTCCCGCACCTTGTCGGGTCTTGGGTTTCGGAGCCGAATCGGGTCACTAAGCGGCGCCGTATTCCAGTGGATTAGGAGCCAGCATTGTTTTCATTGTCATTAGAGACGGAAATGAATGTCGTCTCTGGAAAGAAAATAAAAATCGTTGTAGCATAGTATTAAATTGAGATTAGGATTTGTTTTTGTTTAAGTAATTGATAGGGCCAGCAAATTGCACAGTTGAGCCTGATTTACGATTGAAATTGTAATTTGTAAATGGTCTTTAATGTGAAGTTTTTGTTTCTCCATAACTCCTAATGATTCTAGCAATGATACTCCCAGATTATACAGAAAAATTTTGTTAGAGTAGTGTACGGCAAGTCAATAAAATTGGCAATACCTTTAAATACTTTTAGTAACAAACAATTTTTTCGATTAATGATAAAATTGAAAGTTTATACTTTTTGGCCATTTTAATCATAATGTGAAAGTTATACTCAAATATAATCTATACATATATGGTTAAAGCTCATAAATCACACAAGGCTATGAGACTTGACCTCGTATAGAGATGGGGGCTTTGAAATAAGTCTGTAAGGCGTGATCTATATCACTCCAAGTCAAAGAGTCTAACAAAGATCGGGGGCGTTAACATGATTGAGATTAAGACTTGTACTTATATAACATATTTCAAATGGGAGGATATCTTATTTCATAAATATTGAATGTAGCGACATTCATATGCATAAATAGGTGCTGATTAGAGAATAAGTTCGTTGAAAATCCCATCGAGAAATACCTAAATGAGAGCACTAATTGCACATTGAATTAGGACTATTTCTCAGCTTATGGTATGCATTAATTAGTTATTGGACTTGAGGCTCCTTAGTAATTTTGTATATGTGCATTTATACTGTGATATAGGTACCGACCTCATGGCAGGTCATAACGCGTCTATGTTAGGTATAGATCTCCCATGTATTAAGGTTTGTGAGAGTCGATAAAGAATCTATTTACTCACCTTGTAGAATAAGTGAATCTCCTATGTATTCTGTTTTAATTTGTCTACAGAAATCCATGGCAACAGTAGAGACAATGATTAGAAATGAGTTTTCTAGATCGATTCTCAAAAAGACTAATTATAAATAAGAATCATAAAATTGAGGTTAAAAAGGAATTTTCATAAATCCCATATTCTAAACCTTAATCGGGGAGATTAGTTTATGGAGGGAATGTATTTGCACGGTAGTCGTAAGCGGACAGTTTCACACATTATACTTCATCTATTGACTAGGCGTCATGAGTTTGTTGTTGGACATCGGCCACAATAGATGAGTATTATTGGATTAGAAAGAGTTTTGATTCAAAAGTGATTAATTAAATTAGTTTGATTAATCGATTGATGAATTTTTCATCTAAAATATCGCAACAAAATGCGAGTCTATTTCTAATCGATTGATGAACCTAAGGGTTCACACAAAAATAAATGGATAAACTCCTAAACATATATGAAATATTTAATTGGATTAAATCAAAGTATTAATTTAATCGATTGAGATAGAATACATCCGATTGATGGATTTAATTGAATCTATAAGAGTTAATTTGATTGGGCTTGATGACCCAATCTATTAATTAATTAAGTTTTAATTAATCAATAGGATATATCACATTAATTTATGGGCTCAATTAAATTAAATAATTAATTCAATTGAATAATATTAAAGAGTTAATTTAATTGGGTCTCAAGACCCAAGCCCATTAAATGAGTTGGTAGATTAATTCAATTTAGTGAAATTGATGGAAGAATCAATTAATTTAGAATTAATTGATTAAATCAATTAAATAAAAATTTAGTTGATTAGCATAAGAATAGAGATTCTTATACTAATTCAAACAGAAATCAAGTGGGGATCTATTTTAAAGAGTTTGAAATAGATTAGAAGAATTTTTGATATATATATATATATGGATATATATCATATATCATATAATATACGTGTATATATCATGTATCATATTATATATATATATACATATATATACGTGTGGTAAAAAAAAAGAGAGAAAAAAGGGGATTACATATTATATATATATTTATATAGGTTAAACGTGTAGCAATGATAAAAGAAAATAAAGAGAAAAAATAGTTTTCTCAATTTTCAATTCACGGCATAGCACACGAGAATAATTGTGTGACAATCATGATACGTTTGTCTTCCCCTTCTTGATTCATTAATAAGTTCTTAGTTCTTGATCAATTGATGATCATAGGATTAAGATACAATTAGAAAATAAATCCATCATTCTCAATTTATTCCTAAATGAGTTTAGGAATTACTCTAAAAGTTAGAATATATATATAATTTTATATACACAAAGTGTTTTCTTCCTCAGCATTCGAGGAAGATGTGCAATTTTGGTAATTGTCAGTTATTATTTCCTTGAATTGTTTTGTTTGTTTTTTTCACATCGCACTCATATTGCATAATGGTTGTCCCTAAATGCATTTTATTTTAAGCTCTTATTTCGTAATTGTATTATGAAATAATGCATCATGGGTTTCAAATATTTTGCGGGTGTTTTCCAATTATATTAATGCTAAATTTTGTGATGTTCAAAGTTGAGTGATGCGCTATTCTTCATTTAAAATTTTGGGATATTGAAATCTTTTGTTGTTGTTTGTTAGCTTTATTTATTTTTGTTCTCCAACAAAAAGGAGAAAATAAAAATAAGCATGATTTTTGTACAGCCAAAAAACATGACTTCACAGAATTGAGAAATTTAGGGTATTGGCTTAGCTGCTCAAGAAAGTGAACAGATTTAAGGGTGAATAAGTAACTTCCCAATGTAAGCCTACCAACCCAATACCTTTGGATACTGCGTCCCACGTCCCTCTTGAGATCTGTATTCCCAAAAACAGCTTGATAATGTACCAGGCTAAGGTATAATAGTACTGGGCTTCTGGAAATTCCACCAAACAAAATAATGTTAAGGATAGGCGCAAAATTACTAAATTGATCCTTTAACTTTATTTATTTAGGGTTTTAGTCTTCTAACTTTTGATTTTACAAAAATACCCCGTATCTTTTGATTTTTTGGCAATTTTAGTCCTTGCAACCGGGACTTCCCTCTTTCCGGTTAAAATGCCTACGTGGCGAGTGATGTGTATGCAAAATTTGCAAAATTGGTCCTTTAACTTTACCCATTTGGGGTTTTTAGTCCTCTAACTTTTGATTTTGCAAAAATATCCCATATCTTGTGGTCGTCTGGCAATTTTAATCCTAGGCAACCTGGATTTTTCTATTTCCGATTTAAGGTATAACATGCACTAGACCACATGTATAACTTGCACTACAAGAAAACGCTCAATTTTCGGCGGAATAAATTAAAAATAAATAAAAAATAATATTTTTTAAATTTTTCGGCGGATTTTCGGCCGGAAAATTTAAAAAATTAAAAATAAATAAAAAATAATATTTTTTAAATAAAAATAATTAAAAAATAATTTTTTTAAAATTTTTCGGCGGAATTTTCGGCGGAAATTCCGCCTAAAAATTTAAAAAATTAAAAATAAATAAAAAATAATATTTTTCAAATAAAAAAGAATTAAAAAATATTAAAGTAATTGTGTTCGTCGCAAAAGGTGTGATCACACCTTAGGGTCAGAAGTTTCTTCGCAGTTAATTCAAGCCAACGTTTAAACAAGGATTGTGTGATCTAATCGAAAATAGGAAAATCCAAGTTTTCTAGGACTAAAATTGCCAGTCTACCAAAAGATACGAGGTATTTTTGCAAAATCAAAAGTTAGAGGACTAAAAATCCTAAATGGGTAAAGTTAAAGGACCAATTTTGCAACTTTTTCCATACACATCACTTGCCACGTAAGCATTTTAACCGGAAAGAGGGAAGTCCCGGTTGCAAGGACTAAAATTGCCAAAAAACCAAAAGATACGGGGTATTTTTGCAAAATCAAAAGTTAGAGGACTAAAACCCAAAACAGATAAAGTTAAAGGACCAATTTTGCAATTTTGCCTAGGGATAGGCAATGTATTGGAACCGGCCAACACCCTCTACAAAACGCAACTTAAGTTTTACTATACTTACCATATAATTGGTGGTCACTTTCCATAAAATATACACAACTACATAATCAGTGTAAAATACCTCGTCATGTGATTAACACTAATTTAATCTAATTGTTACGGATCGACTAATTAAAATTTCCCCATGATCGATATACAAGAATTTGTGGTTAGATAACATATTCCAATTTATAACTTTATTTTATAATTAGAATGATAGATATATGTCATAATAGTATGTATTCCTTCTCCATATTTGACAAGTATGTCAAACATATGGCTCAGGCATAATGAAACAATTAAATTCTTTGAAACATTAATTCATATCTGATTATTATAATTTAAAATCTAAAGGCACATTGAATTATTTGGGCCATCAAAAGCCAGACAGAAGTGATCAAGTAGTCGTGACTGACGTAATTTTAAATAATCACTACTTTTGATCCAACACTTGTTTTAGAATAAACATATATTATCGTTAAATTTCATCATTTCAACTCTCATCGATCCAACGTTTTTTCTTTTTCTTTTTATTTATTTCAAAAATAATATCATTCAATTTTTCATATTTTTAAGTTCTTGGATTATTTTCAAAATTATTTTAAGGACTACTTCAAATTAAAATGCTTAATTAAGTATTTCTCGCTCATTGCGTTGGAGGAATTATATTCCTTATCGAGCTTTTTTATTTATTCTGCCCGATTTTTATAATAATAATTCTTGGGAAAGCCTTATAAAATGTGATTGACTTTGTAATATTACTATCTTAGATTGATACAGAAACATTTTCTCTTTATGTTGACATTATTTTGGCACATGTCAAAAGAATCGTAAAAAGGAAGGACAAAGGAATCGTATAGGGTTAGTTAGCTATATATATATATATATATACATGGTTGAGTGATGCTTAATATTGGGACATTAGTTTGAATATTTTGACAAAATTATTCATTTTCCCCACACGTGATGCATCTAGTTAGAACAAATTTGTTTTGTCACTTAGCATCTTCTCTGTTCTCATTAAATGCTTGAATTCATGATTAATAGTGAATATATTTCATTAATTTGTATTCAAAACGTCTCGAAACATTCAGATTTTGACAATCCTGGGTTACCTTTCAGTCGTTATAATAATCTAAAGTCCACGCTTTATCAGATTTACTTCAGATGAAATAACAATCGGATTCATATTTATAATCTTCAACACTATAAAAAAATATCTCACTGACTAGTAAAAAGTTTGTGCATGACTAGAAAATGAATAAATTGGTGATAATATAATAAGCGATAATAAAAAAATTGACATTAATTATATGAATTAGTAACGATAAAATTTTGTTGTCACAAAATAAAGTTTGCGCAATAACAATGGTGACAATATAGTATAACATTGATCAATACTGACAAATCTATGGTGGCAATTTAATGACAATTGTTCGGATCGGGTCTCGGGTTCGAATTGAAACCCGACCAATATATATATATATCTATAATATATAATATATTTATAATATTCAATATAATTTTATTATGTTTTCAGTTTTTCATCTCTCCACTATACTGATACCTTAATTACCTAAATAGGGTTTGAGACTTTGAACATTAGTATGTCACTTCTAACTTCTCAAATCTCACTCCTCAATCCTCCTCTCACTTTTCTCCCTCTTCGCCGGCCACCACCCACTACAACTCTAGCAGCAACAGCCGCAGTCACTACAAGAAAACGCGCTATTTTCGGCGGAATTATCCGCCGAAATATTTCGGCGGATTTTAAAAAAAAATTAAAATATTTTCGGCGGAATTTTCCGCCGAAAATTCCGCCGAAAACAAATTAAAAAAAAAAGAAATTAAATTTATATATTTTGGGCGGAATTTTCGGCGGAAAATTCCGCCGAAAATAAATTATATATTTAAAAAACAAATTTAAATATTTTCGGCGGAATTTTCCGCCGAAAATTCCGCCGAAAACAAATTAAAAAAAAAAGAAATTAAATTTATATATTTTCGGCGGAATTTTCGGCGGAAAATTCCGCCGAAAATAAATTATATATTTAAAAAATAAATTTAAATATTTTCGGCGGCAATTTTCCGCCGAAAATTCCGCCGAAAACAAATTAAAAAAAAAAAGAAATTAAATTTATATATTTTCGGCGGAATTTTCGGCGGAAAATTCCGCCGAAAATAAATTATATATTTAAAAAACAAATTTAAATATTTTCGGTATATATTTTGGGCCGAAAAAAAATAAAAAAAATCAGAAATAAATTTATAAATTTTCGGATGTTAAAAATTTATGTTTTTGATAATCATGACTGGCTTTAATTTTTTTTTTTAAGTTATTTTTTGTTATAGTTTTTGTTATGTATATTTATTGTTATTCCATTTATTATTGTTTTTATTTGGAAGTTTAATTTTTTTAGGGCAACAGTAAATTATATTAATTTTTAACTATAAAAAAAAAACTAAATGCCACACGTTTGTCGGGGTACATTGTAGAATATATTTTTTTATAAATAATACATAATACATATGAAAAATTAAGTCTGTGTTTATTATATGTGTCATTTCCTTCAAGAATTGTGTTTATTATGACTTTATACAACTTTTATTTCGTTAAGTCTCAAAACAAATCAATTATGTGTGGAATATTATTTATTATGATTTAGTGGAGTGAATATGTCTACTTGTAACGACTTATTAAAACAAACTAATATAATGATAGAGGTATTCGAATTTAATTAGTAGAACAAGTTGTACGGACTACACTAGGATTAATGAAATAACTTAATTTGACAAAAATAATTCTGCTTAATGTAAAAATTGAGGTTGAAATGTATAACGAGATTATGAACTATTCTTACTTGCCATAATTCATATCATAGATTTTAAATTAATTAGCTATTGCACAAGAGAATTGGGTAACTCGATTAATAAGTTTAATTATAGAACTTGTATGGGTTACGTATTTTATGGGGTGAAGAATTTATGTCTAATAGTTGTAAATTACTTATTTTATGGGATGAAGAAAACAATCAACTAATAAGAAGAACGATGAATTTTTCAAAAAAAATCACATTAAATAGTATATGCTTTAATCCAACAAATTTATAATATTTTTAAAAAATATTTTCGGATTTAAAATTAAATTAATATTTAAATTGAAATTTAAAAAAAATTAATAATTTTCGGCGGAATTTCCGCCGAAATTCCGCCGAAAATATTAAAAAAAAAATTTAAATATATTTTTCAAATTTTCGGCGGAATTTCCGCCGAAATTCCGCCGAAAATTAACTGATTTAAAAAAAAAAAAAAAAAATTTCGGATCAAAACTCCCCCCCCCCCCATTTTTCACCCTCTCCCTCTCCCTCTCCCCACGCCTCCCCCTCCCCCTCCCCCTGTCCAACGCCGCCGCTTCAGCCAGCCGCCGCCAGCACCGTCACGCAGCCCCCCCCGGTCCGTCCCCAGCCCACCCCGCCCCGCCCAGCTCCGGCCCCGCCCCCCCTCGGTCCGTCCCCAGCCCCCGCCCCCCGCCCCCCCCCCGTCCGTCCCCAGCCCCCGCCCCCCGCCTGGTCCGTCCCCAGCCTCCAGCCCCCCAGCCCCCCAGCCCCTGCCCCCGGCGCCCCAGCCCCTGCCCCCTACCCCCTGCCCTTCCCCCCCCTTCCCCGCCCCCCCTGCCCCCCAGCCCCCTCCCCCCACGATTGTTTTGTTCAAAAATATTTTGTAAGTTTGATTATGTTTGATTATTTGCTAATATTTGTGAATTTGATGTTAGAGTTCTTTGTGTAATATCTTGAATTTGGTATTTGTTGTAGGTAATTGAGTTTATTATCAGCTAGGGAGTACTACTAAAGCAAAGGTAAGTACGGCTAACTTTGAAATATATATATATATATATATATGTATACAATTAGATAGTTTATAGATAGTAGGCTAGTCTGTGATGTGGGATGGAGAACGGGAATTGGGGGAAGGGGTGGAGCCTTCCCATTGCTTGCTGTTGGTTTTTCTGTGCTTGTGTGATGTGGAGAAATAAGGGGATGGTATATATTCGTTGTATATATATATGTATGTAAATAATATAGTTTTTCATACTTATTGATTTTAAGTACATGCTTGATACGTGTTGTGTTATAGAATGATGTTATTCGGTGAATATTGAATGTTGTTTGATGTTTTTTGCACGAACCTATTCGAATGTACTAAAATAAGCATGTACATGGATATTGAATAATTGGTTTAATACGAGTTGATAGGCTAAATAATAGGAAATAGTTATTCGATTTCTAGTTTAACAAAATGATTAAAAATACTAAACTTATAAAATTAATACGCATATGTAGATGGATATCCCGGAACATAGAACGTGGATGTATACAATGACTTATCCTAGTCGAGGAGGGCTTTTACCAGCATTTTATGACGGTGTTATGAACTTCATAGAACATGCGAAGAGCTGTCCGGACTATATTAAGTATGACGAAATTCGGTGTCCTTGTAAGAAATGTCAGAGAAAATGTCATTTGTTAAAATTGGATGATATCGCAGTACATTTGTTAACGAATGGTTTTAAACCAAATTACTGGTATTGGACTGAGCATGGTGAGGTCGAGCCCTCTGTCATATTCCCTGGCGCATCAAGTAGTGGTACAGATAATGACCCATTGCAACGTTATGCTGAAATGTGTTTTGATGCTGCTAGGCAAGAGGTAGGGGGTGAAATACCAAACGATTGTGTGGAGCAACCTAATCCTGAAACTCAAAATTTTTTTGACCTTTTGAATGAATTTAATCAAGAGTTGTGGCCTGGATGTATAGATCATTCTCCACTTTCTGTTGCTGCACGGTTATTGAGCATAAAAAGTGATTATAATGTTGCACAAGATGGATTGGACGAAATCATCCAATTGATGTCAGAAGTAATGCCTGCTGGTCATAACATGCCAACTAATTTTTATGAGGCACAAAAATTAGTGAAAAAATTGTGGTTGACAAGTAAGAAAATAGATTGTTGCATAAGTGGTTGCATGTTATACTACAAGGAAACGGCAGACGCGGTGCATTGTACATTCTGTGGTGTGCCAAGATATCGTGATAGTGGGGGGCGTGTGCGTGCAAAACAAGTCCCGCAGAAGCGAATGCATTATTTGCCCCTTATTCCACGATTGAAACGTCTTTATGCATCTTCTAGCTCAGCACCTCACATGAGATGGCATGCAGAGCATCGGCGACCTGACGGTGTTATGTGTCACCCGTCAGATGGGAAAGCTTGGAAAAATTTTGACTAAGTATATCCCGACTTCGCTAGTGACCCTAGAAATGTGCGGCTTGCTTTATGTGCTGATGGGTTCACGCCGTATTCCCAATCCGCGGCGTCATACTCTTGTTGGCCAGTAATTGTGACTCCGTACAATTTGCCTCCTGAAATGTGTATGACAATGCCATACATGTTTCTGACATACATTATTCCTGGTCCTAAAAATCCAAAAGTGAAAATTGATGTATATCTGCAACCACTGATTGATGAGTTGAAGCTTTTATGGGAAGATGGCGTATCCACGTACGATGTACATGCAAAACAAAATTTTACTATGCGTGCTGCATTAATGTGGACTATAAATGATTTCCCGGCTTACGGAATGATGTCGGGATGGATGACAACCGGTAAACTAGCTTGTCCGTATTGTATGGGGTATTGCAAAGCATTTACGTTGAAGTATGAACGAAAGAATTCATGGTTTGATTGTCATCGAAACCTTTTGGACATAAATCACCAGTACAGAAGAAACAAGATTAACTTTAAAAAAAATCTGGTCGAGAATGATCCTCCCCCCCCGGTGCCTACTGGGGATTTGGTATGGAATGATGTTCAGTGGTTGCCGAAAATAACAGAACAACCATTTATGGGTAAGACATCGGGCTACGGTGTTGAACATAATTGGACCAAACAAAGTATTTTTTGGGATTTACCTTATTGGAAGCATCTCTTGATACGACATAATTTAGATGTAATGCATATTGAGAAGAATGTATTTGATAATATTTTCAACACTGTTATGGATATACCAGGGAAGACTAAAGATAATGCAAATGCAAGGCTGGACATGCAAGAAATTTGTAGGCGACCTGAGCTACAGTTGGTCCTAAAGCCCAATGGACAATGGGGAAAACCTAAGGCGAAGTATACCTTTACTCTTGAACAAAAACGGATGATATGTGAGTGGATTAAAGAACTTCGAATGCCGGATGGTTATTCTTCCAACTTGAGTCGCTGCGTTGACTCACAACAAGCAAAATTACATGGCATGAAGAGTCACGATTGTCACATTTTTATGCAGCAGTTGTTGCCTATTGCCTTTAAAGAGTTACCTGACGAGGTCTGGAAACCACTTGCTGAATTAAGTATGTTTTTTAGAGACCTACTTTCCAGCACATTAAGGCATGCCGATTTGGACAAGATGGAACAAAATATTCCTGTGATTATATGTAAAATGGAATGCATTTTTCCACCTAGTTTTTTCGATGTGATGGAGCACTTGCCAATTCATTTGATCGAAGAAGCAAGAAATGGAGGCCCGGTTCAATTTCGTTGGATGTACCCATTCGAGAGGTATTTAAATAACCCAAAATAAATTCATTCCATTTTTCGTAATTATACATTAATGAAAATTTACATGATTGATATTTTTGTAATTTCAAACAGGTATCTGGGAAAAATTAAAAAAACAGTCAAACAAAAAGCCCAGGTCGAGGGTTCTATTTGTGAGGCGTATTTGCGACGTGAAACAGCTCATTTTTGTTCGTTCTACTTTAAATCACACGTTCGATCTTTAAGAAATAGACCTGGAAGGAACGACGACGGTGGGGTAGATGAATCCATTCTACCAACATTGTCCGTTTTCAATCAAGTGGGTCGTTTGCAAGGTAAATGTGTAGAACGGTATTTCGAACATGATGCAGAATACAGAACTGCGAGACACCATATCATTTTGAATTGCGAAGAAGTTAAACCTTACATTAAGTAAGTATGATACATGTTTTGTAAGAAAATATGTTTAACCCTTCAATAACTAACTACATTTCAAATTGCAGTTACTTTTCATCATACTTTAGAATTGGTGAGGCTGAAGCCAGTGACCGTCTTGAATCAGAATTTGATGAATGGTTTAAGTCATACGTAAGTTAACGAAAAATTAATATTTATATTACTTATGAAGCTCTACCTACTATTAATGATGCAAGCGGATATTTATCTTACAGGTTCATAATCCAGGAAACGGGATTACGGATCTATTCTTAAATCAATTGGCTTGGGGTCCTAATATGAAAATGAGAACATATCATACATATTTTGTCAATGGTTTCAAGTTTCACACTTCCTCGTGGTGTCAAGGGAAAAAGACGATGAATTGCGGGGTTTGGGTGAAAGGCAGTTATGAGGATGCTGCCATAGAGGATGACTACTACGGAATCTTGAATGAAATATTAGAGTTGGAATACACTGGTAAGCCAATAAAAAGGGTTGTTTTATTCAAATGTGAGTGGTTCGATCCCACACCTCGAAGAGGGACTCGTATTGTACATCCAGAATGCGAAATTGTTGAAGTAAAACAATCAGGTAGGTATAGAAAATACGATCCTTTTATAATTGCACAACAAGCCCGACAGGTATACTTTGTTAAGTATCCAGGAAAAATTCAAGAGAAAATGCGATGGCTCGCTGTCATTAAAAGTAAAGCGACAGGTCGTGTTGATGTTGAACACGCGTTGGAAGTCGCTTACCAAAATGACGATGGGCCAAGTGTGCGAGACATCACTGCTGATGACGTTGTTGGATCTATGTGCGACCAAAATTTGACATTAATACCGATTGATGAAGGGGAGCTGAATGAGGTTATACATACTGATGAAGAAGATATTGAAGAGGTTGATAGTGATGAAGCCGAAACGAGCGATGAATAAGTTACATTGCATGGTAAATCAAAAAGATATATAGATTTTATTAATATATAGATAGACTTAATATATATATGTGCGTGACTAACGTCGTTTTGATCACGAATTAAAATACGTTATTGCACTTAGTTGGATATATGCATAAATTATTTATGTCGGCATATAATTGTAATATACCTTGTTTGATAATAAAATTTTGTATTTGATAATTGTTGTATAATTTTCAATCATATAGATGAGGCGTGGGAAAAATAAGATTTCATATGGTAGATCAACTGATAGGCCGTCACATAATCCGGGTTCGTCTTCATCCCATCGAGGCACATCCTCAGCGTCACTTTCGGGCTCCTCCCCTTCTTACCAATCCACTCGTATAGGCCATAGTCCACCACCAGACATTCCTATGCAATTTATGCCAACTCCTTCGATGCCTAGCGGGCACAGTCCACCTGTTACATCGCACATTCCTAGCCCGCCGCTACCCCAGCAGCAACCACAGGCGGAGGTTGACGAGTTGACTCAGGCCGATATAGAAGGTATTCAGGACACGTATGCGATGCCCACACCTCCACCTGCATCGAGTAGTAAGATTACTGTTACACCAGTTGGTTCGAATCGGTTAGTTTTTTTTTTTTTTTTTGTAAGTTTGATACTTCAAATAGAACTGATAATAAATCATATATGTTTGACAAAAAATTTTGAACTCTCTTGTAGTTTTTATCCCGGTAAAGAAGGTGGTGCGCCGATTGGGAATGTTATAAAGAGCCAGATGGACAGGCCATACTTCAGTTATGGCAAGGTTCCTGAAAATGTTAAGTTACGATGGTTCGGTGAATGGCAGGTAATTTAATTGAAATTGTATATGTCTAAATTTCTTACATTAATTTTGTGAGTATTTCTTTTATTTTAACATCTTTGAGTGACAATCTATTATTTGTGTTTGTTAGAAATATGTTTGTTTTAGGCCGGAGGAGACGGGCCATATGAAGAAAGCTTTTGACAATCGTGCGACCAAAAAAATGGTTGACATGTATCGCGATATTAGAAAAGCTATTGCGCTGGGGAATGGTCGGCCACCGTGGCTCCCCGAACCAATATTTCAAGAGCTGGCTACGTATTGGGGCACACCTCAATGGAAAAAGAAGAGTGACCAGAACAGAATAAATAGGGAAGTTGGGGGCGGCTCATTGTATGCCGATGGCGGTAAATCGATTTTTGAGCGTCGGATGGACTTGGTAGGTACATTTTATTATTAGTTATTTGACGTACAATAATAGATTTAATTCATTCTTTTTAATTAATATTCTTCTTGTAGGAGGGGAAGTTAAAGATGCCTGCTCTTAAAAGTGAGGTCCTTTACGATTGTTTTACGAGAAAAAAAGATAAGGGGCCGGATAAAAAGGCAGGCACATGGGTTCACCCAAAGCCACAACAAGTTCATGTAAGTTATATTTGTTTAATGTAATTAAATATTCTATGTAATTTGCTAATGTTAACTAATTAAAATTGCAGGACGATTTCGAAAATCTAGTTCAAAATCATCCGGATATGCGGGATGCGGACGTATCTGATCCCTCCACGCAAGAAAGCTTAAATGAGTTGTTTGATCAGGCTGCTGGGGCGCCTACAAAGAAGGGCCGAAAGTACGGGCGAGATTATCAGACATCGACAACTTATCAGTATAGTTTTTCTTCACCCGGTTGTTCGTCGAGGCAGTCCGATCCGGCGGTGCTGCGGTTAGAGAACCGGGTCGATCAACTATCCCAACAAAACACACAAATAATGGAAATGATGCATCAGATGATAACGATGATCTCGCAGAACAAAGCGAGCGGCTCACAGCAACCGAGTTTTACCCCTCAACCGGCTCAGTTTGGCGTTGATGAGGAAAAAGACGACGACGAAGATTGAGATTAGTATGAACTTTGGTAGGAAATAATTGGGTTTTTTATGTTTCGGCGGAATAATTTGACTTATTATGTTCTTTTTTTCTATTCTCTAAAATTTCTGACGATTTTCTAATATATATGTGTATTTTAATATATTTAATGTGTTCTTTCTTCATATATTCAAATTACGTAATTATGCTAATATTTTAAAACAAATTGTGCTTATAACAACGAACAAAAAATACAATTAATTTGAAGATAATTGAAAAAATATGAATTTAGGCCCGGAATAAAATATTAAATTAAAAAAAAATATTTAATTTTTCGGCGGAATTTCGACGAAAATTCCGCCGAAATTAAAAAAAATAAATAAATAATTTTAATTAATTCCGCCGAAAATTCAATACCGACGAAGGTTTTTTCGGCAAAATTGATCCGCCGAAAATCCGCCGAAAAATTATTTTTCCGCCGAAAATTTCGCCGAAAAAACTGTGTTTTCTTGTAGTGAGTGGCCCACCACGACCCACCACAGCAATAGCCGTGCACAGCCACATGGGGGTGGGTGTCGGGTAGGGTAATTTCGGGTTTGAATTTTATAGGTCGGGTACCCGATATGTCGGGTAGTTTAAATTGCTATCCGAATTCGACCTGAATTATATAATTATCTGATTAATCGGGTACCTGATCGAGTTTGAGTTTTACTTGATTTGATTCGGGTTTTGATTAAAATAAATTTTGCTAATTGTATCGACATGGCAATGAAAATCTAGTTATTTAAAAAAAAATTACATCTTCACCACAAGTCCATAAATACAATTCATATTTTGATGTTAAAAAATAAAGTTAAATGCTTACAATTATTAAATGTAAAATGTTATTATAATTTTCTTAAACTATTTAACACTAATATCATTAGAACATTAGATATAAAGACAAAACACCCAATTCAAAGTGCCACCCTTATACGTACAACTCTTTGATTCTAAAAGGTAAACTTATCTCTTATCAGGAGTAGGAGTCTAAAAAGTAAAACTCATCTCTTGGTAGGAGTAGGATTTTAAAAGGTAAAAACTTATCTCTTGAAAAGTAGGACTGCAAGAGCATTAAGATACTACACAAATCCAAATTCTATATATTTTTTATTTCCTTTTCTTTTCAAATTTTTTGATCGGGTACCAAATCAAGTTCTTCGGGTGGAAAAATAAAATCCGAAGTTCGATCTGTATTTGAATTAGTCGGCCTCGGAATAACTCAAGCCCTATTTTAAACCCAAATTACCCGCCCCAAAATACCCAAATCCGATTGGATCGGGACTCGATTTGCCCGATTTGAATGCCCACCCCTACTGCCACAGCACCCACCACCGTTGCTGCATGCCCCCACTGCAGTAAGAAATTCTTAAATCTGAAGGTGAAAGATTTCTAAAATTGAAACATTTGTGGGTTGAGAGTACACATCTGTAGGGTTTTGATCGAAAGGAGTGGAGTTCCAGGTGTTTGACAAGAATTAATTAGGGAAAGGAGTCCAAAAGTTGTCTATGTTTCGAGCCAAAGTTTGCTCCTCTAACAGGCTTGGTTGTGTGATCTCCATCTCCCCCCCTCTCTCTCTCTAAAAATTAAGTGTGGTGGGTTAGTAGTTAGCTGTAGTATATTGATTGAAGATGGAGAATATATAAATGGTAATTATTTTTGAGTTGGGTTAGTTACGTAATTTAGAAATCCGTGGGTTCCATGGGTCTAAACAGCCGGGTTCAGGGTGGGTCCAGGACCCTCCGAGTTTTGGATGGGTCTCGGATCTAGAACAATTCTCACGGGTCGGGTTTCAGGTTTGTTCAAACCCATATACTAGGCTCGACCCATTGTCATCCTTAATCACTTTTATATCTTGTAGTGGTAACAGAGCTTATTCCATCAAGGACATAAGAAGTTTTCAAAGGATTTGTGACATGAGTTTTATTAAAATGAAAACTAAAGAATAATTAATCATAAAATGTTTACCAAAGGATTTATAATGGATAAATTTTATCGCAAAATTATGTTATGTAATAAATTTCATTTAATTATGTTATCTTGAAGTTGTAAATGGAACAATTGGATTTGAATGGCCGCCTACATAATGAGCCTCTTCAGTACACGATCTACATTAATCGGCCAATAAGTTGGAACCAGATGGCTAAGTTTAAAAAAAAAAATGACTAAGCTTAATCCACACCTATTCATCTTTGCTGCGTCTAAAATATTTGCAAATAATTTAATTCAAAACCCCTATTGCAAACTAACAATTTAACTCTTAAAACGAGATAATTATTAAATATCTCCAATTAAATTAGGCTAACCTATGGTGTTGAATTCAACTGTACGGCACCGGCTATGAAATAAAAATCCACATTAATCTTGCTTAATACATGAAAAGGTCTGCAAGACATGTGTTTATTTCATTTCATATTTCCCATTTTTATATTTTATGTTCATTTCTAACTGTGATTGTTTTGAAATTATTTTACAAAATCAACTCAATTACTCTTATTCAAAGTCTACTCATTATATTCAAGAGTCAGCACCTTACTTTCACAAAGGACTCTTTGCATTATAGAACATTTACAATATATTTTCTTGAAATATTATCAAATTCACACGTTAGTTCATTGGTGAAACTTTGCAACTCCGAATCAAAAATAATATTTTTATTGTAACACAATATTCCGGCCATAAGAAAGTATTTCAAAATTTAGTTAAAGAATTATTTCACAAATAAAAGTGAACGTTCCCCACGACATAGCATAAGTATGTATATATATATATATGTGTGTGTGTGTGTGTGTGTGTGAAAAGAATAATTAATATATTTCCTAATGTCTGAACTTTTCATATAAATTGGTATATATTCGATGTATACGCCAAAGCCGCCCGGCTCTCGATGGGTCTGTGTGCGTGTACATAATTCATGTGCCTTCATTTTCATAGATTTCTAACTTTAAGATTTTTAAAGACTTTTTTTCTTGATTTTTGCATAAAAATAAAATAAATCTGAATTAATTGAATAAAAATGTTGGCTATATATATAATGCAATTATATTGGAAACAATTTGATTTGTGATACTATGCATAGCTGAAATATAACGATATATAATATGTAATTTTCAATTCATACAAAAAGAATTAAGCAATAAAGGAATAATTTTTTTTTTTTTTTGGTTTTAAATTGAAATCGAACCATAAACCTTATTATCTCCATTTCATATTAAAACTTGTTTAAGCATTTTGTACAAAGATTGACTACAAGAATGTATTTCCTTCAATAATAAACAAATTCATTATAAATTTAATTTTTGTAACGAATTCCGACTATAACAAATTCTTCAGTAAATGTCTTGTTACTGATTTTTTTTTTAATTTTATTTATTTTAAATTCTATCACCAATCAATCACGAACACCTTAATTTTGTCATATAATCTCTCATTCTCAATTAGTGAGGAAGGTTCAGTTCGTAGTATATTAAGAAAAATTGAATAGCTCTAATTTTTATACTCTATTTGAATAATTTTACCTCTATCTTAAAACGAAAATAAAACGTTAAAACGACTGATGATATAAAATAGATAAAAGTATTTGGTAAATACTTGAGGAAACATCCTAGGGTTCTGCCTTTTAACATCACGCGTGTACACGCTGGTGTGGACATTAATTTATTAATTTCACACGCAATTGTTAATTCAAAGATTCGAAAGATAAAGAGTACGGTTGCCCATAACCCAACATCGGTACGATTAAATGGCCACATGAAAGTGACTCTAATTAAATAATAGAGTACAACACTTCTTACAATAATACTATAAATAGAAAACACTGTAGCTCAACTAAGTGAGGGGATAACCCGAAAAAAAAAAGGGTATGAAAACGTGATAAAAATGAACTTATGCTAAGATTCGAAGAAGTGCTTGAAACTTCAAAGAAACACAACACTTGAAATAATTTATTCAAAGAATTGCTTCAGTTTTCTCTATATAAATTGAAGACACATTAAACATTTTGCAAGACCATTCACAAAGATTTCAAATTAATCTTGATTCTGCTTACTAATTATATTCTTGATTGTTATCCTATATATATATATATATTTAGAGAGAGAGAGAGAGAGAGAGAGAGATTCCTTCTCGTTCTGGCAAATAATTACATTAATGGAAGCACAAACTATTTCAGAATTTGATTTATCTTTCCTCCAATCGATTCAAAACTATCTCTTAAGTGACTCTGATAATTTCCCACAATTAGATTTTCTATCCAGTACCACTTCAAGCCCAGTTAGCGACGAGGATCAATATTCGTCTCAAATGGTTGAAGAATTATTATTATCGTATGGTAACAATGACGACGCCGGAGAGGTCGAAGCACAGCCGCGACAGGGTGGTGCTCAGGCGGCGGCGCTGTCGGTGGAGTGGAAAAGGTACAGAGGGGTGAGGCGGCGGCCGTGGGGGAAGTTCGCGGCGGAGATAAGGGACCCCGACAAGAAAGGCTCCCGAATGTGGCTGGGGACTTACGAGACGCCGGAGGAGGCGGCTTTGGCTTACGATCGAGCCGCTTTCAAGCTGCGCGGCTCACGGGCTCGGGTCAATTTCCCGCACCTTGTCGGGTCTTGGGTTTCGGAGCCGACCCGGATAACTAAAAGGAGACATCTTTCAAATGATACTCAAACGGCAACGTTTTCTCCTTTGTCGGGAGGATTGAATGTCCCTTCAAAGAAAAAGAAAATGAAAATGGCATTTGCCTAATTAATGGTATAATTATGTATTGAGTTTTGGCATTTCTTTTCTTTTTCTTTCTTTCTTGTTTTGTTTTTTTGAGTAATCCAAGTTGCAATTGCACATTCAACTAGGACTTGATTTGTGCTTTGACAGCGTAATTAATCAGTAGATCAAATCATGTCCAGAGTGGGGATAGTATTTTTCGCATTTACACCGATTTCCGACTCACTTGAAGAATAAATGCATACCCTTTTCTAATATACCAATACATTATAAATTTAATTTTTGTGAGAGATTTTATGAGTAATAAATTCATTAGTAAATGTCTTGTCACTCATTTTTTTAGTTTCTGTTTGCAATAAATTTTGTCACCAATTCATTACATATACTTTACACTGCAAGAAATTATAAAATTTGCTAAGGTTTTTCTATTACAATATATTTTTCGGTGCAATTAATTAAATTTTGGCAACAAAAAAAATGATATTTATTGTTTATTAATGATTATTTTAGAACAAATTTTTTTTATTGTTGCAAAAAATGTGATTTCTCTTGACTGTCATTTTTGTAATTTATTTGACAACTATATTTACAAATCACAACAAAATAGTTTGCTACAAAAGAATAATTGTTTTAGGAATCAACATAAAGATGTAGCTAATATTGTTGTTTTTATAACAAAATATAATTGTAGACTTTATATATATATATATATATATATATATATATTCAGGCAACAAAATTTATTATTGATAGTAATTTCAAGTCATTGGCAACAAAATCTTACCATGCCAATGCATTAAAATTTTGTACAATTAAAAAATTCGTGGTAGTTCTACCTTATTGGACAACAAAATATAACGTTGTAAATATATTAACAAATTGGGAACTAAATTTATCATTAGGAAATAATTGTGTACCTTTGTGGACATAGTACTTTGTGCTAAGATGTTTCTTACATTTGTGCATGAAATATTTTGTTGCAAATTGATAAGTGCTTTTAGTATGAAAAGTTTCATTGCAGATAATTAAGCATTTTTTTTTTTGCAAAAAATTTCATTGCGAATAATTAAATGATTTTAGACACCAAACTTTCATTGTAAATTGTTAGCAATATTTAGGAAAGAATACTTAAAACCTAATAACATTTATTCTAGATATTTAAAACCTAATAACATTTATTCTAGATATTTAAAAGCCCGATGAAATTAGTTTTTGATTAATAGATTTTCAAATTAATTTAGCAATGTGAAAAATAACTACCAATTCCTTATTTTTCAATAATAGAGGATAAGTAATATTTATATTTTTAACTTGAAAAAATAATAGTGGACTTTTAATAAATTGATTTAACCAGTGGACTTTTAATAAATTGATTTAAGCTAAACTTAATAATTTGTTAAATCGAATTGTTAAATCGTACAAACTAAGGATAAGTAATAAATTGATAAAATTAAAAATAATAAATCGATAAATTTACCTAAATTTAATAAGTTTGAAAACATAGCTACACATAAATAAATTATCAACATGGTATAGCGGTAAGCAAACCTCTATGCCACATGTGACATTCGGGTTTGATTCCTGGTTGGCGCATATTGCTCCTAACATGCTCGCTCCCTTTCCACAACACAAACTTAGATTTGATTTGCCACAGGAATAAATGGCGAAATTGAGTATGTGAATCACACGACGAGCAAAAAGGGATTAATTTGACAGTTCAAATCACGGATAGTTTTTGAAATACACTTTTTGGAACAAAAAAATTTTTTAGTGAAAAAATATTTTTAGGCACAAATAATTTCATTGAGGAGAGAAGAATTTGTGAACAAATATTTTTGTTGTCAAAAATATTTTGAGACATGAAATATTTTATTAATATTATTGCAAATTTCATAAAATGCTATCTTCATAATATGGAGTTTAGCAACGAAATATTATTTTCACCTATGAAAAACATATAGTTTTTGAAAAAATATTATTTATTGTCAATTATACAAAAATTGGCAACAAAATCAATAATGTTGCCTAGCTATATACAATCTACATGCAACAAATTCTATTTTTCGTTGCAATGAACTTTTAGCACAATACAAGAAAAAATAATCTCAGTGACAATATAAAAGTTGTCACCAATAATTGTATTAAGTAACAACATCTTCTATTTGCCACTAATTAAGTTTCTTTAGTGACAAAAACTTTTATTTTGTCACAATATGCATTCAAGGGTGAGAAGAATTAATGTTTTAGTGACAACTATTAACAAATAGTGACACACGTATGGTGACAATTTGGTAACAAAAAAAATTGTCATTAAGATTTTGTGATAAGATTCCATTATTACTAAGTTGTCATCATAGACGTGTCACTAAT
The DNA here is from genome assembly GCA_026212405.1 of Petrea volubilis. Classification (NCBI taxonomy): domain Eukaryota; kingdom Viridiplantae; phylum Streptophyta; class Magnoliopsida; order Lamiales; family Verbenaceae; genus Petrea; species Petrea volubilis. Next base: position 18,494,083 of record CM047875.1, read on the forward strand.
TATCAAATTTACACTATGTTGTCTACATCTCATACCATGTTGTCACCATTGATATTATGCTAACTATATATAGTTTGTGACAACATATTTTGTTGTCATTAAATGCATATAATTAATGACAACATTTCATTATCGCTTATTGTATTATCATTAATTTACTCATTTTTTATAGTGGCAACGAGGGTTTATCTATGAACTAGCAACAAAAATATTTCATAGTTAATAGATTTTGCAAGAAAATTTGTACCTTTCAAATGGAAACTAAAATTTCTTGTAGTGTTAAATTTGTAACAAAACTTTTATCACAATTTTTCCATTAATAATTGAAGTGCTTTCTTATAATGACTCTCACAATCTGTCAGAAAATTTCTTATTGAATTAAATTATTTTAATAGAATAAGTGTTTAATTTAATTTTTTTTTTGATAAATTAAGTTAATGGTAAATTTCTTCCACTGATCGATGACACATTTAAATGATTGCCGGATGTCGCAGTAGAATAGCCAACAAAAATTTTCTTCTCCAAAAAATAAAATAAACAACATTAATTATGTATTGTGGAGTGTTACAATTGTAATATAGTTGATTATTTTCTTCGATATGTAAATCAATTATGTGAAAAAAGTAGTTCACTTATCCCATGATTAGCTTTCATAAATTCCAACGTTCGACCTAGAGGATAACACTCAAACGTGAAATCTGTTATATGCAAATCTGTCATAGCGATATCACATATTCCTACTGTGATGTAAAATAAAATCTTTGTTGTTACTGTTGGATGTATTGCTAATCGTCAATAAAGATAAATTTTATGCAATTTTATCATTCTCAAATTAATCCTACAACAAATCAATATTATAGCAAAATATTTTTGTTTCATTTAATATATATACATATAATAAGGAATAGGTTTCGTATTTAATTATTCTAATGTATATTGTCAACAACCTTTTTTTTTTTTTTATAGTGTTTCAATCATTATTCAATCACTATAAAAAAACACCTCTTTTACCAACAAAAATTTACAACAACAAGATTTTGTTACAAATTTAAAATATATGTGACAGGACTAGCGACATAATTCAAATAGATACATAAAAAAAAAAAACAATTAATGATTAGGCATTTATTAATGGATTTATCATGAATGAAATTCATCGCACATACTAAATTCATGATGAAATAATTTGTCATTAAAATGGATATATTATCCTACTAACTTTTGAGAAAATTGACATGGTGGATGTTGTTTGCTAGCTAGCTTGCTTGCTTATGGCCTTGTAATGTTGTAAATTGAAAATATACCACCAATTTCAATCACCATCACACTACAAGAAAATGAGTAAATTAGTGATAATATGACAAGTGAAAATGAAAAAGTTATCACTAATTATATACATTTAATGACAAAAGAAAAAATATTTTTTCAGAAAATAATGTCAATTAGTGACAATTTTGTGTTTAATTTGTCATAATTGACAATTAATCACATACCTATGGTGACAAGTGAATGACAATAAGATGTTGTCACAAAATTTTAATGATGAATGAGATCTTGTCACTATAAGTGTGTCATTAATTGCCAACAGTGATAATTAAACATTACATGTTGTTACCATTGAGTGACGTTACAACAAAAAAATAAAAAATTATTGTCACTAAATAAATTCAAGTAGTGACAAAATAGAAAATATTTTTACTTAGTATGAATATTGATCACAACATTTATATTACCATTTTTATATTTTATCATTAATATTACCTAGAAGATGGGCTCGACGTAACTAGATTTTGTTCAAATTCTTGCTGTTCTAGTAGTTAAATATCACTAGGAATCATTTCAGGAAACCCTCTAATTCTCGAACCCATCACCAATTAAAAAAATATAATTGAAAGATAAGGAACGAAAACATTGATTATGCAATTCTTATATATTTTTAAAAAAATAACAAATCACATGTCAAGTAGGTTATATATGTCATATAATCTGATGGAATCTGCCTAACTTAATCAATTATCAAATAAATAAATAAATAATAGCAGGCCATATCAGATTTAATTGGAAAAAGTACTAATGTCTCTTAATTTGTGCATGACGACACAAACAGGTGTTCCAGACGTGTCCCACGTTAGATAAGACAAAAACATTTGTGATACTGTAGATATCCTCTATATTCAAACAAACGTATCAAGACAAAAAGAGTCCAACAATCAAGAAATTTTACGTTCAAACTTCTATTGCCCAAAAAAAAACGTGTATTTTTATATTGTCTATAATATATATATAGATATATATATATATATATATATGTACGATCATAGCAATATATCTAATTCCAGCAATTTGACTGGTAGATGGAAGTTAAGAAATTCAACTGAATGTAATTGACCATTTAACTCTTAAATAATGAACGTGTGGTTAATTAATTGTTAGCTAACATTTGCAAAGTTTAAACTCTAACAAGATTTTTGGGTTGAATTTCCCATCGAAACAAATGGATCTTTATTCTACTTTCATACTAATTTTTCTGTTCTACTTCGATGGTAGTTTTTTTTTTTTTTTGGTATCATTAGGTTGTAAATCAGGTATTGTACGTATTAATTCTCAATGCTGCAGGCTAATTATAGTTAGTATATGATAATAATTTCAGTGAAAAATTAGAATAGATAAATACGAATTATTAAGTTGTGATTAGTTATCATTTTGCGCGTGAATTGTGATCGATCGACCATGTAGATGGCTGGCGGGCGTGATAGGTATAGGCAATATCCTATTTGATTTATGTCACCAATTCTCTAACAATAAAAATCCAACAGCCCAGAAACAATTTGTTAGAAATGTAAAACAAAATATAACAAATGAATAAATATATTTGTCATATATTCGTGTTGCACGTGGATCTAAAAGGTTTACAAAAATGATAATTAATATACATAGATGTGCCATTATGATTTAATGTTGAATCAATATATTTATTAAAAGGGGGGGGGGGGGGGGGGGGGGGCTGTTATGGAACACATCTATGTTATGTCTAATTGAACTGAAAAATTTCGTGAAATAGAAATTTGTACGAAAAATCCTACAAAATGTGAAAACCACCATCGAAGACCCTCAACTGATAGTGTACTTTACAACCACTATTTTTGCATGTATGAGAGTGTATTAGGCTTGCAAATTTTCCTTTTAACCTTGAGTTCAATTTACAAAATCAAGTGTGTTAATTTTAATTAGCACAAACACTACAAGAAAAAAAAATAGGATTTTTAGCAGAATAATTCCACCGATTTTCTGCTGAAAATACTTGATTTTGGCAGAATTCCACCGAAAATTACGTTTTTTTTTCTGGTAGTGAAAAAACCTTGCGTTAAGAAAAAAAATTAAATTCTCTCATATTTTTAGAAACTAGCCACTGCCCCTCATGTACAACTCTCATGTCTCGCAAATCGACTGTAAAATTTTTTGCCCCTCTTTTTTTTTCTGGGATTAGACTAATTTCTCCTCTTTCAAAGAGACAAAACATATTATTATTCTCCAATTTTCTAAAACAGATAAAATTGAAAATTTGTACTCAAATTTTCAGAAAGGAAACCAAGGGGCCATATGCTAATTTTCAAAAACACGGGTTTCAGACTAATTTTTCGTGCTAATAAGAATTAACACATGAGACTTTATAAATTTAACTCTTAAAAAAAAAGCAGCCCTTTACTCTAGATCGGTCAATATTTTTTTAAGGGTACTATATATATATATATATATACATATATATATCGTAGAAAAAATCTCCTTTTAATTTATAACCACCACAAAGAACCCTTGCCCTATCTTAATCCATCGTTTAATTTAACAAGTAAGGAAGCATGCTGAAAATATTAGTATTAATATAAATTTAATACTTTTATATTTTAACTTTTGATCAGATCATACGATAAAAAAAAAAAATCAATTTCACTTTCTAAGTGAAAATTTTCTGAAAATATTTGTGAAGCTCCAGGTTTATTCGTTTTTGACAACGTTTATATATCCTTACATAAGATTTTCATCGGTATCATAACAAACTACGCGTGTTAGACTGATGTAGATTTTAATATTTCACTGAAATCAATAGTTAATTAAATAATTCGAATAATCACTATTTAATCCAAAAATATATATATTAATTTGTAGGTAGAGTAAAGGTATATATATATATGTACCTGAGGCTAATTAACTAATCGTTCCAACGTCATCGGGCCTTCCACCATGTGATAAAATTATATTTTCAGTTTGTCGTTAGTGTTAATTAACAAATTAAACAGTGTACTAATACTAGCGTGATTATTAAGATTAAGTTATAATTAAATCTTCGAAAAAGATGAGCCTTCCCGGAAACATATCACTTCCGATAATTATTCATAATTATGCAGCTCTATATATAGCACAGAGCCAACATTTTGCAAAAACATAATCACTGATCACCGATTAATTATAATTCTATTTCTGTCCAATTAATCATTTTCTTGTTTGTGAGGGTGGAAAAAAATGGCAGCTCAAAATATATCAGAAATTGATTTAACTTTCCTTGAATCGATTCAAAATTTTCTTCTCAGCGACTTGGATTTTCCACAGTTAGATTTTCCATCAAATTCGACCCTAGTTAGCGACGAAGATGAATTTTCGTCGCAAATGGTGGAAAAGTTAATGCGTAATAACATTAACGATGATGCCGGCGAGGTTGAAGCACCGCCTCGGCAGGGCGGTGCTAAGCCGGCGGCGCCGCCGGTGGAGTGGAAGCGGTACAGAGGAGTGAGGCGGCGGCCGTGGGGGAAATTTGCAGCGGAGATAAGGGCTCCGGTCAAGAAAGGCTCGAGAATGTGGCTTGGGACTTACGAGACGCCGGAGGAGGCAGCTTTGGCTTATGACCGAGCCGCTTTCAAGCTGCGCGGCTCGCGGGCTCGGGTTAATTTCCCTCACCTTATCGGGTCTGGGGTTTCGGAGCCGACCCGGGTCACTAAGCGGCGCCATGTTTCGGTGGATAATAAGCCGGCATTGTTTTCGCAGTCATTAGTGACGGAAATGAATTTCGTCCCTGATAAGAAAATGAAAATAGTTGTAGTCTAGTGTACGCGAGTTCGAATTTAGGGTTTGTTTGAATAGATAATAGGGGGCTTGCAACGTTAGTCTCGGACCAAATGAACAAAATTGTAATGATCTTCCTAGGACCCGTTTGCTTTCCGAGATTAGCCAAGAAAAGGCTTTCACGTATCGGCTAATCTCGGCTAATTAATCGTTTGGTTGACGAGATTATAATTGCGGGCCTTTACCTAATCTCACGCGGCCCGCAATGTGATGGGTCTAATCTCGAGATTATAATCTCAGGGGAGGGGGTGAGATTGAGTCTTGGCTTCCCAAGATTAACTATTCCAACATTTTGAATTGACTATTTTGCCCTTTGTTTTGCCCTTACTTTTACAAACTTGTTATTATTAATTATTTTTATATTTTACAATATATAATTTTATTAAATAATTATTATTAATTATTTTTATATTTTACAATATGTAATTTTATTAAATAATAATAAAAAATTATTATTATTATTATTATTTTTTGTTATCTTTTACAATATAATTTTATTGAATAATAATAATGATTTTATTAAATAATAAAAAATTATTATTATTCAATCAAATTAAATATTGTAAAGTATAAAAAATTAAAATATCAAAATTTCATTTCCTTCTTCTTAAAAAATAATTTAAATTATTTTTATTATTATTGTCATTATTATTATTGTTATTATTGTTATTGTTGTTGTTGTTGTTATTATTATTATTATTCTTATTCTTATTATTACTATTATTATTACTATTATTATTATTGTTATTATTATTATTATTAGCGTTATTATTATTTTGTTTATTATTCTTACTGTTATTATTATTATTGTTATTATTGTTATTGTTGTTGTTGTTGTTGTTGTTGTTGTTGTTATTATTATTATTGTTATTATTATTATTATTATTATTATTATTATTATTATTAGTGTTAGTGTTATTATTATTATTGTTGTTGTTGTTATTATTATTATTATTATTGTTATTATTGCTATTGTTGTTGTGATTATTATTATTATTATTATTATTATTATTATTATTATTATTGTAGTTATTATTATTATTAGTGTTATTATTATTGTTGTTGTTGTTGTTGTTGTTATTATTATTATTGTTATTATTATTATTGTTATTATTATTAGTGTTATTATTTTTATTATTATTATTATTATTATTATTGTTGTTGTTGTTGTTGTTGTTGTTATTGTTATTATTGTTATTATTATTATTATTATTATTATTATTATTATTATTATTATTATTATTGTTATTGTTATTGTTATTATTCTTATTATTATTAGTGTTGTTATTGTTGTTATTATTATTATTGTTATTATTGTTATTATTATTATTATTATTATTATTAGTGTTGTTATTGTTATTATTATTTTTTTTATTATTGTTATTATTATTATTATTATTATTATTGTTATTATTGTTGTTGTTGCTATTATTATTGTTATTATTATTATTGTTATTTTTGTTATTACTATTAAATTTATTATTGTTATTGTTATTGTTGTTATTATTATTATTATTATTGCAAGATGGCTAAGGCATAATTTGAAAAATAAGCCTTGAAAAATTTTAACAATCGAGGGTAATAACGTAAATTGTATTTTAATATTGGTTCAATCTTATTCAATCTTGCATACCAAACCACTCTATGCATAATACATACGATCATCTTATTCAGTTAATCGTGGCTACCAAACAACCAATCTAATTGGCTTGAATCTCGGCTAATCTTGAGCCAATACACAAGTTTCGATTAACCAATCTCGCGAAGCAAACGGGTCCCTAGTGTATATACAGATTTTGATCCTCTATATTTCAATCTTTTTGTTCCTTTAATTCGCTATTTGTTTCATATTACAAGTATATATCAAGCTAGCATTCATAATAGTAGTATAGCCAGAAAAAATATTTGGTGATCGATCATTATTTAATTAAAAATGTTTTTTAAAATGTAATGGTAATAAATGAAAATTCTTAAAAAACATAAGTTATTTGTTAATTTTTATTTTTAAACATAAAAAAATTTATTTTTAAAAAATTTATTTTTTAATTGTGTAAAAAATATATATGTGGACATAAAAGAAAATACAAAATATGTGTAAATATACATATGTCAGCCACATCATCAAAATTATCCACATCAGCACAATTGATCGGAAAGCCCCAAATTAATTGTCCACGTCAGCACAAGTCGCCGGATTCCGACAAAATCAGACCAAAATTGACAATTTTTCGTAAATTATAGGACTAAAATTGAACAACGCATACTTATAGGGCGAAAAATCAAAAATGTTATAGATAGCGGACAAAAATTGTAATTTTCCCTATAAATTATTACAATATTTTTTTATTTTTTCGAATGAATTGCAACTGAACCTCGTCTGAATGCTTTACTGGAGTTTGTAGCCCTAGCTCTTACTTTCAACATTACAATTCAAGGTCACTCTCATAGTACTTATAATTTACAAGAATACCTCTTTCCATGTATGAGTGACACAAGGATTAAAATCATTTTTTTTTCCTAAGAATATTAGTGGATATATATGAGTTTGCCCGGCCGGCCGGTATTCATAATTTTCTAAATGAAACCCTGACAAGAAGTATAGTTCTAAACTTCTATTAAACAATTGTATTATGCATTTTATTAAACTTAACAATATACACCACATGTATTGATCCGTAGTTAAAATAATGATAGAGAATTTGTAGTTCCTTTTTTTAATATCTAGTTTTTTCTTTCTTATCGTCATTTGATGATGTGGAATGTACTGGGCAATGTAGCGAAGATGCAATATGATTATGCAACATAAAATTTGGACTTGACAAAAAAAAAAAAAAAATACAAATGAGTGTGTATTTTGTAAATGCTAGAAGGGATTGAATGGTAAAAGTTAGCAGGGCATACACTGAAATTTGGTATCTTTAGAGGGAGTTCGGATATGATTAACCATTTGTATTTTAATTATATTAAGGTATGAGCCTATTTGTATGGAATTTTTCAGAAGACAAGCACTTTTTTTTTTTTTTTTAAAAAAAAGTGACTTTACTAAAAAAAATTGTGTTGAGCTGGATTATTTTGAAAGCACAAACCAGGAAAAAAAAATCCGAAAGTGCCTTTTTTAGAAAATTATTTAAAATAGTTTTAAATAAAAATATATTTTAAAACATTTTAATTAGTGCATCCAAATACAAAATTAATTGTCTAAAAAAAAAGAAAAAAAATCCACTATAAAAAGCACAAATCGAAAAGCAACTTTCTTAAACGTATCCAAACCAACCCTATATCTCCACACGAGTTGTACTTTTCTGAAAAATAAGGATAAAACCCCTAGATCAATTAGGTATTTGGATAGGGATTTCAAATGCTAATGGCTGATTAAAGCCCAAAAGATAGAAGCTTTTAGTTCGAATAAAATGTTTCCTCATATATTAAATTCGTCTCATATACATCCACCAAATAAATTCCACAATCAAAAAATAAATAAATAACAAAGAAGTCCACAACCACCATTTCCATCATCTCTAGTCCAGTGGGGCCGCGTCCCCACCAACTTCTAGCGCTATTATCAAGTATGTATCCATTCTTTGCCTGGAAATTTAAAATTTTAAAATGGGATAATTTAAAAAAAAAAGAATCTTAATTCATCAAAATTAGGTTACCCCTGAGATACTGTTGGATTCAAATATGAGGGCATTTATGAAATAAAATTTAATATCTAACCTAATATATATATACACACACATAAAAAAGTAAAAAAGATAAAATATGTCTAATATATATATATATATATATATAAGGGTGTAAATTAGTCGAGTGTCCAACTATATAAAGTTTATGAGGTCAAGTTTGAACCAAAGTTACCAACCTTGAGCTCAGCTCAATTATCAAAAAGAAAGAATGAAATAATTAAAAATATATATATTTGTATCTTAATCAAGAAATATAAATATTATTTTAAATAATTAATATCATTAATACATTACAAATTTTAAATTAATTGCTCTTTAATTTTAACAAAATATATATTATTAATTTAAATATTATAATTTAAAAGAAAATAATAATAAAAGCTTGACAAGTGACTCATAAGTTTTTTGAACAATTATATTTAAACTAGAGCTCGACTCATTACAGAGTTCGAATCGAGCATTAATAAAGCCAACTTATTAAACTGACTCGTATTATATTACACTTCTAATAATAATTCTTTTTCTTTTTGCGGGAAACGTAAAACTTCTAAATTAACTTCACACTAGCTAGCCATTTTGTGGCTTTTTGACATTATCATATTTAGATTCAATAATTAATACACCACTTAAATATATACCCAAATGAATGATATCCCATTTCTTCTCTTCGTGGAAAGTTCAATTGTGATTTCCGATACCACTATTTTCCGAAATATTTGGGAAACATCATTGGTTTTTCTTTTTACAACACGTGTATACCCTGCCCCAAAATTTATATTCTACTCAATATAGTTAATTCAAAAATTCTAAAGTTAGTGTATGACTGGTCATACTATTTTGGACCAACATTTTTAATTAGCCACACTCTCTGGGGCTAATAAACTAACATATAGCCATGCCACTTATATCACTATGGCATGCGCTACAATATTTTTTAAAGGTATTTCAGGATAAGCATTACAGGATACTTTTGACTGTGGTTTCGAAAAATATGTGGAAAATAAAGAATTTGTTGGAGTTTTATTTGGAAAAATAAAATTTACTAGATTTATTTTTATGAAATTTTTTGTTTGGTTAGTAGTATCATTGTAAAATCTAACTACAAGAATACACTTTTTTCAGTGACAAATCAATATACTATAAACATAATTTTTGTGACGGATTTCGTTTTTAACAATTCATTTCATAAATGGCTTGTTATAGATTTTTTCTTTTTTTTTTTGGTTTAAATATTTGACTTCTATCACTAATCCATCACATATATTTTAAATTTGTAACAAAATCTGGCTTTCTGTTACAAATTTTTCATTAGTGAATGTAGTGATTTCTAATTCATCAAAAAAATAAAAAAAGAATGTAGTAATTTCTTATAGTATCTTATATTATTATATTCCATGATTTTAGTTATATAAATAAAAATAAATATTATTCTAACCTATAAAATGATGTAAAACGATTGTATACTAATATTTTGTGGATATATTTGTAGGTTGAAGGAAACATATATCTGGTTTTATTTTAGGAATTGAAAATCTTTTACCAATTAAACGTGCTTAAAATGAATACTATACTATATATCTGATACCTCCTCTCTTCAACTTAGAGAGAGAGAAAGAGAGAGAGAGGGTTTGAAGCTTCACAGAAATATCCAACTTAAAACGTACTTTCAAATGGGTCAATTTTCTCTCAGATGCCTCCCTATATAAAGGAAAGATTAAGCATTAATCGAACATGAACAAAGATTTCAAATCAACCATTCTCTAATTATCAAATATATCTATCTATCTACCTACACACACACACACACACACACACACACACACACACACACATATATATATATATATATCTCAACCATTCTCTACAAAATATGTCCGAATTTGATCTATCTTTCCTCCATTCGATCCAAAACCATCTTTTAAGCGACTTCGATAGTTTCCCACAATTAGATTTTCTAAGCAATTCGACCCCAATTAGCGACGACGATGAATTATCGTGGCAAATGGTCGAAGAGTTATTGTGTGACAATATAAATGATGCTGCCGGCGAGGGCGAAGCACCGCCGCAGGGTGCTGCTCTGGCGGCGGAGCCACCGGCGGAGTGGAGGCGTTACCGCGGCGTGAGGCGGCGGCCGTGGGGGAAGTTCGCTGCGGAGATAAGGGACCCCGACAAGAAAGGCTCCAGATTGTGGCTGGGGACTTACAAGACGCCCGAGGAGGCGGCTTTGGCTTACGATCGAGCCGCTTTCAAGCTGCGCGGCTCACGGGCTCGGCTCAATTTCCCTCACCTTGCTGGGTCTTGGGCTTCGGAGCCGACCCGGATCACTAAACGGCGCCGTATCTCACATGATGAGCCGGCATTATTTTCCCTTGCGTTGACAAAACCGAATGTCCCCTCGAAGAAAATGAAAATGGAGAATATTGTGGCCTAGTTATAGCATAATTATATATTATCTAGCCTTTGTTTTGAGTATTATTATTATTATTTTATTCTAGGCTTAGTTTTAGTTTCAAGTGACAGAGGTTGCGTTGGTGACGTGCAGTGATTTTACCAAGCCCAACAAATTATATATCAAGCGTAATATAAATATTTATCAAATTATTGGTTACAATTTTTAAATTATACACTACTGATTTGATCGAGTTGGATTTGGGTTGAACTAGAATTTCCCTTAGCTTGTAATTAATCAAGAGACGATCAAAAGATGATCTTTATGAGGAAAGATGTATTTTTTCCATGTTATATACAAAGTGATTAAACTTGTGACAAGTAATAGTTTTCAAGTTAAAGTTATAACTTCTACTACGTCATAATATTAATCGCTTAATAGGTATTACACAATTGATTAACCTGTGACAAACTAGTAGCAATTAGATCGACACTACAATTTGTGATAAAATTTTTGTTGCCAAAACAAATGTGTACGTGATGATATGTCAATAATAACAATTCAAAAGAAAACTTTTATCATCTCGATCGTATTTATATTAAGCTTGTACAAAAAAAAAAAAGAAAAATGGGAAAAGAAGAAAAGAAGGAGGTTTTTGCCAAAAGTTAAGTAAAATTTTGGGTTAGATAAAATTTGTATCCTATAAGTGACTACAAAAGTAAATGACGACAGACATAATTGGAAAATGTAATGAAGTTTTATAATTTCGATGATGAATTGAACTTATGGGTATATCTATAAAAATAATTTTTTGTTTGTATAGGGTTTGGCCACATTAAAACTAATTAAATGACGAGTGTTTTACATTTGTCATGTAATTAGTGTGCAATTTAAAAAAATTGACCAATTATATAACAAATGTGTTAACATTTATGTATGATTAGTTGGATTCGGCAAAATTGAGTCTAAGAAAAAAATTTCCAACATGTACCTACTTTTTCCTATGCATATTTGTGTGTTTCGTGTAATTTGCATAATTTCCAAATATATTCACTATTTGGTATTGCTAAATTTAAGTGACTCTCGTTCACATCAAGTTGAGAAATTCTTACCCGTATCGGATTCGGCTACACTAAGACTAATCACGTAGCAAGTGTTTTACACTTGCCATGTAATTGGTGTCCAGTTTAGGGAGAGTGACCAATCACATGACAAGTGTATTAACACTTGCTATATGATTGGTTGGGTGGGGCCAAGCCGGGTTTCAACAAGAATTTTCCAGTCACAGGTCATGTTAATCAATAATTGCCAATGTAAATTTTGAGATGTACCAAATATTGTGAGAATTCAATTAAAATCGATAGGAGTAATTAATTCATTAAAAAGGATAATTAATTTTTCGCTCTATTTATGATCCTACTAATTTTGCTAATTCGCTTTTGGCATTTTTCTCAAATGTATACACACACACACACACACACATTCGATCAGAAGGTTGAACAGCCATACTCAGACCTAGTTTACTCAAACCTCGGATTAATAAATCGAAATCTGAATTATTTCCATCTTATGAGTTAAAGTATCTTAGGTACAGATAATTATTGTTCTTTAAAATCAAACGTTACATTACGATAGAAGTACAAACTTTGATGAAAAATTTATTGATCTTTGATTTTAATTTTCACTTCTTTTCTCTAATTGTTGTCCTATGTTTGGTTTTAAGTTTGAATCAAAATTTTAATGTTAAAGAGTGATTATGAGAATGTCATAATTCAGAGGTGTAAATTATATAACGACGGTAAGATATTTAATTATTTATGTCCAATAACTTGATTATTGAGCAAATAATTAAAGTAGAAATTTTAAAAGCCACAATGATCTCCTCAACATCCATCACAATTATTCACCTAGCACCGACAGTACTTGGCAAAGAGTTAATTAATTAATTTGTAAATAAAAAAATATTAATATTTATTTTGATAATTTAATATGCTACCTTTGTCTTGCGAATATATGTGATTTTGACATTTTAGTTTTGTTTTAAAATATCTATTATTTTATAAAAATAATACAAAATTGAATGTGTTTTTTTTTTCAAATTTATCCTCCTATAAATAACACTCGTACAGTTTATTTAAGTTAATACTTTATACATTTGTTTGGAATTGTTATAATTTCAATAAGTCATTGATAGGGGTAAATTGTAAAATATGGTAAACTCTTGAATTCTTCTTAATCTGTGTAAAAAATTTTAAACTACAGATATTGCGAAATAGAGGTAGTAATAAATAAAAATTAATATTTTCCATGTATTTTAAATTTTCAGAAAAGGAAATTAATACATATACATATATATATATATATATAAATCTTTTAAACTCAAGCAATTTTAATTTAATACATCTGGATCCTTCTAGCTTGTTCTAGTTAAGTCACGTTTTTTTGTTCCTTGGGTGTATAAATTATTCTCATCATCAATATAATAATAAGATGCTAGAGTTAGTGTGATGTGGATCAAATATTAATATTGTACGGTTCAATTAAAATTAATAGTTTGAAGCATATATAATTAGTGCTCAACTAATCTGATAATTTGAATCCAACAAATTTAATATAAGCCTTAATTATGAAGTAGAAGATAACTACATTACCTGGCTCCAATTAAAAACTATCCATAATCCCAATATTATCTGGTGTCATAAAACAATTTATCTTTTCAGCCAGCATGTTGCCAAAAATGGACATATGTAAGATAGACAGATCTGTTGTTGAGATAATTGAGCAGAAAACACACACACACACACACACTAGTATGAAATTCAACGCAATTAAAAGGGTTAGTTGATTGAGAATTGCGGTGATTGATGATATTAAGTAATTGATATTAATTATTATAATTGTTGATAATATATATATCTGCAATAATATTCAAATTAGACTGTATTAATTGACTTTAGAAAAAAAAAATCAGTACAAGTTCACCGCCGCATATTCTCATATTTAAGCACTAAACAAGCAATAAGTTGGCTAATTTTTCTAATGCCATGTGTACAAAATTCTTTTTTTAATTATACTCTTAGTTAGGAATTTTTATTTTTAGCATATATCTATAAATTAGATCAAGAAATAAAACACAGTTTGTGATAGAGAATTTCGAGTGAATTAGGCTACGTGAATGATGTGGGATACGTCTCAGACCATTTCTTCTTTTTCTTTTTTCCTTTTTTACAAAAAAAAGAAAATATTACTCTCACAATTTCTAGAAATAAAACCAATTATCTGACACTAAAATATGATTTTATGAAATAGGGTTTATAAAAACTTTTCATCTCTGTAACTTGTACCGCCGTTTTCTATACAAAATAGGGACGAATATTCCAAATCCGAAGACCCTGTGAATGTCTCAAATTCAATTTTGAGGCCGTTTGTATAGGCTTTTTTCTAAAGAAGAAACACTTATTTTTTTATAAAAAAAAATTATGTTCGAATTAGCTTTTTAAAAAAAACAGAAGCATCGTTTAAATAAAAGCTCAAAGTAGCTTCAAATAAAAACATATTTTAAAATACTTTTAATTATTTTATCCAAACGCAAAACTGTTTGGCTTAAAAAAAAAAAAGCTCTACTCCAAAAAGCACCTTTTGAAAAGCGTTTTTTTTTTAAACCTATTCAAACGGGTCCTTTGTCTCTGAATTTTGGGATCGAATTAAAAATCCATCTCTAATTCAATATGGGAGGAACTTTAATCGAGCTTGTTTATATATTATGCAAGCCTGTTGTGGCAATCATTTTTCATAAAGCATTTCAAAATGTGAGCGATGTGCCGGACAATCCTAGCCTAGCCAAAACAAAAATTGAACTTGGCTCAGTCATCAATGGTTGACTCAGTAGTAAAATCCTAATTTATTTGGGATTTTTTTTTCATTTT
Organism: Petrea volubilis; assembly: GCA_026212405.1. Taxonomy (NCBI): domain Eukaryota; kingdom Viridiplantae; phylum Streptophyta; class Magnoliopsida; order Lamiales; family Verbenaceae; genus Petrea; species Petrea volubilis. The sequence continues at coordinate 18,509,199 of CM047875.1, forward strand.
TTAAATTTTTTGAGACTATAATTTTGACAAAGTGATATGTTTTATATATTAGGATTTATAGATAATTAATTAGTAATAAGTCTAACTTTGCGGTTTGATGACATCTTTGAGTTCTCACTAACATTCTTGTTTAGTTGTTTTCCAAACAAAAACATTCGATAGTGGCCGGATTCATTACATTTGATTGATTAATTGCATGTGAAATATTATAAATTCTTAGATATTGTCTTGCATGTATCCAATATAGAAACTTCATTCAAAATCTCTCTAGTACTATAGTCAAACAATTTAAATTAATTTTAAAATGACATAATAATTTAATATTATATATACTTCATTAAAGTTAGGCTAAGCCTAATATGTTGGATCGATTTGACTAATTAAATTGCATCCATTCATGAAATGAAATCCACAATAATATTCTCTAGCTTACTTACATAAAAACAAGATGTGTTCGTCTCTCTCTCTCTCCCTCTCCCTCTCTCTCCCTCTCTCTCTCTATATATATAAATATATATATGCATTTTTCATTCCAAATGTGATTGTTTTGAGATATTTTTGCAAAAAAAATACAACTGTCAAGTTTATTCAAAGTTTATGAACATTATTCTTGGAAATTAAAACCTTATTTTCAGGAAAAGGGGGCTTTATTTTATAAACATGGGATTACATGAAATCAAATACTCCCTCCGTCCCATATTATTTGTCATTTTAGGGTTATGCACAAGAATTAAGAAAATGGATTAAGAACATTAATTATAAATTATTTTGACCAAAATATCTTTTTAATAAATTACGCTACTAATCTCTCTTTCATCAACCATTTATCTCTTTCCAATGATTTTCATAATGAAAATAACCATTAATATGGAAAATTGAAAGGCAATTAGCGTTGTTCGGAGATTTTTTTAGGAATTGAGTCACCCATAATTAATAAATTGCTGATTTTTTTTTAGAAATTTGCATAAGATATTTATTAAAGTCTGAGGGTATATTAGAAAAAAATTAAGAAATTTCTTCTTGATATATGATAACGACATATATTATGGGATAAAAAAAAATTCCTTAAACGACAACTAATATGGGACGGAGGGAGTATATTTTTCTCAAAATAGATTGTATCAAATTAAAACGTGATTTCATTGGTGGAAAATCTTGCACTGCAACGAGTATATTTTTATTGTAACACAATCTATATATAAGAAAATCTTTTCAGAATTTGTTTAATTAGTATGATTTCACAAACTGCATGGAAATGAACCAATTAAACATGGTACTACAAGTATGACTAATCAAGATTAGGAAACTTGATATTTATCCCCCTAATATCTTAAGAGTGAGCCTGTAAAGCTTGCAATTCATTATTTATTCATTTAATTTGGCCCATGGAAGTGTAAGAGCCCGTTTCCATATATTTTTTAGAAGAGAAGCACTTGTTTTCGAAAAAATGCTCTTCAATTAAAAAAAAAAAAAAGTGTTTGGCTTGGTTTGTGTAAAAAACTAGAAGCTAGAGAAAAGTTTTTTTTAGAAGCTATCCGAAATAGTCTTAAATAAAATCACATTTTAAAACATTTTTAATAACTGCATTCAAACACAAAATGTTTGACTTAAAAAAAATTAAATTAAATTTAAAAAAAAAAAAAGCACAAATCGAGAAACACTTTTTTTCAAAATTATCCAAATGGACCCTAAATTTTTTAACTAAAATAACTTAGAGTCCGTTTGGATGGGCTTTTGAAAAAAATCCAAAACTAGAAAAAAAAAAAAAAAAAGGCAAAAAAGGCTTTTTTTGAAAAGCTACCACATAGTAACTTCAAATAAAAGCACCTTGTAAAGCACTTTTAATTATTGTATCCAAACACAAAACTGTTTGGCTTTAAAAAAGAGCTCTGCTATAAGAAGCACCATTCGAGAAACATTTTTTTTAAGCCCTCCAAACGTGCCCTTAATCAACACTATCTAGATATTTCATATTTCCCGATAAGAAATTGATATCTCGGTTTCTAACTCCAAAAATGTAAATGAAATTAACATCATTGTGTTCTTCCTTTCTAAATCACACGTATACCCTAGTCTGGATATTAATTAATATTCTACGAAATATTTAATTCAAAAGATTCTAATGCCAGTGTATTATTGCTCAAACTTTGTCGAACCCAACATTTTTTTAATTAGCCACATGAAATTGACCTTAAGTAACTACCATAATCAGTCCAATTGTATTGCTGTTATCCCACAATGCGATAAAAAATTTTATCATTTCTGACAGCATCTTGCTATATATAGACAAATACATCACTGTTGCTGAGATAATTAAACAGAAATAACATTAATACTAAACTCAACGTGATCAAAAATAAATTATTCAATATATCATCTCCATATCCAAAATGAAGCTGACATGCAAGCTTAAAATTTAAAATAATGCACTAGGCAAAAATTCAATTTTAAGACTGTATGTTACACGTTTTGCGATTTTGAAACACTTACTCAATTTTAATTTTAGAACATGAATTTAAACTTTTTAACACATTTAGGATAATTTACATCGAAATTAGCAATTTAACCAAAAGTTGAATGAAATTAGATTGATAATGTGGTCATCGGTGGAAAATTGAAAAAGTTGGATACATAATATGTGATATGTATTGTCACTTATTTGGCATTTTATTTGACTTGGCAATCCAAATAGGATGAAATTGAAGGGAAATAAAAAAAATGGGTATTTAATAAAAAAAATATCTTTTTTTATGTGTAAATGCAATATAAATATATCTAAACACATATATACATAATATATATACATATAAACATCACACACACATATATATACACAAACATATATACATGTATATAGAAATATATATATATACACACACACACACACACACAGACGTTATACATATATATACATAATCCTGCCACTTGCCGGGACAAGAGAGAAGAAGGGAGAGATCGACAGAAATGGAGAGAGAGAGAGAGAGAGAGAGAGAGAGAGAGATTGAAGGAGGAATGGAGAGGGAAAAACGGGGCGGCATGGTGGTGGTGGTGGTGGTGGAGGAATGAGGAACGGGGGCGGCACGGTGGTGGGGGTGGAATGAGAGGGTGGCAGAGTGTGTGTGTGTGTGTGTGGTGTTGGGGGAGGGGGGAATTGGATTATTTTTATTATTTTTTAAATGAAAATTTAATAAATAAATAAAATAAAGTTGCAATAATAAATCAAAATTTTAAAAAATGTAAACGATTTTTTATTATAAGAAAACATGTTGTATATCTTCATAAGAAAAAAAAATATTTTGAATTTTTTATATTCTATTACTACATTATAAATTTTAAATTAAATATAAAGGTTTCCCCCTAAGCTTTTCCAGTAGTGCATTAATATGGCATGTGATTATCACGTGTGTCTTTTTGGCCATAAGACACTGTTTGTCCTAAATGTATCAAAAGTTTTTAAATTCATGTCTTAAAATTAAAATTGAGTAAGTTAGTATCCCAAAATCACATAACGTGCAACATATTGTCCTAAAATTGTAATTTTACCTAAGGCGCTATGTTAATGGTTCCTAAGGTTTCAAATTAGAACAACTTTGATACCTAAAGTTTAAAATCATTGCATTTTAGTTCGTTCCATTATAAATTAATATATAACACTTTGGTCCCTTTAATGGATTATCTGACTAAAATTTCATAGGAAATTGAAAAGATTTGATTATTTAAGGGCAAATTCCATTTTACCCCCCACCCCCGCCCCAGCCACAAATATTTCAAAATGGATCACATTCCCATTAGTCTTTTTTTGAAGATTTATTTTTTTCCCAAAAATAAAATTGTTCATGGCCAATATTTTGGATTATAAAATGGTCAATTATTTCACTTGACCTATCAATGTTGTATATTTAATGTTTTTTCTTTTTAAGTATTATGATTTTTGTAATTGTTTTAGTTTGATTAACAAGAATATTATGCATATCTACATGAATAATAATAATAATAATAATTTGCATATCTAGATGAATAATATGTAATTGATTTCATGAAATGTACCATTAATGCATATTTTGAGTTCAAATAAATTTTTGGTCAGTAACTCTTTTATTAATATTGTCTATTTCTTGTCTCTCTTTTTTTTTTTTTTGGCTTCGTTTGTAATTTTTTTCAATTACATTGGTTAATTATTGCTTTTGTCTTTTAGTTCATTGAAAATAATTCTCGTCAATTTTTAATTCATTTTTCTAAAATATATTGCGAAAGTGGTGAAAAATATTTTTCCTAGAAAATTGATAAATGAGCCATAGTCTATTAAAGAATAACTAACCCTCAAAATAATAATAGAATTAATTTTAAAGATTTTTTTAATTACGAAAAAAAGTATATATATTTATATATGAAAAAAGACTAGTTTATGAAGAATTTCTTTACCAAAACCAACAAAATTTCAACAATGCAATAAAGATTTATTCTTGAAAACAAGAATTAAAATCATGCATTTAAATATGCGTGAGATCATTTATTGTTCCACTTATCAAATTTAAAATATACAACTTATTGATTTTTTAGACAATAAAAGTCATAAGATATATAAAAATGATATGTCAAATGGAATAATTAACTTTTTTGTAATACTAAATATTGCCCATTAGTGTTGTTACAAGTAAAAATAATTAAATATTTTTTAGAAAACAAAAACTGATAAGAATGATGGTTTATATCAATTTTTAAAATATTGGGGATGTTCGCTAATAGAAAAATTTTATGACTTGTTAATATAATTTTGAGTAATATAAATAGATGAAGATTCAACGAAATATAACAATTAAAGGAAAAGTAAAAGTGTAAGGGGATAATGTGATGCAATTTAACATATAAGGAGGTAAAGTAAGATTGAGTTAAAGGGGGCAAAGTGAAATTTGCCCATTGTTTAAAGGGGATTTTGTTGTCAATTTCAACGGTTAATTACTTTTTAGTCCCCCTTCTACGGTTATAGCAAAAACAGGCTTGGATATCGTTGCTCCTGTCCTTTTGTGTTACAGCAGCAAAACAAAGTACATTAAAATCTGAAAATTTGTGAAAAAGGGCCTTCATTTGCACAGGTGGTATTACTTCTCCCGCCCATGTTTAAATATAAGGGAGATAGCTAAATGTTGAAATCGAAAAAAATACCATTTTAAAAAAGTGTTTTCCAGTAAAATTTGATAAGAAAATTCATTGAATGGAATAACGAATTAGATGTAGGACAAGAAGTTGGTTAATTTTAGGGCTTTATGGACCAATAAAAGTCTATGAAAAAATAATTTAATTTTTCACAATTTTATTTAGTTTTAATATTTTCAGTAAGTGATTTTTAGTCCAATATGTTATTTTCGAGTCAAGTTTAGTATTTTTCCTATTTTATTTAGGAAACAGTCATGTCCTACTTCAACTAAAGTTAGGGTTTAACCATTTAAATACTTGTTAAACTTTATTAATATCATAACATATATAGAATAAATTAAGTTTTGTTTTTTATATTCCAATTTCTCTCAAATTTTGAAGTTTTGAAGGCGAGTTCTTCAAAACCCTTCAAAATCCGTAGCTTTCACTCGTCAAGTGGTAATCAGAGCCACAGTGTGCCCTAGACGAGATGACCAACAACGGCGATGGTAGCAATCGTATTGTAGTCGATGAACTTAGGACAATTTAAGTTTATTTTCAACAAGGGATGCATCAATATTCTCAAGAGTTAACTCATGACACTACAAAAAAATTGATTTATTGTGATGAAAATTTTTGTGACAAAAAATTCAAATTTCATCACAAAAGGTTTTTTGTGACAAAAAAAATTCGTCACAACTTCCTCACAAAATCCCCCTCGCATTAGGTTATTGTGACAATTTTTCTATTCGTCACAAATAATATATGTGACGAAGTGTTATTTCCTCACAAAAAGTCGATTTTTTGTGACAAATATTTTGTCACATATAATCTGTCTTTATTTTAAAAAAAATAACTCCCTTCCAGCAACCGGCTTAGCCGAGCCGCCCCGCCTAGCCGAGCCGCCCACGGACCGCGTGAGCCACAAATAATAGTCCTATTTTGCGCAACTGAGGACTCGAACCGGCGTCCTCTGAGATGCCAAGGTAGAGGCTCTACCATTAGGCTATGTAGCATGTTTGTGTAGAAACTTATTTGTGTTTACTTTTAATAATGATACAAAATTCTTAATTTATAAATTTTAATTTTGTAAATTTATTTATTAAATAAATTCAATGATAGATGATCATTATTATGTGAAATACTATATATATACTTTGCAAACATGACCACATTCAATGTGTGTGAAAAAAACAAAAGAGAGACATAATTTAGTTAAATTGTTAAAATTTTAATAGCATAATAATTTTTTTTAATTCAATTTTTGATATAAATATATATATATATATATATAGATATCTTTTTTAACTGCTTTAATTATTTATACTATCTACTTGAATTTTTAATACATTCATCAAATTTATAACGAGCAAAAAAAATTAATTAAAAATAAATAAAAATATATAAAGTAGAATAAAAGTTTGGAAAGAAGAATGCAAGAGATAAGAGAGAAGAGAATAGAAAAAAAAAAAGAAAAAAAATAAGATTATGCTCATACTTTTAATAAATTGTATAAAATTTCTCACCAAAACTTTTGAAAAATATTTGTAATATGTACACACATGTTGAACGTCGAATATTGCCTATTTGGTTTTTAACTAACTAAGATTATGAGTGATAAATGATCATTATTATGTGTGACTATATATATATATATATATATATTAAATTATGAGAACAAATTTTATTAATACTTGTATTTTTAAAATTTATTAATTTCTTAGCCACTATAAAAATACCTAAAAAAGTGAACATTATAAACAAAATTATATTTGGGGTTTCTTTTGATTCATTTAATTTTTTTTTAGGATATCATGGAAAATATTCATTTGATATTCTTGGACAACTTATTTTATAACATTTATTCATTTAAGTTTTTTTTATCGAACTAGGAAAAATATTAAATTGATATTTTGTGAGGAACTTTTTTTATAATATCATGTTATTAACTTATTGTGAGGAAAAAAAATTCTTTTTTGTGATGAAAATTATATTTCCTCACATTAGTCATAGCTATTGTGAGGAAACTTCAATTTGTTTTAAAAAACAGAATTTAATGTGACGAAATTATAATTCGTCACATTATGGTATGTTTATGTGACAAGATACAATCTCCTCACAAATATCTTGTCACAATAAATACATTTTTTTGTAGTGTGACATAACTCGTGAAATAAATCATTCGATTCAAGATTTGAATATAACGCTTGCTCTTGGACGAATTGATGCAAACATGAACGTGAACCGTGGACAAGCTCGTGATATTGGTGTTGTGCCACCAATCTAGCCCTCTATAGGCGGCGATCTTACAGCATTACAAGGGGCTCGTCTCTTTTTTGCAAGTGACAGTGTTAATGAAGACAAGTTTGTGGAGGTTACTCGAAAACCCCCTCGTGTTGATTTTCATCGTGGTGGTAAACGAAAAAATGATAATGCTCCAAATATTTGCCTCAAAATCGATCCCTCAAATTTTGATAGTTATTTGGATGATAATAAAGAATACTTAGATTGTGAAATTAACATTGAGAAGTTTTTCAATTGAACGAGGATTCTTGAGAGCAAATTTGTTGATAATATGGGAAAAGATGATGGAGTTATGGTTTTAGTTGTGAAAGGTCTTCCTGAAAATAATAAACCTGAAATTCCTAGTAGTGTCAAACCATTGCGTGCTAGACGGATTTCAAGATGTGTTTCTGGAAAAGTTACCTAATGAATTTCCTATTATAAGGGATCGTCAGTGTCACATTGATTTGGTGTCAGGATGTCAAATTTGTCCTAATACCGGATAAGTTACAAGAAGAATAAGAAATATGATCCTTTTCGTGTAGTGAAGAAGATCAATACCAATGCATATGTGGCGGATTCACCAAGAGACTTGAATATTACTTCTATTTTTAATGTTTCTGGTTTGTTTGAATATCATCCACCTGATGATCCGCTTTTTGATTTGTTTAAATATCATCGGCTAGATGAGGCGCTCTATCCAAAGTACAACTTGAGGTCGAGTTCTTTTTCAGAGGGGGAGTATGATGTAGTAGGACAAGAAGTTGGTTAATTTAAGAAACAAAAATTGGTGGAACTTCAAATCTGAGGGACCATTTGTGACAATAATTCTAAGATAATTATCCAAAATCGCTCACTTTTCTTTCACATGCTCTCTATATAAGGACCTACTAAACATTTAGAAAACAACAGTCACCAAAAGAATCAAATCAGCCAAAATTAATACTCAAGAAATAATTTCCATCCCGTTAATCCTCCCCATTCTCTCGACTTAGAAAAAATTAATGGAAGCACAAAATATATCCGAGTTGGATTTATCTTTCCTTGAATCAATTAAAAACTATCTCCTCAGCGACTCTGATAATTTCCCACAGTTAGATTTTCTCAGCAGTCCCAATTCAACCCCAATCAGCGACGACGATGACAAAAGCTCGTCTCAAATGATCGACGAGTTATTATGTAACAACATTAAAGACGAAGCTGATGAAGGTGCCGAAGAACCACCTCCGCCGCGTGTCAAGGCGGCGCCGGCGGAGGAGTGGAAGCGGTATAGAGGCGTGCGGCGGCCGCCGTGGGGAAAGTTCGCGGCGGAGATAAGGGACCCTGACAAGAAAGGCTCAAGATTGTGGCTCGGGACTTACGAGACGCCGGAGGAGGCGGCTTTGGCCTACGACCGAGCCGCTTTCAAGCTGCGCGGCTCGCGGGCTCGGGTCAATTTTCCCCACCTTGTCGGGTCGTGGGTTTCGGAGCCGACCCGGGTGACTAGGCGGAGACGGGTTTTGCATGATTCATTGACTGAAATGAAGGTTCCTAATCTGAAGAAAGTGAAAATGGAGGGTACTGGGGTTTGATTGATATGTAATATTTGAAATTTAGGGTTTGTTTAATTTTATTTTAAAGTTATAGAGGAGTTGGAGCTGCAGATTTGACTTGTTTTGGATACTGTGATTAGTAGAATCAGTGAATTCTCTATTTTTCTTTGGGTTTTTTATTTCATAGATTGGATGCGAGTTTCATGTATAGTATATAAAAATATACGGGTAAAATATATTTTAACGGCTTTATAATATGGTGTTTCCGATATGTGTTGCATATTAAAAATGCTTTCTAAAATGCAGCTAAAGCAACAATAATTCTTGAATTTGAACGGAGAATGCAAGAAATGCTCCAAAGTTTGTCAAGAAGCTCATGATTGATTTCAAGATTGTAGTTTTGAAATTGTTGCTTGTGATGGTGACAATTCCTACAATCAAAAGTTACATTTAACGCGCACATGAATTGCACGTGATAATTTCATCGGTTTGATTAATGATAGAATGTGATTAGATTGCAACTTGTAAAATTTTCAAATCATTGGGATGCAATTAATAAACTCTTAAAATCGCGGTATTAAATTGAAAAAGTTCGTAGGATGTGAGACTAGATTGGTAATTTTGCGTTCAAAGTACATGGAGTAAATTGTATTTAATTTACCCTAAAAACATTCTTTATGAACATTGCGGTTCGAATTTTTTGTTATATAATCGTACTATATCTTCTATTATACTCGTCATACATGTGGCATGTATTGATGAGTATAATAGAAAATGTAACACATACGATTATAATCGTGCTACATCTTCTGTTACACTCATCAATACACGTGGCGTGTATTGATGAGTGTAAAAGAAAATATAACACATACGATTATGTAACAGAAGATCAGAACCGTGAACAGTGACTGTGTAGGTAGTGGAATGTAGAGTTCAAAGTGTAGAAGAAAAGATGATCTTTAATACGAAAATAAGAATATTTTTCCATATTCATATTAATTGATCATGAAATATGAAATAACCTTCCCACGAAATTATTTAGTTACAACAAAAGGAGAAGATAATACAGTCTCACACATAATTAGCGCTAACTTTGTGTTAGTGTACTGTTTCAATTTTGTTTGGCAGGATCAATTGAGACATGGGATGGTATTTAATATATAAAATTTATTCTTTATTTCCAATAAATGATGTTACTCTTCAATTAATTATGCGAGTGTGGTTAAGTGAGCCAACTTTTTGCGTGCTATAATTATTAATAGTTGGTTAAAAAGACTCGTATCAATGATAAAAAAAAGTTATGTGATTGCATAAACATTGTCTATATGAGGTGGCCGTATGGAAAGTGTCGACAATTTTTTTTCTCCCTAATATGTTTTGAAATGGCATGACTTAATGTAAATAATAAATTAATAACAATTATTTAATTTGAGCTTGACTGAAAATCTATATGAACCAGGCTCAAGGTAGGTTCTCGAACATTTTTTTTTAAATATATTATTATTGTTGTCGTTGTTGTTGTTATAAATAATGACGTATCAATTTTTGAATTCAAGATTGATCAGCTTAGTTTGGATGATCATCTGTTGCATAGCTATTCTATAACTTCTCATCTACTTATCAATACATACCATATGTATTGGTAAGCAGTTAAAATAAAAGGAGAAAATTTTTAAGAAATTTTGCATATCAATAGTTTTTAAGAACCGCTCACCAATACTGATAGTGTGTATTAATGAGTGAAAAAAAAAATTATAGCACGTATACACAAAAGAAGATCCAAGCTATGATTGGCTTATGATTCCGATGCAATAAATAATCTAAGTTTCAAATTCGAACTTGAGTTCGAGCTTAAAAAGTGCAGGTCGCCTCGATTTATTTGCATTCCTAACTATTGATCTCCATTAATTGTATATAATAAAAAATAAATCATGATCGATAATCACTTCAACGAGGGAAGAGCTTGCCCATCAACTCGATTTTATTAGAATTTTCTTGCGAGCATATATTGTAAAGATCCTATGAAACTCAGACAAATATTGAAACCAAAGAAAATTGTTGAGGCCAACGACGTAATTTCATGGATATACATATGTATCAGATTTAAATCCTAAAAAATAAGTAATACTAGTGTGATTTTAGATTTGCGCATCATAAACTAGATATACATCCTGGTGTTTCAGACATATTTCATGACAAATAAGACAAAGAATTTATTATATAATATTTCTTGCAGATTCCAACAAACGAGTCTGGACAAAGAGTCCAACAAAATCAAGAAAAGATTTTGTTCGGAATTATATTCCCCAAACAAATGACGTATTAAATAATGACGCGTTGCTCATTAATTTGTGTTCTCCCACTAATAATTATTTTCATAATTGGTAGATGTTTCAAATATTTCATTCTACTATTTTAATAGATTTTCTTATTCTATTATTTGAATTTATTATTAATATTATATTTTATCTTATGTATGCGTTATAAATTCAAATGATTGAATATAGAACGAAATAAAAACATAAAAACGGAATACTTGAATTGGTGAAGTGAGTGTGCACTCCAAAAATTAGACAATAGCAAATTAAAGCCCCTTTTATTAAAAATAAACGGGGATTTATACAAGTCAATTCTGAAGTAATTGGAGATTGAGGGGCAGTTAGAATTTAAAAAAAGAAAAGTCAATTCATTTTTCTTAATAACTTTGAATTATTAATAATTTAATTGTATGACAACCATGCATGATCTTGAGCTAATATTCAATTATTGTAACTCTTAATTTACTCAATAGAATTATTTAATTCATACCATGAACTTAATATTGGAGTCGTTTGAAATGTATGACCATTAATTTCCGAAAAAAAATGCAAGTTTTATATATTTCCATATTTAGTACAAATTTTCAATACCTCCGATTCTCCATGCCACTCAAGCTAAGTTATATCGATTATTTTAAAATCCTTTTTTAGAGATAATTCCTTTTTTTGTCCCATAAGAGAGTTCGCTTGTCACATATAGTCCCACAAAATATTTTTTAATATTTAATCCCACAGGAAACGAATTCTACCATATTTAATCCCACCGACCAATTTCAGGCGAAGAATTTTTAAAAATCGATAACATGTCCGACTGTTGAGTAGAAGTGGCCGATGATAAAGCATTTGTATTGATGTGGCTCACTGACGTGTTAATGATAAGGCAACAAGCATTAGAAAAATCTCAAATGACTTTTTAACCCTTAAACTTTAATTTAATTAATTAGTTATTTTTTTGTTAAAATTATGTTATTATTTATTTATTTTTTTAAATAACCCACCCCAACCACCCTAACCCTAACCTCCAAAAATAGCGCCCCCCCCCCCAAACACCCCACCCCTCATCCCCAGCCGCCGCCCCCAACCTCCCCCTGCCCTCTTCAACCCCCCTTCCCCCACCCCAAGTTGCCGTTGAGCTTGGCCCGGCCCCTCCTCTACCCCCCTACCACCCATACCCTTGATTCATCTTCTTTTTCCCCCTCAACAAACCCTAGTCCCACCCTATCCCACCCCTGCGCCGCTGCCACCATTTCTCTCTTCACTCTCCCTCTCTCTCAACCCTTGTCTTTCGCGATCTCCCCCCCCCCCCCCCTCTCTCTCTCCTTTTTCCTATCTCGTCGAAGATATATCTTTTTCTTCCCCTCAACAAACCCTAGGCCGACTCACCCCACCACCATGCCGCCAACACCCCCGCCGCATTGCTATCTGCCCTCTCTCTCTCTCTCTCTCTCTCTCTCTTTCTCTCTCTCTCTCTCTCTCTCTCTCTCTCTCTCTCTCTCTCATTTTTCTAATCTCACTGGAGAATTTCCTTTTCTAGGTTCAAGGGCCATGGCGACGATGACTCGGAGCGTGGGACAAATTACAAGAATTTGTTTCTCTTTTTTGAAATAGGGTAGGAGCAGCATTGGGAGAGGCGGCGGCAAATGGTAGCGGTGGTTGGGGCGAATGGTGGCTAGAACTAGGTTTATGTGTATATGTAGGGATATATATATATATATATATATTATGCACATATGTATTTATCCATCTCAGCATACTTAAATCCATCTCATCACCTAGTAACGCCAAATCATAAAACTAATCAAACATGCCAATAATATTTGAACCTTAGGTTATGAAATCGGTTGGTGGAACTAAATTTGGCAAAATTCATTTGCCATGGGACTAAAGGTAAGAAAAAAATATCATATGTGACTAAATGTGGCAGAGACACTTTCTTATGGGACCAGAAAAGGAATTATCCCTCTTTTTTTAATATATATACTTAAGCATTAATTAGACTTATTCATATCTATAAACATTAAACACATATATACTCAATCTTCACCAAATAGTTTGATATTTGGAGTAGAATATCCTAAATTGAAATTGCAATTCAAGAAATTAAAGGATGAACTTTGATTAGGTTCTGATAAGTCAGGTGGCACCTCATCATGCTACGTCAGCAGGTACTCCCAGACAACCCAAGTGGGAAGCTGAAGCCCTCGATATGGCGGATTGTCCTCGAACGAGCTCTTAAGCTGGTCACTCCTGAAATTGCCATAAGGCACGAGTACGCTACCCAGGAGACCCTCAAAACAACCCATGACCCTCGAAAACGTCCTACCCTGTAGAAATGCCTCGAGGCGCTTCCCTCCCGTGCGGAGCGAGCTCCAGGTTTATCCAAGGGCACGAGGAGTTTATTGGCGTAAGGGGCCCTCGAATGCGTCCGTGTCGATGACGCAATCCCATACTTGGCCACTGCATAGCTTGACGCCCAACAGGGAGGAATCCAGCTGGCGACCAACGGCAGGTCTTACCTACCGCCGCCTAACACGCCCCAGTGGCACATGGGTCCATCCCATCGGTTTCCAGCACATTAAATGCCAAGTCATAAATGCAATCCTTGATCATAAATGCCAAAGATACACATTAAATGTCAATAAGACCCCCCATTAATGAGACGTGAGGGCAGCTGCCAATGGGAATCACAAAAGGGACAAAAAGCACATGCCGGTACGGCTCATGTTAGGAAGTTGGCTGGCTCCTACCAGCCATGTCACATCCGGGTGCCTCACTCTCAGATATATACCAAATCGGTTCTCCATCCAAGGGTAAGAAAAAATCATAGGATTCTCACATTCATTCTTGATAAGCAAGAGAACATTTCATTTACTATTCATCGTCTTCCCCAAACACCCTATAACTGACTTGAGCGTCGGAGAGTCTACGCCGAGACAACACAAGCTAGTCTCACGTGCGTTCCTCTCTCTTGAACAGGTAGGCCACCAGCATTATCATCCGGAGCTTTTTGAATCCCAACACGTGGTCGAACCAAAAACAAACCGCATTAGGTTCAAACTAAACCTAATGCAACCACACAAATTAAATAAGTAGAATGATTTCAAACCACCATTTCCTAAAATCCACCACTAAATCATTCACTTTCTCACTTCCTAAAAATTCAAATTTTTAAAAAATAATACTCTGGCGTACATATATATATATATATATATATATATATATATATATAAATGTGTGTGTGTTATTAAAATATGGTTGATCTAGCAAATGATCCACGTTGGATTCAACTCTCACCATTTCTTAAAATGAAAAAATCTACATGAATCTAGCTTTGGGAAAAGTTGACAGCTATTAAAGTAAGAAAGCATGTTAAAAGTATTAAATAAATATTTTTCATGTATTTTAGATCTTACAGTAAGATGATTATTCAATAAATACATTAGATCTCTTAAATCACGTTTAGGATTTAAATTTTGGAGTTATGAATTGAGTAATTGAGTTGAGAGAGTTGCTTCATAATGGACTTCTGCAGTATCCGAATTCATATTAGTCGACTAATAAGTTAGTACCAAATGATTAAAACAAGAAAAAAATTATTCAATAAATACACCAAATTTTCGATAATACGTACAAAACTAAATCGGCTCGGTAGATCTAAGTCACGTTTATATCCTTGGATTAATAAAATTCGCATCAATATAATAATTAGATGATTGCGTAAGACATGATCTGGAGATTAATATTTTTAAGTCTCGATAATTGAAATCAAATAATTAACTAATTTAATTATTGAATCCAACAAAATTAATATCAAATATAATATTGGATACTATTTATTTATCCATTCGACATATTCAGATGCCCCACATTGCATAAAGTAATAGTTATTTACAGAGAAGATGCCTTCGCTTTAATTAACAACAAAAACAGTACAGCTGCGTTAGTTGAGGATATAAAGAAAAGAATCGCTGTGTATAAATTAATATCAAACGTGATCAAATTAAGTTATTTTAAGTTATTATATATATATATATATATATATATATCTTTCTCCAACTTCAATAAAACTGAAACTTCACAGAAATGTATAACTTAAATTAATTATTCAAAATTGAACTCTATATATAGCACAGGTCAAATCATTTTTGCAAAAGCATTCAGAAATTTTCAAATATCTATTTAGGCAAAAACTAAAATTAATAATTATATTTCTACATTATTAATTCTTTCTTTGTAGTGAAAAGAAAAAAAAATGGAAGCAAAAAATATATCAGAATTTGATTTAGCTTTGCTCCAATCCATACAAAACTATCTACTTAGCGACTCTGATTTTCCAGCGTTAGATTTTCTAGTTAGAGACGAAGATCAATTTTCGTCGCAAATGGTAGAACAGGAGTCATCGTGTGATAATAGCGACGACGCCGGGGAGGTCGAAGCGTCACCGCCACAGGGTGGTGCTCAAGCGGCGGCGGGGCCGGTGGAGTGGAAGCGGTACAGAGGGGTGAGGCGGCGGCCGTGGGGGAAGTTCGCGGCGGAGATAAGGGACCCCGACAAGAAAGGCTCCAGAATATGGCTCGGGACTTACGAGACGCCGGAGGAGGCGGCTTTGGCTTATGATCGAGCCGCTTTTAAGCTGCGAGGATCTCGGGCTAGGGTTAATTTCCCCCACCTTGTCGGGTCGGGTGTTTTGGAGCCGACTCGGGTTACTAAGCGGCGCCACGTTTCAGTGGATGAGCCGGCTTTGTTTTCGGCTCAAAAGAAAATGAAGATTGCTGTGGCTTAATATGAACTTTGTAATTGGGGTTTGCTAATTATGATTTAGGTAGTTTAGCTTGTTAATCCATTACCGACTTGGGATTAGAGGGGATAAACATTTCTTAATGCTACTTAATTACCCTTTAATTAATCAAGCAAAATTGGATTTGCTCTTGTTCCATTTTAGAATTTCAATTGAGCTTGCAATTCCTAATGCAGATTAACAAGTCTAATTAATGGACTTAATTCAATGTAAAGTATAGTTTTTTATCATTGGATAACTCCGAATCATTCAATTCGGCTTTATTTGGATGGATGAATTTGAATTTGAGGAAAAAAATGAAGGAAAAACAGAAATTTGTGGAACTCCCTTGGCCTTGGCCCTGGCCCTGTAAGACAGGAGCCAGGTGTCGATTCTCTCTTTCAAACTTCGTGAAGAACTATATTCTCTCTCCCTCATCACGAACAAAAAGTGGGGTGCAGCCCCAGTTGTACGCTCCCTTTGTTCTACGAACCCTTGTTGATTCTAAACTTCGTATGCGAAGGAACTGACTTGTGATATGCCAGGCCCTTTTTTATGCATCCCTTTACACTGAAAGGAAAATGAGCTTAGCTTAGGCGCGAATCGCAGCTTGACTATATAGGTGAAACTCGAAATTTACTATGGTAACTAAAGAAATAGCTTGGATCGAAAGTTCAAGAATCTAATTGGTTAGTAATATGAAACTGTACTCAAGTTCACCGAATTTATTGCATGAATTTGAAATTCTGAAGCTCAAATTTGCCATACAAACATAACCGTAGTGTTTGTTGCACACTGTTCGATCAAGTTCACTTTGTATAATATGTGTGAATATTTTGTTGTCCTTAGGCTAATCAAATATCTTTTCACAATTTAGCGGTTCAAGAACCCGATGTAAATCAGTTAAGCTTCACCAGGCTTTAACTGTATCAGCTCCCCCTATTCCCAATGGAAGTTTCTACTTTCTTAATACAAAATTTGGACCCATTTAGGGAGACTTTACATTAGAACCCTTTTTGTTCAAAAAAAGTTCAGCAACTTTACATTTAATTGAAATTTTTATTTAAAACTACTCTGCAGAGCCAAAAAAGATTTTTTTTTGACTTCTGTTTTTTCAAAAAAACCAAAAAAAAACAAAGAAAACCTAACCAAACACTAATTTTTTGCCTCTTTTCCAAAAATTGAATGCTTCTCTTCTAAAAAGAGCCCATCCAAACAGGCTCTTTGTCGATTTTAACATTCCCCCCAAAACCGAAAGCGCAGAAAATACAGAGTAGAATAACTAATAAATCTTGTATATAGACATCTACTGCATACACATTCATCACAGCAGCTGTTTCCACACAATGACAAAAGGGGGCACAAAAAACCATTTCCTAAGTTGATTAAAATGTTGGTGCATATATCCCCAATATCAGTCTCAGCCGCTAGATTAGGTCCTCGTCATATCAAAAAGAACAAATTTACTGAGGTCATACAAACTAATGTTGTCAAATTTCAAGTCCAACTTTGGTTGACAAGTTCAATGCAGAGGAATCATATCTTCAAGAACAGCAGCAATCTTGTTTGTTGAAAAATGCCATGAATCCAAAAAATTGGCAAGTTTACGGGCCGATTAACCCTACGATCTCCTCTTAATCGTACGTCCTCAACCTATGGGATGTCGTCTCCTGCACATTTATTCAAGTCAAACGAGGCAAGTAGAAAATAATCCTAAATAGCGCAAGAGATTCTCTGAAAGATTACAATGCTCTAAATTACTCCCCGTGACTAGATCCATGTTTTGCTACTTGATAAACATAATAGCGACACCAACTCTTGTGTAACGCACATTTAAAAGCTGTATGGTTCAAAAGACCTGACAGTTCGCATATCTGCTTCTCATGTTGAGAAGGGGTCAAAGAAACTAAAAACTACCACATTATACATCCATGATTCTCATGGAATACTCATGTAAGTGGAAGTATGGATTTGAAATGCTACCTCTTTGGGCGACTACGATCTTCCTCGAAGTCCATCACTCCACCATGTTCAGAAAAGATCTCCTCATGCCCTCGAAACTCAATGTCGGCCTGCTTACAGTTTGTAACTTCTGCCACAACGTAAGTAAGACACATCGACCAACATATCCAAAGACCATGCATACTTGTGACAGAAAACAGCATATTGCAAACAACAGAGTCAAACATAAAGAAACCCTTCTTGGCAAAACCCATAAGAGGAAAAGGAGCCCAACGTCACATATTGTTTGAAGGGCAACTAGTCACCCTTACTAAAGTAAACCATTCACATTTGAAGCCATACAGAAAAACATGTTAGCCCATTGAAATTTCAGTGGAAATGATAAGCGGCAGAAGGGTGTAGACTTAATTGAAAAAACTTCAAAATTGAGAGGATCCATGATATAAGCTCACTAAATTTTCTATAACATTATTAGGAGGTATCAGGTGGGGTAGCATCCAACTTCGTTCCACAAAGACAATAGCACTCTCCCTAGGCATACTTTCTGAGGTTCACATAGGCGTTCAATTGGTTGATTTCATTGTCTAGGAGCGCACAATCAAAAACAACGCTCGACAACTGCCAGAATTGGAGCACATGCAATAACAAAACAACAATTGAAATCACAAAAGGCCGTAAGAGAGTGTACTTTAACCGACCTTCGAAGATAGTGTTTTCTTTACTTCTTCCACCCTTTCATCTACGTCCTTTCTATGTTTCTTGTCCATCTCACTCATAGTATCTGCCCATTTGATCTTCTCTTGAATTGATACAAGAAGATTTTCTGATGTAGATAACCTATGAAATTGTCACAAAATGCACAATTAGATACTTGACATGTACCAAAACAGACAAGGAAAAATGGATGGGACAACGAGAAGCAACAAGCAACAGAGACAAAGTTCACATCAATTTTATAACAATTTCTGATCACAGATCCACCTCAAATAGCTTTTACTAAGTCAATTTTATAAGCAAATTCTAACACATTGAAAGTCATACTTCAAACCTTAGATTATGTAAGACCAATTTCAGGAATATAATTCAACACCAAAAAGATGACGAGATCATTACATGAACACAGAAAAAGAGAGGCAAAGAAGGAGGAAACTATTTGTGAATATATGTAGTGATAGTGATAGCACTTGGTGAAGACAGCATTTCTTTGAAGTTTGAATCATCCTACAGTATTCCCAGAAGATATTTGTTACGGATGCATTTCTAGGAAATTTAATGACCACAGAGGAAAAATAATCTGCAATCCATTAATTTAGTAGTCTATTTTTTGCAAGTTTTATTATGTTAGGATTATAGTATTTTAGTTTCCGCAAATTTTATTATGGTAGGATTCTTAATAATTATCTTTAGTATTTTCTTGTAATATCTCTTCTTTTAAACGAGATGCTTTCTTCCGCAATGAAGTAAGCAGAAAATTTATGTTATTCTCACGAGATTCCGGTCTCCCTATCAACGAGTCCAAAGGTTCTTGCTTCCTTTAACGAGCTCGAATAATTCAACATCACCATAGGATGTTTAAGGATCATAACAAGGGGAAAGAACCTCTATCGTAAGCCGATTTCCCAATTAATCACCCTGTGACATGATCCATAACCCCCAGCCATAACAATATTTTATCTGAAATACAACACATTTCTTCCAATTTTTGTTGTACTCTTTGGTTGGTTTAATTCCCTTTGCAACATTTCTTTGGATGTATAGGAAGAACCACCAACAGAAGAAAATATTCTAGAGAGAGGTCAACTTATCAAGCCTGGATATTAAGAAACACAAACACCACCACTCTTAAAATGTGAATAAAAAGAAACTCAACAACATGATTAGGCAAGAGATATTTACCAGTCCGCTAGCGTTTGAATCATGCTACCCAATTGTCCAGGTCTAAGATCCCTCCCTGCTGCAAATTGCACCTACAAGATCACTAAAAGTTAGATTAGCTACCAATTACAAGTCAGATAAGCAGCCAAGCAAATGGAAGGATTTAAAAATAGTCAAAATAATAAAGCAGAACCTCAAAGCATCTTCGTAACTGATCCAGCTTTCCTCTGACTATTCCCTGTCCACAACAGCAGCAACAACGTAAAGCATTTAAATCAGAACTTCTTCAATTCTAAAAGTCTCCATCTAAATTTATACTCAATATCATACATGTCATTGTATTCAGTAAGATAACAAAATTGAGGAAAAAGCAAAAGAAAGAAAGAAAGAAAGAGTATAAACTTGCAAAACAAAGAAACAAAAATTCTACAGGCCATTTTGTTAACTACTGCAAGTTCCTCTTGTGATTGAGGTGGCATTAGGTGTTAGAATACTTGCAAAGGAACCAAAAGCAGAAACTTACCACATACATGCAGTTGTTAATAAGAAAATCTTCCAACTCACGAACATTTGTGACGTCCAACTCCTGCATCACTGTATCATAGGGCAATACCTGGGCAAAGGCCAAGAGAATACTAAGAGATCGATTCTGAGAAGATAGAAACCTGAAGAACGACCTCCAATAAACTCATACCAATAACGTATAAAATTGACCAAAATTTGAAAACCAAATGAAAGATTAGCCAAGCAAAACATAGCTGAGTAACTGATATGCCACATAAAAGAATCACTTCTGGCCTAAATATTTACACTTCAAGAAACAGACGAATAGGCAAGTAGGAGAAAAAGCTATACACATGCAAAAACATTGTCAAAATGAACTAGAATCGCAAAAATTGATACTAACAACCAAAATGAGGAGCAAAAGAATAAGACCTGGAAAATGCTAGTAGCAGATAAATATTTCTGAATTCCATATCAATAAGTAGTTGCTTCAAAATATAAACTTAGGTTAAAAAATAAATAAAAACAACATTTCCTTTAAAAGTTCATGCAGCAATTCTATAATTGTACGACCATTTTCAAATCTAAGCCAACAAATTCAAGTGAACTTTGTTATGCTGATATGCTAACCATCTTGATCTTCCCAATTTAACAATAAAAAGTATTCCGGGTAATTTAAGTGGAAAAAGTGTTTCACCTTGGACAACCAATGGGTAAGTAGAAAATGAGCAACAAATCTCCATCATTTGTTTAAATACACACTTAAAAACACACAGGAGAATAGATGGAAAACTACCTTGTTTGTCTCGGCAAGTGTAAGCACAGTCAGCTGCTTCAACTTGAGGACTTGATCAGGAATCAATTGTGGAAGATGGTTAGCAACACCTGTATGACAACATAAAACATAAAATTTCACTCAAGGAGAAAAACCTAACTCCATGGAGAAACTACATATCTTATAGAAGGGCCAATCAACATTATATCTTACAGGCACCACAAAACAAGTAATTGTAACGGTCTCGATGATCTTTTCTCAAGCTTTTAATTGATGCCCTCCAAATTTTGTAGCAACTATGAGCATGGTCGCATAAGCTCACAAAATTTGGGAGACTATGCATATCTGCCTACCATGGAACAGGAGGCTATATACAATTTGTTGAGCTTGTGTTATGTTTGGAGGACTCAACTAAATTGCAACCCTACTATTGGAGCAGAGTAAAGCTCAGAATTTCATTTCCTGTAGTCACCTCCACATAATTATTGCTGACAATTACATGGGGTTATACTTAGAAGTCCATTAGCACTGATTGCAAGCTGTTACTTATGAAATTTACATCAAGTTTCCAACACATTATAGGCCTCCCCCAGTAAACCTACATCGAGTTAGCTTGCCAGGCTGGTAAGTTACTCCGTAAGTTCCTTTAAGATATTAAGGTTACATCTGGTGTAGCATTTTCATCCCTATTAAAGGTAAAATCTTCCCAATACGTACAACAGCTGAACTCCTAAGCCTCTGATCCCTAGAGCAGATTAACAAAGACAGCCATCCAAATAAGGATAATCATGGCCAGCTCTCAGTTAAACTTGACAAGAAAAATGGACAAAGTTATTACTATCATTAACATGACAGGTCCTGATGCCAGTAAAAGAATCCAACAAATAGATCTGAAAAACAAATCCCATTTTCTGTGCTTTTCAAAGTCACGAACAAGCATTATAAAAATAGCACTCTGGGAACAAAGGGAAATACGGCCATTCCATCAAACTGGTTCCAATTATTGAGGAAAGCAAAGGAGGTTGAGCGGTGAAACATAATAAATCACCACAAAACAAATAATTTTATGGAAACAAAGAACTACTATGAATGAATAAGCAAATCTGAAGCAGAAAAAGGATAACCAGGAGAAATGATCACTGAAAAGATCTAGTGCCCAGTCTTCTATTCACATCATGTACCATGCCATTTTTAAGCAAAATGGATAACCAGGAAATAAATGACCAATGGTGAGATTGAATTCTTACTCTTGTATTCACTCCATGTACCATGTGCAAACATGCGAAGCAAATCAAGGAAGACACTATGCTCAGTCCCTTCAAGCTGCAGGAAATCCATACAATGTGAAAAAGAAGAGAAGTTCCAGAAAAATTTTAGCAACAATAAATTAGTTCAATTATTACCACGTCGAACATAAACCTGAAAGGAAAAAACAAGTAATTTATGGTGTCCACTGAAATGTTTTGTATCAATTAATACAGCTCAAGAATTGTAATGAGTAAAACTCCTTACACCAGTGAAAGCTTCAGGTTTTCGACTCCTTCACTTTCATTTCTTCCAACTATTTTTCCATATACTCTACTATAATATGACACAAGCCCCCTGTTGCGGCATCTTCATCAGAGGCCCCACTATGTGTAGCAGGATGAGGTCACAACTCACAAAACATTAACAACTGAAGTAAAATGTATTTGTTCACTAATCATCTTAAAGTATATGACTCATAAGCATAGGAGATATGAATGCATAAAGACTGCAGTCTGCAAGGATGCTAAGATGCCCTACATGAATGCAACCAAGACTGGAAGCATTAATGGATCTGTTGCACGAAAGGAAAATCCTTATAGAAGAAAATGTTCCCAACTAAAGAGATCGTTCCTCGATGCTACAAACTATTTATCAAACATTGCCCGTAAACAAAGAAGGATTGACTGCATTAACTGTCAACAGATGCCCTTTCGTAAGAGGTATCCATGGGAATCATTCTAATTTCATTTATTATACATTTGACTACTTAATTGCCACGATTCATTAAAACTCAAAGCCTGCCAGTACAGAATTTCTCAGTTTGCCAACCTCCCTCATTAAAACATAAGATTCACAAGGTAATAAACCTGGAACTTTAACTTAAGAGCATGCCAATTCTCAGAATTCTGTTTCAATAACTGTGCCGACAGCAATCAATCAACTCATATAACACATGAGCCAGTCAAGAAGAACTTATATTTGCAGTGGTTTCCTTAAACCCCTCATTCACACACAGTGGAAGTACAAACGTTTCCCATTTTGCATCCCACTTCAATCTTATTTTGGACAAACATGAAACCCTTGCTGAACTCTGTTCTATTTCAACTCCTATAGGATAGTCATACCCATCCATAGTTTACCCCCAAATAAAATCGAAAAGTAAACAAACACTCTGACTCCGTAATTCAATACAAATACCACCCGAATTCAGTAATCTAACGCTACAACTCAACGGGCATCCCAAAAGCATTAAAACCCAAAACCCTACAAAACCCACGAACTCAACTAAAACAATTCTTCACCAACAAAAACAAAATCCCCTAAAGAGGACCAAAACATCAAACGCAACACGAACCCGCCTAGCATACCTCGAGGACGTTAGGAACGGAGAGAATCTCGGAGAAAGCGAAGAGCGAAGGATGCGAAGTGGCCTCAACGACGACGTTTGCGAGCGCGGAGCCCTTGACACTCGAAGCCTGCTTCACGAAGTAGTCTATGTGCTCGGCTTGCTTTTGCTCAATGTCCATGTTTCAGACTCCAAATTTTCTACTGATCCACCAAAAAACTTCAAAATTACGTAGACTTACGCGTATTAATTACCTACACATGTAGATTTGGGATGAATATGTATCTATTGAGCGACCCCAAAAGCATCGAAGAATCTAGGGTTTTAGGGTCGCGCTTAGGGTTTAGAAATTCAGGGAGGGACTTTGTTTGAAAAAAAAGATTTATCGTTGCTATGGAGTGGAAGGAGATATTTTGGATCCGAAGGTTTGTTCCTTGAACGGATTAGTATAATAAAATATTAGTGTATTTCATTCTAGATAATAAAATGCTAATCGGCTCTCCATATGATTTCGATTTTTAATACCTTTCATTATCAAAAATAATAAATATATATATATATATATCCTTTTAATCAATAACTATGCCACATAAAACGAGTGTGTGTGCAATTACAAGAGTGAGTGAACGTGCGCGATAGCATAAGAATTAAACAAAAAATAATTTTTTAACCCATGCGTCGCACGGGACGATATTTGCAAATTAACAAAAAAATATGTCTTGTTTATGTATATATATATATATATATGTATTACAAATACAAAATAATTAACAAAAAAATATTAAATACAATTTAATTATCGAAATGAGAAAAATATAAGAATATTTTATATAGATATGACTTGTTTTCATCTGATCTAGTATGATAGGAGTTGCATAATTTTCTATATTTCATATTTGCTTGTACGAAAAATATTCATATTTAAAATAGTGATATATAGAATAAAAAAATATTTAATATTGATAATTAAACATATTAAATGTCAAATTTAAGCGAAATAAGAAAAAGAATAAAACTTGCATTGTGTGCTTTGATTTTTTTAATGTGAATATTCAACATTTATTCATACTCATCAACTACTATTCAGAGTAATTAATTTGTAAAATTGTATTAAAAGTGTTGAATAATATACATATAAATGATTTAATTATGTATATTATCATATTTAAGTAAAAATTTGATTAATTCTTGCTAATTATTTTATATGATATTTATCAAATTTTCTCTTGAATTTTTTTTTAATTGAATGTTTCATACCGAAAGAGATAATATCAACCTATGTAAGTATAAAAAATAAATATTAAATATATTTTAATATATATAATAAATATCGTAAGACTCAAACCATGAACTTATGTTAATAACTTTCTTATTCTATTAAGACTCAAATTCCGATATTTATCATTCGAAACTTATTTATATACTTCATGAGAATAAAACGCATTAACTAGGAAGAGTAAAAAGTTTGAGACATATTAAATAAGGCTTTTTTATTCATAAATTGATAAATAAATATATTTAAAAAATTATATAATAATAGAATATGTTTGATCTCAATGTTAATTTTGGTATACTAAGGTAATGAAGTTTTAAAAAAATTATGTAAAATCAAAACTTTTAATTATTATTAAAGTAAATGATAAATATTGTAAAAAATATTAATTTTGTTATTTTAGTTGAATTATATTTTTATCCATTTTTTTTAAATACTTGATATTGAATATCATACATGGCAACAAAGAATTTAATGAGGCTATCCATATATGTAATTCACTTGGATAACCTCAAAATTTCTAAATTATATGTATGTATATGGATATATATATATACATCACATATAAATGTGTCGCCGCTAATGTAATGAATCTCATTTCATATTCTAGTGATTCGTACTTTTGTTATCCAATTTTACTCCATATAAAATAGCAGCCTCAAAAACTGGTAGCAAGTGTTCGTGTTTGAAAAAATGTACCTCCCTCGATAGATGGTAGTGTATGGAGTGGGAGAGAATGATGTGCAAAGTTTATTTTATATATACGTATTTAAATGTATTTTTCTCTTGTTTTAGTGATAATTGATTTCATTAACTTTGAGTTTAATTTAATAAATTAAATTAATTATAATGTAGTCTGGAAAATAAAGTTTATAAAAAATGAACCATTAAAATTATCAACCACACAATCCATTTGTAAGATTTACATATTTAGTGGGCTTTAAATGTGACTAAATTACATATGCACAATTTGATTGAATATATTTATAGCACATATATATATGCACAAAATGTTACACAATGCAAATTGATACATATATTATTTATAACATATACAGAATATTATTATTATTATTATTATTATTATTATTATTATTATTATTATTATTATTATTATTGCTACCACTACAACTGTTATTATTATTATTATTGCTATGATTATTATTATTATTATTATTATTATTATTATTATTATTATTATTATTATTATTGATACAGAGTCTTTTTGGGTTGACCACGTGGCGGAGCTCCGCGACTCAGGTGATAATGTTGGCGACCCACCTATTAAAGGGAGGAACACATGTGAGACTAGTCAATTTTGCCTCGGTGTAGGCTCTCTGATGCTCAAGTTAGCAAAGTAGGCAAAAAAGACAGATATGGATAAAGAAAAAAAATGAATAGTGCTTTTTCTTATTTGTTGGGAATAGTAGATTACCCTTTTTTGAGGTATTGAGGCCTTTTTATATGTATGAAGCCTTGATATGTTGTGGTTGATAGGAGTTGGTATATTGATTGATATGCAAAGTACAAGTGAACATACTTTTTGCCCTTCTTGTAACGTCCCATGGCAACTAGGCCACTATTTCATTAATGAGGCTTGACTTTGGCAATTAATGCATATTATAAGCATTAAATGCTCATGATCGCCTTTAAGAGATATCATTAAATGGCATATAGAACTGAGAGAGACTGTTCATACCATGTCAGTACTTGTTTGGTGGCAGCGGTTGTCCACGTCTAACAAGGTGGTTGGGGATCCTAGTTGGAATGCCAACGACTTATCTGCTTCCAAGGATCATGTGGTTTGTGCCCTCGAATGAGGCACTTTTGCCTCGGTGCTACTCTATCTTGCTGGTTTTTTTGAGGTGATCCATCGCACTTAAGTCTTGGCCTAGTAAGTTGAGCCCCTCGAGGATCTCGTTAGATCCTCCTTCGAGGGCATTCTCCCCAAACTAGGGCAGGTAAGCTCGGGGAATATCTCCCTCTCGTGGGTATTATCGCACCTAGAGGCCTTTTGTCGATGGTTTAAACCTATTTGAGGATAGCCTATGTTTTCGAGGACATTAGTCCCCACATGTGTACTTTAAATAATTTTTACAAATATAAAAAATAAACAGTAAAAAGAAAATAAGGATTTTAAAGAATAAAGATATATTAATGATTTTTATAGAGAGAGGTGAAATATGAAAGCAATACTTAAAAAATTGTAATTCATGAAACTTAAATAAATTCCAATTATGAATATATATATATATATATATATATACGGCAAAAAGAGATAAAACTAACATGTCCACCATAATGCTACATAAACAACGTACATAAAATAGGCTCACCACACCATTTTACTTTATATATATTAGAGGTAGGTACTACACAATGTATAAAAAAAAATAAACAGGGGTTGATTAAGGAAAAATAGTAAAGACAAAAAAGAATTATAATGCAAGGATATTAAATAACGAAAATGGCTTATATATGAATTTTAGGAGACTTATTTATATATTTAGTTGAGTTTGAATGATTAAAATATGAAAATAATGATTTATGAAATTAAATATGAAAAGACTAATCAATAAAAAAAACTAATCAATGGATATAATTATAAATTTTGTTTGAGAAAATACTTATGTAATAAAGAGTAATTTATGGAGTTAAATATAAATATACTTGAAAGTAAAGGAATTAGATCATTTTGATTATAGAAATATTTTAATATAAATTAAAGATTGAAAATATAAATACGAAAAACGTCTTACATGGCAAAATATTAAGGACAACTTGTCTACTACATTGTCTACATAAAGAAGGGATGTATACATAAGATGAGCTTCATTTTAAATATATATATTAGATAAAGTACAAAAACGTCTTAGAACGTATAATAAAAAATATTTTATATATAATACTAAATTATACACAATCTATGTAGAGTTAATTATAAAAGATAATACAAACAAAATAACTTTACTAAATGCTTCATTTGAATCACATTATTGATGATTTAATGTGATTGACTAGATTTGCCAGTTCTTTTCGCAACTTAAAATTTTTCATAAAACCGTATCATTTATACCTAGAAAATTGGGCACATGAATACCCTTAAATAAAAGCTAACTTATTATTCTCATATGTATTTACTTACTAACTAGCTATTACAATTATTAAGCATTAATTACAACAATAAATGTTTATTTATACAGTATGTAATTAGAAAGCACATTAACTTTTTCTTGAGAGCGTAAAAGAAAAATAGTTGCAATAATTTATTTATTGAGTGAAAATCAATTTTTATTCAATTTTTTTGTTTAATATTATGCCTAGAATGTATATGTGAAAGATCTAGTAAAAATTAATGTGCGAATTAAGAAACTTAAAGTGTCTTAAAATTGAGCACTAATATAAAAATTATGGAGTAAATAGGAGAACTATGTGAATACTAAGTCTCATTTCTCCACTTTTTCCCATCTTTTGTTTTTATATGTAATTATGAGGTCACCATATATTACACTTTAGTCCAAAATATTAAAAAATAATATAAATAAATAAAAAGATGGAGGAAAGAATGTTCATTCCCGCCGCTGATTACAGCTATTATTACAGATTTACGGGCGGGCCCTGTCAAATTCGACGGCGACCGCCAACGGCGAAGCAACAGATCGGCGGTTCCCGCCACCAACGGCAGCGCGTTGATCAACGCATCGCTAGCCAATCTGTACGCTTTCCTCTTTTTCGTCTCCCCTTTGCTTTATCGCAATCTGTTATTTCCGTAAAACCATTTAAATCGCATTATTAATATGGCTTTACGCGACAATGGGCAACCATAAACATGAATTCTCTGATGAACACGATCGGCACTGTTTTACGTGTTATCACTCTATCTAGAAGCTGTAAAAGAAGGTTCAGCGAACAAAAAGAGATACGAGGGGATGATTGCAATATATTTGTTTGTCAAAAGGCCTCCGAGGAGGCCGGTGTAACCTTGGTATGATTTGGTTGTTTACTCTAAACTCACATTATCATAGCATGTGTGGTTTTGTTCCATTTTTACTGAGTTTTTGCTATATGTGCCCTATGTAAACTGTATTTTACTCGGTATGCGGTGTTTTTCGAAGAACAAAGAATGAGAAAGGCAATGTCAAGAGCCATTTATTTCAGTGAGAGAGCTTGTTTTGACACGACATTTTTCTCAGTTTCTGTAGCTTGAGTTTTTATGTGAAACATGATTGATGTCTCTTCTAATTTTCTTGAACTTTTAATAGATCCATCATTTGCCTTGTATATGTTGCTTTTTCAACATTCAGTTTTGGTTAGTCTTTGTTATGCTCTTTGATGCATCCATACAAGAATATTGGTACTGTAATTGTGTAAGCTTTCTGCGTCTGTCATGTACTCTGGTTGTGAGTCTCTCCCATACGTATGCTAAGTTTCTATCGGCATACTCTTGCTCTGGAAAATTATTCCCCCCAACAATGTTTAACTACCAGTTCTTGGAGTCAGCTAGTTGTTATTGCTAAAGTCGAAACAATATTTCGCTGGCCTGAGAAAATGCAGCATGTGCCAAAGCTTCTTTGTGTCATTCAAGCTGCAGCAAATATTCGAGACTTGGTTTCTGGAAGTGTTGGGGAATGTTCTGTTTGAGTCCCACAAAAGCCTTTGGAATTGGAGAAGTAGTGTTAAAATTGAACTTTGTGGCTCTCCCATGAATTGTTTGCTTCTGTCTGTATGCCTTAAGTTTACGTTGTAACTAGCATGACACTTGGCGAGCTACAGAAATTGAAACAGTCTATTTGGATATTGAACGGAGCTGCTTCTTCGCGGGACAGGATGAAGGTGGAAGCACCCTGCCTGTACAAGGAATTAGATTTCACAGCAGTAGAATATTGGGTACTCATAACCCCCTCTCAGTATTTGTGTGTGCGTGTGCGGTGTCCGTATTCATAATGTGCATCTCAGTATGAAACTTTGTGTTTTATAGGATTCTGGGGTTCTCTCAGAGGTTCGACCAGGTTGACCACTTTACTTTCATGTTTAGTTTTACCTTTCTTTTCCGTACTCCCTGTGTTATTATCATCAGATTGACAATGAGCTCTTCAAATTTTTCGTTCAACTTCTAGTTCTCTCCTCTTTGATATTGGTGTTTTGCCATGTGACAAGTAAGAGGACTACTATTATTGAAAACTCCATTCAGTTAAGGAACAAAGTTGGTGAATAAGAAAGAAGAATGATCACTCTGGGTAAGAAGAATAGGGTTACTGATGCATAGTTCTGGCGTGAAGACTTTCATATTGCCTTCTCTGACCTACACAACTGATAATATATCTGAAAAACTCACTTCTGTGGGGCGAATATTTTACTTTCAGTTGAACTGAGGTTGCACGGTCCAGAAGAGAAGAAAGGATCAGAATGGAGTAACTAAGTCGAGATTAAGTCAAAATATTGAAAAAATAAAAATAAGAACAAAAATTATGAATTCGTTATACTGTTTGGTATGGTTAGCAGAAGTCTTAAGACTGATACCAAACAATTTTTTGGTTTTGTTTCAGTTTGGCTGATTTTCCAAACTGTGAAATTCCCCTATTGTTAAGTGGTCCAGAAAGATTTGGCTGTAGCCCAATGTCGATGATTGACTGACCAATGCCTTCGAATCATGTGGATTTCACAGATACATATCAAGTGAAATGCTGTTGATATTATTCGATTTAGCAAAGCCAATAACAGAACGTTAAATTGTCCTCTGTCCAAATTCAACTGATGAAACAGGTGTAAGAAAATATTTTTGCAACTGTTACTTGATGTCCCTTGTTCTTATGAGATGAGAATTCAACTTATCATCAATGCAAGCTTGATGTGTCTAAGAGATTGCTCTCTCTCTCTCTCTCTCTCTCTCTCTCACACACACACACACACACACACACACACACACACTCACACACACACTTTACATAGCTGCAATGTTGTTATTGGATGGTATCTGCATTCCAGATGGAAGCTGTGTGTCTCTTGTCGCATGGAACCATTGGTGTATCAGTTCCATATATAGGTCTATAGCTATGGGTAAGTTGGTTTACAATGGACTGGACTTTTCTGGGATAAATGTTAATAAGAATCATGCTTGTGCGAATATTACTGCTAGCTACCATGTTTTAGTGGCATTTTCTTCTACCTCAGATATTCGATAGTCAATATTTTGGTTAAGGCACAGTTATATATTAGATCGGGAATCTTGGGAAGTCACAATTGAGTATCGAGTGACACGAGTGTTATCCACAAACCAACTATATGCCGTAATGTTTCTGTGGCATTTTTACTTTCTTCAAAGGATATTGGAAGGTTTTGAATTTTAATTTAAGTAAGCTACAAGCTATAAAATTTGCTTTGTGAATGACAGGAACGCATGGTTGAATAATACCCGTTAGCGGATGTATGATCAACACATATTAATCTTAATGGCTTAACCAGACGGGGACTTTTCTGTAGGGGTTGGGCTTCAAGCAGGAAGGAGACTGATGGGTGGCAGTGGCAGAGCCACATATAGCTTATAAAATTATTCCATATTTATATTATTAAGGCTGAGTAATCATCCTAATCGTCCTTTATACCTTCCCAATAGTTCTTCAGTACACCCTTGTTTTTTTTTTTTTTCAAATTAATCATGTTATCCATAGTTTATAACTAATATGTGCACCCACCGACCCTGAGATCCCAACTCCGCCACTGTTGGGTGGGTTCAATGTCTCTGTTATCTACATGCAGTGAGTATGACTGGGAGGATAGGTCTTATAGAATTGGGTTCTTTGGTTTCTGCAAAATGGTCCGAGAAAGCCAAATTTCAACCGTCTTTGATAAATGCGCTGTCGATTTTAGTGACTCCTTGACTTTCCTTTGCAGAAATTAGTGGTTGGGATATCGACATTCTCTGTGCTGATTGATCAATAATGTGTATTTTCTGATATATGACAATGTGAATGTGGGACAAAATAAGTGTTTTGCTAGAATTTTGAAACAATTATTTGATTATAATTCTATAGTTTCTCTTTTAGGTGCGTTACTGTGCTGCTTTATTTGATCTCCGATTCTTTTTTTTCTTTGCGTGCTTCGAAGTGAATTTATTATGAAACAGGTGACTTTGCCCGGAGGGAACGAGTGCCTCTGAACCAGTTCGTTAGTCCCAATCCCAAAGGATGATAATATATGTGGGATCCATCTATATGTATGCAATTTGACTCTAATGGAGAAGATCCATTCCTTTTTGCTAGCTGGTTCGCAAAGAAAAACGTGGTAGGGTCCCCCCCTTGAGCTCGCAAAAATTGTGTATATCCCATGTGGCTCTCGTCAGGAAATTCTATCTCAAATTTAACTTGATCGAATCAATTTTAATCATATAATGAGTATTTTTGTGATTGGTGTATAATTTATGTTATGAAAAACGATCTATCACTTGTCAAATACAATATATTTATTATATGGTTTATCAGGTTTGATCATATCATGTCCGGGTAAAAATTTTTGGCTCATGGGACGTTACCTATCTGGATATTATCTAGAGTAAAATTTTTAAATATTAAATTGAGTATGATGATATCATAATTTTACTTTTTTAAATATTTTTTGATATCATCATATTCGAATTCAATAATTAAAATATCAATTTAGTGGCATGAAATCTTTCATCCAATGGAGCCTTTGTGGGACATTTGGTCTTTGTGGAAGAAAGAAAGTTCTTGCACCCTCCATGCTTTTCTATATGGTGTTTTTTTTTTCTCATCCTATCTTTTTCCATTTGTATTGCCCTTTTGTTCCTATTTGTATAGAGTTGGATCTCAAAAACACCAGAACACCACTTGATTGGTAGATGGGAGTATTTAATGTTCTATCATGACCCGCGTGTGTACTGCACCAATAATTTCAGTTTCAAGCAATTGGGGTGTGCAAAAGATGATGTGATGAATCATGAGGGGCTGGAATTTTCGTTCTGAATTCTGCTGGGTATGAGCTTAGCAAATGAAACACAATTTGCCCTGTGGAAAATTTCATGCTATACCCACTGGAGTACTATTCGTATGGTGATTTTAGCTATCGAAATATGCGTAAGCCATATACAGGGACGGAATCAGAGGAATTTGAGGGGTCACCCCACCCTTTTTAAGTTCTTATTTAATTAAAATTTACATATATTTTTAAAAAATTTAATTCCTCTCCCTTATTAAATTATAGAAATGTCTTTAATATATTATACAAATTTGATTTCGCTCTCAAATTAAATATTCTAGCTCGATACGATGACGAGATGCCATTAAATATTTCCAATAAAAAACTTTGCGAAGATATATTTTTTGAAAAATTAAATCAGGAGATTTTGAAAAGATTGGATGGGGCTGGCCCCTTTTGGACAAAGAGGTAGCTGTACCAAATTGGGGGTGTTGGAATAAATTAATGCTGACAAAAGAATTTATTTGAGGTGGGGGCTACAACAATTTCACCTTTTTTAGGTGGGCAAATGCAAATAAAATAAAAATAAAATAGTTCCATCACTTTCCATGGATTGCAGCCAGTGTCTTCTTCTTTAACCCCTACCGTTTCTTTCTACTCTTTCTAAGACTTGAATTTTTTGGTAAAATTCTTTCGTGGACTAGGTGTATATATTTTACAATTCAAATTCAATCACGTATTATATATAAATTTTTTTATAAAATATATATAACACTTAACTAAATTTAAATAATATGGTACATGGATGGAGTCCGTACACCCAATTCATATAAGAATTTTCTAATTTTTTGGCAATCCCCCAAGTTTGGAAAAATAAATAAATAAACAACACTTACAAGATTTCCTGCAGCTTTAAGAAACTATAGCTTTTAGACTTTGGTCAGATCTCTGGTTTTAATACAGTTTTTGAATGAAGTATTTGCTGTTGTATAGAATCTATATATAATAGCATAGATTTGGTGGTCATATAAAAGCTCTTTTGTCTTAATGTTCCATGAATAGTACCCAGGACCGTACTTAGGATTTAAAAGCTGAATTTATATATCTCCATCTCCAGACACAGTGTGTGTGCGTGCGCGCTCTCTAATGGCTTTCCATTTTTCATTGAAGATTGAATTGAAATTCAACGTGTAGTGGCTGATTTAGGATCCTGAAATTAAAGGTGCATTTACCAGCTACGAATTATTGATGTTATAAATAACTATATTGAAAAAGAATATGGGGGTGCACCAAAACATGATTCACGACACGAACTGATCACAAAAGAAAAATTAAGTTGGTCGCTTAATTTTAATGATATAGATATATATATATATATATATATATATAAACGTGCCCCCTAAATTATATGCAACTTATTATTATATCACGTCGCAAATCTTCTAGGGAATAAAACACGAGACATCTCCTTAAACCAACGAATCAATATTAAGAGAAGTAGTGAATCTTTTGAAATATCACATGCATTTCACGAATTATATATAGCTATGTCAATTTATTACGTTCTAATTCTTGTAGTGGAAAAAGTACAAGTGACATCTCCTTAAATTTTAACTGCATGTTATTTAGAGGAACAATAATGAATCATTTGAAATATATACGGGGTTTTATTTATTTATTTATAAAAGTTGATCACTCGGACATAGTTCTCACTTTTTCGTTAAATAACAAGAAAATCTGCCAGTGGGGATTTGATTGACGATGAAATGGAATAAATCTACAAATAAAGAAAGAAAACAGATATATAAAAATAAATAAAGGATAGATAAAGCGTGTGATTTTGATAGTTGGGTCCAGTAAGACTGTGGGAGAGAAAGTTGGGGGTGGAAAGAAATCCTTTCACAAATTTCAACCTTTTACTTTCACCTCCCCTATGTATGTTGCCTTTAATCCCTTTGTCCTATGAAGAGAGAGAGAGAGAGAGAGAGAGAGAGAGAGAGAATAGGTCCACCAACACCAACAGCAAAAAGGGGCACAACCAACATTGCAACCCACTTTTTGGGGCTTTATTGTCTTAAAAACTAGACAATTTTTGAATTGTTATAGTAATTTTTCCAAGAAAATGAAATCACAAGAATTGGTGGGAATCCATAATGTGAATTTGGTCTCACCCAACTTTTAAACTGTACAAGTTAGGAATAACAATGGATTCAGAGAGACCCGACTCACCCCATTTGGGGTGGGGCGGATTTTGAAACTCTGAATAAAATTGTGAGTTAAGTTTTTATATAAATTTTAAATTTTGACCTAAAAACTTAAATATTTTTTGTCGCATCATTTGGGGTGTGATTTTAAAACTATCGACAAGTTTTTGTGTCAATTTTAGGTTTAAACTTTAGGCTCGGACCTAATCAATTCAAGTATCTACAAATTTTTATTTATTATTTTTGTATATTTGTCAATAAAACTATTTAAATCAGTGAAGTCTCGAGGAAAGTAAGTCGGTTAGTTTCGTCCCAAAGCTAGTTTCCTCCCATCCATTTTTTAATAAAACCATTCTTTTTCTATGGAAATGAATTGGATATTTATATTCGGATATTATACGTGAATACAATATATTTTGAAAATTAAATATAATATTATATCAATAAACAAATTTGTGCTTTCAAGGCATATAAAGTGGTAGTTGTTTATGATTTTTTTTTTTTTTTTTAAAATCTGATCAATCATGCATATACAAATTTGTGACAAATCCGTACATAAATTTTGCAAGAATAAGTCCTTTGTAGGTGCAAAAGTAGTAAAGACTCTGAGGAGAATAACAAGATTTGATTGTGAAGACAATCCCCACTTCTGCACAGGAACATTAAGAAAATGGATTCTACAAGCTAAAATGGCACATGGTAACGAATTTTCCTTTAATTTAATCAAATTATTGTCCGAAACCTTTTGGACTAAATGTTGGAATAAGTTATCATAATCTACTAATCTATCGAGCTATCAATGGGATATTCACGATAAAGAATCTTATTAGGTAAAGGATATTGCTTTATATTGAAATTTTCACTTTTGAAAAAAACATAAAATAATGTTTAAACGAATTACAATAATTTGTTTTGGCGTGACTATGGTTATTTCATTATAGATAGGTACCTCTATAGTAGACATTAGGATGGCATTTCCTATGAATTTGGGGTTGGATAGTTGCTTTTGATGGCGGAGCTCTATATTGAGTGCCTTTCGCATCGAGAACAGTTTCAAGGGCCCTCCTACTTCGAGGGGCTGTATTTCAAGAAGGTCTCAGATGGATGATTGACTCATTGAACCCTCGTATTCATTGAATAGTAATTCGAGAAGCATGTATATCCCTAGCAAACTTCAATCTTGTCAGCACTAAATCATAATGACGAAGTTATGTAAGACCTCTCAAAAAGTACTAAGAGTTAGACCAATTTTACGAAGGCCATATACACTTGTAACTGTTATTAAAGCAGTTGTCTACAAAAGATATGACTATCACCAATTCATTAAATGTTTGTCACGTATGATATTTTGAATCTCATGTATTTAATGCAATGTTCTCTTTATTAAATGCTAAGTATATTGTACCTAAATCCCAGTGGATTCCTAAAATTTGGTGCCCTAGGATCCCATTTGGCCCATACAATCCAAGACATTGCCTATTGGAAATCAATATATTATCAAAACTCTTCTTTATAAATACTTCTGCGTCGGAAAATTCATTAACTCCCTCAAGTCTTCTGGCTGAGTTCCAGCTTGATATACATTTTCACTCGATATATATTATTGATTTGAGTGTTAGAGAGTTTGAAGTGGAGCCTATTTCATAACTCACGTTCATTCTTTTCTCTACAACACCCACTTCATCTTTCTTACATGGTCGATTGGTTATCCATCAACTGTGATGTATCCATTTCCACACCTCATTATGCTCTAGCAACAAGAGTCTTGCTATGTTTTTTTTTTTTTTGGCGGAAAAAATGCTTTTAAAACAAGTGTCACTAAATTATATTAATAAAAAGCAAAATATGTATTTATTTAATTTTATTGAAAAAGGCCGAATACATTTCAATACATCTATTTTGTAAATTAGATACAAATTATTATATAATTCATAATCAATCAATAAAACTAAAAATTTCCATTCAACAAAACTAAAAGCAACATTAAATGCAATGATTTTTTTTTTTAATTTTATGGGACGGTTATATACACACGACAGTTCAAATTTAATCACATTTATCCATCATTTCTTTTATAGAATAGATATAAAAGGTAGCTGAATTTAAAGTATTGAATATATGGATGGAACATAAATACGTGACCCTATGAAAGAATCTTCCAAATTAAAGGCATTGGGCAATTGAGGAAAATGGAAATTACACTTCAATTTAATATTTGTTGGTCATAAAAGGTAAAACCAAATCTAGTACTTTTTCTTGTTTACTAAAATTTTTGTTTGCTTCATTAAATTTAACTACACAACCCTTCTTTTCTTTGACCTAGATGTCCGAATATGCCCCCTCTTTTGAGATGAGTGGAAAGAAAAAAGCATAAAGGAAAATATTTACTGCTAAAGCCCACCCACCAAAAATTTATTTTTACTGTTTTAGCTTTTCCCCACCAAAACCTCACTTTTTTTCATATGCTTACACTTAAAAAAAAAGTTTCGTTAAATACAAGCTTTAGACATTATAATTTATGTACTTGATTTTCTTGATGACTACAAATCCACTTTTTTTTTTTTTTTTTTTTATAACCAAAAGATTAGTGGGATATAAATTCATTTTCAACTTAAATTTAGTCTATTTAAATAGTATAATTATTTGTTATATTAGTATATTGGTTATGGATGATTTAGATATCAATTTAAATTATTAATGTTAATGATGTGAAATATAAACACACACACACACACACTAATTAAAAAGAAAAAGAAAAAAGAAAAAAAAAATAACATTAGTAAAATATTACTTCAGATTTCAAAAACAACTGTATGAAGACTTGAACTCAAATTAAGCAAACGATGGGAAATAAAAATGTAACACAATTAAAAACAGATAATATATATACATACATATATATATATATATGTAGATATATATATTTTTTTAATTTTTCAGAAACAACAGTAAAAAACAAAAGACAGTATTATAAAAAAGTAAGAATACAAAATGATTTCCCTTTAAGTAGTGGAGACTGGAGAGCGAAGAGTAAAGTGAAGTGTCTCTGTTCTCTCTCTCTCTCTCAGTGTGTGAACTGTGTGAAAAAAATAGCTATACGGATGGGTCATCAACTGTCCGTCGCCTTAATCCTCTCTCCCCCGCCACCCTTTTCTCTCTAATCTCCACCCCATCTCCGCCACCGCCGCTGGCGTGCCGGAATATTATCATTTTTCACACGAGTAAATAAAAAAACCAGAGAAAATAGCGATTGGTGCGAAGAAATGGGCTGCACGGCGTCCAAGCTGGACAACGAGGACACGGTGCGGCGGTGCAAGGAGCGGCGCCGCCTGATGAA
The DNA here is from genome assembly GCA_026212405.1 of Petrea volubilis. Lineage (NCBI taxonomy): Eukaryota > Viridiplantae > Streptophyta > Magnoliopsida > Lamiales > Verbenaceae > Petrea > Petrea volubilis. The sequence goes on from CM047875.1 coordinate 18,547,697, forward strand.
GGAAGCAGTCTACGCCCGCCACCACCTCGCCGCCGCGCACTTCGACTACTGCCGCTCCCTCCGCATCACCGGATCCGCCCTCGTCACCTTCGCCTCCGGCGAGCCCCTTGCCGTGTCCCACCACGCCCCCGCCGTTCTCCTCCGCACCCCTTCCTCCACCACCACCAAACCCCCCACTTTCACCCCTCCCCCACATCACCACATCCCCTCCCCTTCACCCTCCCCCCACCCCCCTCCTCCGCCGCCCCCCATGTCCACCGCCTCCTCCCACCACCACCAACCGCCGCCCCCGCCACCGATTCGCCGCAAAAAGCCCGTCAAGCTCCCCCACATCCTCTCCGACTCGAGCTTCACATCCTCCCCACCACACAATTTCACGTACAACGCGCGAGCAAATTCGACATACTCGAGCACACCTTCTCAAACTTCTTCAGTTTGGAATTGGGATAATTTCTACCCACCCCCATCTCCCCCCGGTTCCGAGTACTTCAACAACAAGAACAACCCCACAACCCGAATCGAATCCGAAAATTCCGACAACGACGATGATCGCTATACGGACAACGATAACGATGATAAAGCCTCGAGCTTTACCTCGTACTCCCACATCCGGGATCAGAACCCTTTTGCCAAGAATCATCAGAGCAAGCAGTTTGATGACAGGGCATCGAATCACTCCTCGTACTCACGATATTCGGACAATAGCTACGCAAAGCCCAAAAAAGGGCAGAGTTTAAAACGTTGGGAAAGCGAAGAAGAGGAAGAGGAGACAGAGAGAGAGGAGGTTCAGTGCAGCGAGTGGGCAGACCACGATCATTACAGCAGCACGACAACCTCGTCCGACGAGGATGAGAGAGAGGATTTGAAGTCGAGATCCGATTTCGGGACGAGGTCGGAGTTTGGGTCGGTGAAAAGTGCGGCCACGGCGGCAGCAGCGGCGCCGCCGCCTGTCAAGACCCATGTGAACCCGAATTCGAAGTTTTCGAGTAAGTTGGAGAAGCTGTCCTCTGAGGACGACGGCAAATCATCGGTGAGCTGGGGAGATTGGAACAATGAGAGGACGATGAATTCAGACCGTAGGATCGTGGTGAGGCACAAAGATTTGGCGGAGATCGTGGCGGCCATCAGGGAGTATTTCGATAAGGCCGCCTCCGCCGGGGAGCAGGTCTCCGAGATGCTCGAGACGGGCCGGGCCCAGCTCGATCGGAGCTTCAAGCAATTGAAAAGTAAGCTTTCTTGATCGTGGTTTCTTGAATCAAAGATAGATAATTATTAGTTTCTGAAACTCTGTAGCTGCTGATTCATAGAATCGTTTACTTAAGATTTGCAGTTTAATGTTTAGTTCTAGTGTAGTTGCTGAAAAATCGAGTCTTTTTAGGTAATCTTAGTGTTTGAATGGTGCAATTTGATCATATTTAGGAAGTTGAATGTTGAATTGATGTTTGTATTGGTTGTCACAGAGACTGTGTATCATTCTGGTGGAATGTTGAGTAACTTGAGCTCGAGCTGGACATCAAAGCCTCCTTTGGCGGTTAAGTACCGGTTCGATCCGGGTTCGATCGAGCAACCTGGCGGTCCAAAGAGCCTTCTATCCACTTTGGAGCGGCTCTTGGCATGGGAGAAGAAACTATATCAAGAAGTTAAGGTAGTGATCTAAGATTCTTGAATTTGGTCAATTTTAGTTCTTTTGGCATCCTCAAATGAATCTTTTTAACTATTTTTTCTATAAGAATCACAGGCGGAGCTAGGGGATGTAGAGTGCAGCCCCCTCCAATCCCCCAAAAAGAAAAAAAAAGGAAAAAAAGTGAAGACTATTGCCTCAATTGCAAAAAAGTCCTCTCTCTATTTTGAATTTACAATCAACCCCCGACACTAATGAATAGAGGGGTTTTTTGTTATTCGTGCAACTTAGAGTTGGTGTTCTTTGTAATTCAGAAGCAAACTTCATGGGTGGTGATCGTAATTTCAATAGATAGAACGGTTATTTTGTAATTGTGACAAACCTCAAGGGTGTTTTGGTAATTTAATTCCTTCATAAAATTTTAGTATCTTCCCCCTCCCCCAAAACGTAAATTTTTAGCTCCGACCCTAATAATAACCATGTATATTGTATGGTTCTGTTCTTACATGTACTATCGTGGCTTTTGCTTAGACACCATAATTGACAATTGAATAAAGTGATCCCTTTTTTCTTGGTTGTATTTTCGGCTAACGAAATGACGGAGGGTAGGCTTATATTGGGAGCATGTGTCTTTATTTGGGTGGTGATGATGTTATATTGAGATGGCTATAGCTTATCTTTAAGTGTTTACTATTTAGCACTTTCCTTTGTAAGCTTGTTTGCTTGGATTCCCTTTCACATGAAATGACTAAAGTGCCCTTGGTAACTGTATGTGCGACAAGTACAGCCTGGAATTATCTTAGAATGTCAAACTTGTAACATGCTTGTGGGCTCTGCTTTCCAACAGTACCTGATGATTTTTTCCTGTCATCAAATAGAAGTAACATAAAAATATTTCTCTGTGGAAAACAACTTTTAGTTAACTGTATTTCTACATAGTCAATTTAGTTGGAAGGTGTTTTCTCGCCTCAACTCACAGAATTACACGTACCTCCCTTGTTATGACTTTTTTTAGCCTCACGGCTACCGTCACATGATCAAATAATGTTATAATTCCAATTTCTGTAGACGTTTCAAAATATTCTCGCTTGTATGGTTGATGTTATCGAAGTTTGTTAATGACCAGAAGGAGGTACTTGTAATTTTGAGACTAAGAATGGAAGTTGGTGTTATTTCACATAGTTATAGGGGAGGTCAGTGTAATTGACCCTAAGTTCCTAAAGCGTCTGACGCTTCATTCTACTGTTTTTAATTGATGAATGTTGGTTTGTGGTGATGATCAATGTAGGCTAGAGAAGGAGTAAAAATCGAGCACGAGAAAAAGTTGTCTACACTCCAAAGTCAAGAGTACCGTGGGGGTGATGAAGCCAAGTTGGACAAGACAAAGGCATCAATAAAGAGGCTTCAATCTCTAATTGTCGTCACATCTCAGGCCGTATCAACTACCTCGTCTGCTATTACTGGTCTAAGAGACTCCGACTTGATCCCACAGCTTGTTGAACTCTGTCACGGGTAAGTACAATTTCCTTTTTACCCGCATTGAAATATGAGTTGTCCCACTGTGTGCGAGTTGGATATCTATGGCATGGAGCAGATCCCACTGCTCGTTGAACTCTTGTCTTGGCTTCAAAATTACACATACCTCCCTTGTAACTTGTTTTTATCACACATAGGTAAATGGTGTTATAAGTTCAAATTTTAGTAAACTTTTCGAATTGCCCTCATATATTTGGATAATGTTATCCATAATAAACTGAAATTTGATCAAAGTTTGGTCATCCGAAGTGCGATTTTTATTGTCGACACCAAGCAAGAAACACTATTTGCACTTCCGTTGCGCTCAAGGTCAGGTCAGTGTAATTCATCCTAAAAACTATAAAATGCAGGTTCATGTACATGTGGAGATCAATGAACCAGTTCCACGAAGTCCAGAACGACATAGTCCAGCAAGTCCGCGGCCTTGTCAACCAAAACAACAAAGGCGAATCAACCTCCGACCTCCACAGACAAGCCACACGGGACCTTGAGTCGGCCGTATCCGCCTGGCACTCGAGCTTCTGTCGCCTCATCAAATTCCAACGGGACTTTGTCCGCTCCCTCCACGGTTGGTTCAAACTCACCCTCATCCCCGTCAACACCGACCCCAAGGCCCCCAATGGGAAAATCCCCGAAATCTCAACGGTCTTCGCTTTCTGCGACGAGTGGAAGCTTGCGCTCGACCGCATCCCGGACACCGTTGCGTCCGAGGCCATCAAGAGCTTCATCAACGTGGTCCACTCGATCTCTCTGAAACAGACGGAGGAGATCAAAATCAAGAAACGGACCAACTCAGCATCTAAGGAGCTTGAGAAGAAGGCATCATCTCTGAGGAACATTGAGAAAAAGTATTACCACTCGTATTCTATGGTCGGGATAGGGTTGCCGGATGCCAGTCAGGATACCGGCCACGGTCTCGACGCGCGGGACCCGCTGGCCGAGAAGAAAGCCGAGCTAGCTACTTGCCAGAGACGGGTGGAGGACGAGATGGTCAAGCACGCGAAGGCGGTGGAGGTGACGAGAGCGATGACGCTGAACAATATTCAGACGGGTCTGCCGGGTGTTTTTCAAGCTATGACGAGCTTTTCGGCCTTGATGACCGAGGCTCTTGAGACTGTATGCACTCGTTCTTACGCCATTTAGTAAAACACCTCTAAAGAATGTTTGTTTATATTGTTATTCTTTTTATTTGCTTAGTTCTTGAGCAAGTTAGAAGATAGAGAAAGGCAAGCATTTTTTTTAAAAAAAAAAATTGTGGCTCTATTTTTGGGAAGTTTTTTGACTCTGTTTTTTTGTTTTTATCATTTGGAATATGTGAATATTTGGAATTTTGCTACCTCATCACCCCTTTTTGGTGGTGGGATGGGAATGTAATTATCTCTGTACATAGAAGTGCTTGCATTATTGCATCAGACGTTCACTTTGCGTTTTTTTTTTTTGGGGTAATTGTCATACGAGGGTCCTGGCACCAACAGATACCGACAAAATTTAGGTTTGAACCAGATCGGACTATTTAGACGTAAAGCTTTCACTTGCATTTCTTCTACTTTGTAGTCAAAACAGTTTTTCTTGCGGTTTTGAGTTTACTTTTAGGGTATTTCGAGAGCATTTTGTTTTTGATTTATAGTGGGTTGGGAGAATGTGTGAAAGTCGGAATATAAACGGTTTTTTTTTAGGATTGCAAATGACTTTTCCTGTAAATTTTTATTTAGTTATAAATCTTTACGTTATTATGTAGGGCTAATTACATTTATATTCCTAAAAGAATGTTATATTACAAGTTCTACCCTCTGAATAGTTAACTTGCAAATTTGTAAATAATCGGAACACCCCTAACTAGTTAGGGATCCGATGAAATTTTGAATGTTCTTTCAGTTTTACCCCTCGCTTGGGGTGTGACAATGTCCTTAGTAATAGGGATGACAACAGGGTGGGTTTGGATTGACCCGGGACCTGCCCCGCCTACTCTGTGAAGACCTAGACCACCGAAACCCGAACCCGTCCGTAGACCCAATGACATAGTTTTCATTCCTTTTTTTTAAAAAAATGTTATTGGGAAAACATCTTCACATCAACATTCTGTTAGTATTAGTCCTATTTCGTTGACAATGAAAATAAGTTATTAAGTGCAATATATCTTATGTTCCGTAGTTAGAGCATGTGAGTACTCATCTAACAAGCATGTCTTATATATCAGTAACATATTACTTCTTGACAGGAGGTTTTTAAATAAATAATTCACAGAAGACAAAAGTTGAGAAGGAAAACACAATATTAGGCTTAGGAATACAATATCTGTTAACAAACAGACATCAACATGTCACAAGTCATTGCCAAGCAACCATTTTTTTAATATATATATATATATAGTTTACACACCAACCAAATTAATAAAAATATATAAATTTAATAAATTAATAAGAACCAAGGCGGCCACTGGGCTCAAAGCCAAGTAGTAAGGGTTCAAAAGTGGTATCAGGGAAGTCGTGAGTTCGAACCCTCTTATCCTCTACTCCTTTCTCTTTGAGTGAGTGTGTGCGTGTGTGTGGGGGTGTTTTTCGGTTGACATCTATAGGGTGTTTCGAGATGATTGTATTAAAAATAATAATAATAATAATAACCAAGGTGGGTTTCGGATTCGGATCCGGGCCAACTTAAACCCCATAACCTGCCTCAAACTCAATTGGGTCCAGAATAATAGGATGGTACCCGGCACGTGAACGAGTTTACCTGGACCCATTGTCATCCTATTTGGCAAAGTGATGAATTTTAAAGGGGTGATTTTGTTATGAAAAAATAATTGTGCTAAAATAATAATTGATAAATATAAATGTGTATATTTCTTATTAATATGATGACTTGGGAATGACTAGAGTTTCATTTTGAGAGAAAAAAAAAATATATTTTTTTTAGAAATAATTTTATTTTGAAAAATATATAACTGATTTCAATTCAGGTGATCAAAGTACTTGGCAAAACTGAACCTGCACGCAGCAGCACATGGATATATTTGATTTAAGAAATCTGATATTCAGAAACAATTTCTGCTATTGAAATTTCAAAAATCAATTGGTACAATTATAAAATAAAGTGTAACTGATATGTGACAGATAACTCGTAAAAATACACAGCTCAATTATTTTATTTTTGCATGTGATGATTTAACAGCTTGTCTAACATGGCCCTTTACTTAAACAAAGGTATTTTTAATATCAAGTGTTCAATATATACATATAAATACATACATATATATATATGCATAAAGTTATATGAGCTTGATGAAAAGGTACGTACAACCACCTCACAGCGTTGAAGATGACATGAATTATTATATCTTGTGTCCATGTCAAATATTAATAAAAGGATTAATTGCATGTGCACTCGTCGGGAAATACATAAATTACAGCTTGAACCCCTTTTATTTAAAAAATTACAATTGACTAACTTCACAAAAAAAAAAATATAGGTAATTAGCCCTTAATAAAAAAAATTATTTTGGTAAAATTTGAAAACTACTATATAAATATATGTATGTGTATATATGTATATTAAATCTACAGGATACAAAAACGTTGCACACTGAGTTATATACATTTTTATACTTTGATTACTAAATAATATATTTTTTGTTATACTTTGTAATACAAACTTTATGAGATTTGCATTTTGCCCCTCGAAATCGTTTTTCGATCAAAAAAAATTGTCAAATAGCCGCGCCACTGCCACCAAAGGGACTCCTCTACTCTATTAGTGCACTCACTCAATCGCGATCCCAAGCAAACCCACAAAACAATTTTAAAATTTAATCAGCTCGTTCAATTTAGCTTTTTAAAATAACTAGACCGTTGTCACCGATCACTTTTCCACAATTCGTTGGTCAAAAGGTCGTGTTGGAGGTCAATGCGAATCCCATCAAATTTGAATAGCAAAATACAATGAAATATGATCATTTAGCAATTAAAATATAAAAACAGTCGCAATTCAGAGAACAAGATACTTTTCCCCTTATATTTTTGTTTGCTTGAAAAGGGCACAATCACCCTTATCAGCCCATTCGCACTCCGTTCTTGTGATCATTTTCTTGATCGCAAATAGTCGGCACAATAAAAAGGAAAACTTGAGTCAGATTAGGTAGCCATTTTATGTTGAGGCCTGAAATTGTTGAACGATCACCTTATCAAAAATTTAAATTATTAGGAAGGAAAATTATCAAATATTGAACATTTATTATTTTCAACATATCTCTGCATGTATAGACGGACTTCATTTTTGTGTTAAGCTAGCCTTGAGCGTAATTTTTTTTTTTTTATTTTATAAATGAGGTAGCGATGAGATTCAACCATAATATTTCTTATTTGATTTGATTATAATATCATATTAAATGACCATCTCATTTTAAAATTTAAACCATTAAAAAAAATTATCAAATATTTATTATTTTCACTACTATAAACAAAAATCATAGAATCCTTTATTTTTTTTTATATATTGAGAAAGTAGACAAAGAATAGAAGGAGAAGAGTAAGTGCCTCGAGAAGTCATCAAAAAACAAACAAAAAAAAAGATTAAGTGCCTCGAGAAATGGCTTGTCAGATCACTGCATGTTGGTTCGATTTTGTCCCCCGGGAACCCCGCCACAAAATAGGATTAATTGCCAATACCTACTTACTAATGTTTTTGATTTTGCTATTAAATTGTAATTAACCAGTTAAGTGGGATTTTTTTAATTTAATTAATCTTGGATCTTGGGCCCAAGCCTCCTAGTCCTAGTGGTTTGTTGGGTAGGTCCAGTTCAGGTAAAAAGGGAAGATTAATGCGAACAAAATTTAAGTTGGAGTTCGGTGGAAGATATTGAGAAACATGTGATTAAAATTCGACCACTTTTTGAGTCGAAATTGATCAATAGATGATAAATTGCAAAACTCGTATATTTTAAGTGGTGATTGGCAAATAAAAAATAGGTGGTTAAGTCGAAAAAGAATTATATTTCGGGCGGTAAAATATTTTTTTTTATCCCAATGAAAAATGATTATTTTTCGGTACATTTTATGTTGTACCTAATAGAATTATCGTATATCTGGATGAAACTTTTTCACCCAAGAGTAGTATATTAATAATTTTCGTCTAATGAATAAAAAATAACTACATGATATATCATACATTGTTACAGCATCTACGAAACTCGTATTCTATTAGGGCAATTTTGTGGTAAAATATTTGTCTTTGCACTTACTTTTTGTTTATCATTACATTGTTTGGATGAATGTCTCTATCTTGATGATCCATTAATGTTCTTCATAAATGGGGTATATAGATAAGAAAGACACTTTACTAAAGTTTTAGATAAATTAAGCATCAAAAGAATTAAAATTTTATTTAAATGAACTAAGGAACATCGCATGAATTAAGCTTGTTATCCTCGTGGCATGCAATTTTTTCTGAAGGATCAAAATATAAAAACGTTTATTTATCCAAAATATATATATATATATATATATATAAATAGCTTCATTTATTTGATTCGGACTGTCAACATCATCAAACAGTATCTAGCACTTTTGACCTAATGAATATTATGCAGTATATAATGTTACGATTCGAATTTTAACAGTGTGCGTGCATTATAAAAAATAATAACAAAAAAATTTGCACAACAGTGACTGCTTTATTCAAGTTCTTGTAAGCTGTCTCTATAATGATACAAGAAATAGTAACTTATAAAAGTTACATCTCTCTCTCTCTCTCTCTCTCTATATATATATATGATAGTTACAAAGACAAGGGCATAAAGAGTCCATGATAACAATGTAACATGGTGATATGCATGCATGAGCTGTAATTGGCATCAAATGTAAAAGATAAAGGTGGAGAGACATTATAAGGAGGTGAATGGGACCAAGAAATAAACGGCATAGAAAAGCCAACAAATTAAGAAAGCAACTTGCACCATCATCCTCATACAATCATTACTTTGTCAAACATGGGCCTTTCTTTTCTTTATTTATTTATTTTTAAAAGAGCAACATTTTTATAAAATTGAGCTTGGAGTAATGTTTTATTTATTTATTTATATATTTTTTTTACTAAAATGATCAAATTAATAGTTTCAAATTGACTGATGAAAGGGACAGAGATATATTGGGCTCAAACCATGCTGCAGACCCTCGTTTTGGATTAGCATGATTTTATCTAGTCTTCACAAATGATTAATAATAATAATGCCTTTTTTTTTTTTGAAAAATACTAATTTCGTCCCATAAAGTAGTCATTTCTTAAATTGGGTCCAATAAATTTCAAGTCTTACATTGACTCGCATATTAAACAAAAAGTTTCAAATTAAATTAATGTATTAATTACATTTTAATCCCCTATAGTACTTAAAATCTTAAAAAAAAACCCTATAAAAAAGAAATAGGCAACAAACTCCCTTAAATAATATATATATATATATACACAATTTTGATTTTGTAATAACTTGTCTACATTAGTTTTATGTATTAACTAATTAATTTGTTTATTAGAAAATATTTTTGAATATGTTAAGGATTTTTTTTTTTTTGAAGGTTTCAACTTTCAAGTAACGTAAGGGATTAAAATGCAATTAAGACATTAATTTTCCCTCCCTTGGGGACCTAGTTTGGTTCTTTTAGTTTAATATGGAACACAATGTAAGAACTGAGATTTTCTGGGACTCAGTTTTTGAAAAAATGATTTTTTATGGGACGAAATGAGCATTTATTCCCCACTTTTCTCATTCATAAAAAATATAAATAAATAAATAATATGCTCTTGTTCTACATTCTAAAATATATTTCCGCTTAACAAAACTAGTAGGTTCTTTTCCTGCAGGTGTAAATACCAGTCAAGCAGAAATATTAAGTAAAAACCCCTTTGTGGACTTTTTTTTTTTTAAATTCTCAGCCAGCAAAACTTGTTTTATGACTTATTTTGAATCTTGGAATAAAAGAGATGACTCTCTTAACACTCTTTTTAAGGTTTGCTTTCTTTTTTTTTTTTTTTTTTTGTCTTAACCAACAAATTCCGACTCATTGGCTGACTAATCCGGATCGGGTACTGCAAAGGCTCATTATGGCAGCGACCCATCCAACCCAGTTGCTCCATTTACAATACTAGAATTCAGACTCTAAATATTATTTAAGGGATTCAGCACCTCATTCCGCTAGACCAACCGATAGTTGGTAAAGTTTGCTTTCAATGTTGCATATTAAATTATATTTGGGCTTAGCATAAAATATTTCCTCTAAAGCCGAAGAACTCATTTTAAGCCCAAAAAGAACCCCAATTCTGTATCATCAACATGGACCTTAATGCAAAATTGGGCCGGTCATGCTACCCCATAGCACATAGTATATCAATACCCTATTCTAATCTTTTTCCCTTTTTTTAATGAAAAAATATATAGAAATGTGGATTGTTCAGGATAATATCAACATTTTACGTATTACATTTGGATATTTTTATCTGATGATTCACAATACAAGTTTGTATGTACTCGCTTAGGTTGCATGAAATAAACTATGGTCTTAATTGTGAGATCATTGTCAAAAGTCCATCATGAGTTGAGATTTTTGTCCTATTTGTGCATCGTCATGTACTACACTCATTAATACAAGTCTCGTCTATTGATGGGGAGTTGAAATAAGAAAAAATAAAAATTTATTATTTTTTTTCTTAAATATTCTATTTCCTTATTGTTGGAAAATTTGTGAGCTATTGTAATTAGGTCCTAATTAGGTTTTTCTTATTTCCTCCTAATTAAGTTTTCCTTTCGAGACTAGGATTAGGTTTTCCTTTCGAGATTAGGTTTCTCTTGTATAAATAGTTGTTGTAACAACCTTGTAAATCAACTCAAGATACAGATTTTTGAGTTCTTCTTACATGGTATCACAACCATTTAAAATAAGTTCCTAGGGTTAAGCTGTCCAATCAAGAACAATACCTTTTTCGAGTACATTTGTTTCTCACCACCACCATAGAAGGCGGCGGAACGTGATTTCCGGCTAGAAAAAATTTTCCGACAGTTGGGCGAGCAGCGTGTGGATCTCACGGGCCGGAAGCAACTTTTTGCACAGTTACACTCATCAGCACGTGGGGACGCGTGTGCCGATGGACGGTGGTCGGACTTGACTTTCCGGCGTCCCCTTGAAGTTTCCGGTTGGTTTCTAGTATTGGTACAGTCATTCAGCGACTGTATAATTCGTTTTCTTTGGATTCATGGAACATATATGGATAATAGCATTTACAATTCAACAAGTGAATTGCAACAGATCCAGACAGCTTATAGATTGAATGGTAATGAATTACTTGAAATGGTCTAAATTCAATAAAGACACTTTATGGTGTACTTTTTGCAAAAAACTCAGACATATAAGAGAGAGGTGTTGGAAACTTTATAGAAAGCCTCAAAATATGAAGGGAAGACAGTCAAAAGGGCATGAGCAACCACACGTTGCGACTATGAATATGGAAACTACTGGTTCCCATGTTCACAGCTTCAATAGTGAGAAAATATAAAAGCTGAGGGGTCTATTGGAGACATTAGAGAAACAAAAACCACAATCTTCAACAGGTACTAATGTCATGGATATTCTCAGGTATTTCTTCTCACCTCATCCCTATTTCCTTTTCACATTCATCTAATGCTTCAGATACTGTCTTTCCCAACTCTTGGGTCATTGACTCAAGAGCCAATGATCATATGACCAACTCCTCACATAAATTCATCTCATATACTACTTGTCTAAGCAATAGAAAAATCACTACAGCCGATGGATCAGCTACAACTGTAGCTGGTCAAGGAGATGTGTATTCGAGTGAATCCCTTACTTTAAAAAATGTTCTTCATGTCCCAAAATTGTGCACCAATCTTATTTCCATCCATAAGTTAACTACTAATTCGAATTGCAATGTGCTTTTCTACCCATATTACTGTGTATTTCAAGAAAGGAACACGAAGAGGATGATTGGGCGTGCTAAGGAAAGGAATGGTCTCTATTATCTTAATGAACCAAGCAGTGGACAAAATATGATTCAGAGTTTGTCACTTGTTGCTTGTCTTTTTGATGTTTTAAACTCTAAGGAAAAATAAGATTTGGCTTCAACATCGTATGCTAGGACATCCATAGTTTAATATTTTGAAAGTGATGTTTCCCTCTTTATTTAAAGGAGTACCTATTGAACAATTTCATTGTGATATTTGTGAATTGGCCAAACACAAACGTGCATTTTTTTCCATTACTAATAATAGTTCTTTGACTCCTTTTGATCTTATTCATAGCGATATTTGGGGGCTATCCACTGTTGTTAATATTTCAGGGGCTAGATGGTTTGTATCCTTTATTGATGATTGCACTCGGGTTTCTTGGATCTTCCTCTTGAAAAATAAATCTGATGTGAGTCATATTTTTCCTATTTTTTATGACATGATCAAAACTCAATTTGGGGTAGGTATTAAAAGATTTCGATCTGATAATGCAAAAGACTTTTTTAATTAGAACTTATCCTCTGTTTTTCAAAAATAAGACATTATACATGAATCCTCTTATATCTACACTCCACAACAAAATGGGGTAGCAGAACGGAAAAATGGTCATCTTCTTGCTGTCACAAGAGCTTTTTTGTTTCAAAATAATGTCCCAAAATATTTTTGGGAAGAAGCAGTGTTAACTGCAACTCACATCATAAATAGACTTTCAATAAAAGTTCTTGATTTAAAAAGTCCTATGCAAGTTCTCTCCCAATTTTTCCCCACTTATCCAATATCTAATAATTTGACCCTTAGGATTTTTGAATGTATAGCTTTTGTCCATGTACATTCTTCAAATAGGAATAAACTTGATCTATGAGCTCAAAAGTATGTTTTCATTGGTTACTCATCTACTCAAAAAGGTTATAAGTGTTATCATCCTCCTACTCGAAGGTTGTTTGTAATTGCTGATGTCACTTTTGTTGAACAGGAACCGTACTTTAGCAAACTTTATTCACCAGAGGAAAGTAATATGAGTAGTAATAAGGATCGAGATTTCTTTCTCTTTGAAATGCCAAATAGTAGTCCTAGGCCTGTCAGTCAAAACAGTTAATCCATAAGTATCCCTCCTGAGTCTCGTCTGAGTTATTCTATCCGTCCATTGCAGGTTTATTCAAGAAGGGAGAAACCATTACCTACAACTGAGAGTGCCCCATCATCCGAATCTGCTCCTACTACTGTGCTAGTAAGTCCTTCCTCCTTTGATGATTTGAATGTTCCTATGGCTCTTAAGAAATGAACAAGATCATGTACTAAACATCCCCTCAATTTATATGTGTCTTATTCTTCTTTATCTCATAACCATAAAGCATTTCTTACTAATCTCCATGATATACCCATTCCAAAGACATTATCAGAGGTACTAGGGAAAAAAAATTGGAAAAAAGGCTATGCAGATTGAGATGGATGCACTTGAAAAGAACAACACTTGGAATTTGGTTAGCCTACCCAATGGGAAGAAACCAGTTAGATGTCGGTGGGTGTTCACTGTGAAATATAATTTTGATGGCACTTTAGAACGATACAAAGCAAGGTTAGCGGCTAAAGGATGCACTCAGATTTATGGGGTTGATTATTTGGAGACTTTTGCTCCTATGGCTAAAATGAACACAGTCCGAATTTTGTTGTCATTGGCTGCCTATTATTCTTGGCCACTATAATAGTTTGATGTGAAGAATGCCTTTCTCCATGGTGATCTTCAAGAAGAGATCTATATGGATATCTCTCCAAGCTTTGCTTTACCAACAGAAAAAAGCATGGTTTTGGCAGATTTACAAAGGGCATGCTTGCCTTAGGTTACAAGCAAAGTCAAGGTGACCATACTCTTTTTGTGAAATATTCTGTTTTAGGGGGAGTGTGCATATTGTTGGTGTATGTGGATGACATTATAGTCACAAGAGACGACTTGGTAGAGATTGATAATTTGAAACAGCAATTGGTGAAAGAGTTCGAGATCAAAGAACTTGGTAAACTCAAATATTTCTTAGGTATTGAGGTTGCTCGTTCTAAGAAAGGGATTTTCATCTCCCAACAGAAGTATGTGCTAGATCTTTAGAAGGATACAGGTATGCTAGGTTGCAAACCGGTAGAAATACCTATAGAACAGAATCATAGATTGGGGGAGAATCCAGAGGATGTGGCAGTTGATAAAGGGTCTTACCAAAAGCTAGTTGGGAGACTTATATACTTATCTCACACTAGGCCTGATATTGCCTATGCTGTGGGTATTGTAGGTCAATTTATGCACAATCCAAAAGAAGCTCATCTCAAAGATGTGAATAGGATCTTGCAGTATTTAAAGGGCTCTCCTGGAAAAGAGTTTATGTTCAAAAAAGGAGAGTTTTTGACTCTTGAATGCTATACAGACGCATATTATACGGGTTCCCCTGTTGATAGATGGTCTACTGCGTATTGCACCTTCTTAGGAGGTAATCTTGTGACTTGGAGGAGCAAGAAACAGAATGTAGTCGCCAGGTCTAATGCAAAAGCGGAGTTCAGGTCTATGACACTTGGAATTTGTGAACTTTTGTGATTGAAAATAATCTTGGATGATCTTAGAATTAAATGGGAAGGTCTAATGAAACTTTATTGTGATAACAAGTCAGCTATTAATATTGCTCACAATTCTGTACAACATGACAATACAAAACACATTGAAGTTGACAGACATTTTATTAAAAAAAAAAACTTGACATTGGTTTAATTTATACTCCCTTTGTTTCAACTAGTGACCAACTTGCTGATGTGCTTACTAAAGACGTATCTGGAATAGCGTTTCAACAATTAATCTGCAAGCTTGGAATGGATGATATCCATTTACTAGCTTGAAGGGGAGTGTTGGAAAATTTGTGAGATACTGTAATTAAGTCCTAATTAGGTTTTCCTTATTTGGTGCTAATTAGGTTTTCCTTTCGAGACTCGGATTAGATTTTCCTTTTGAGACTAAGTTTCTCTTGTATAAATAGTTGTTGTAACAGCCTTGTAAATCAACTCAAGATACAGATTTTTGAGTTCTTCTTACACTTATCTCAATCGTTTACTAATACATGAAGTTTGTATTAACAAGTGTAGTAAAAGATGATGCCTGATTGGGTAGCAGAAAATTTGAACTGCAATGTAGCCATAATTCCATAGTTAGATGGTTGAAATGCATTGCCAAACATCAATATACATTACATTCTCAAAGTTGGCAGGCAAGCTCTAATGGGATCATCAATTCAATGACAGACAAATCAACACATGACAAGAATGGTACTATACTAAGCCTACAGCACTAAAAGAACTCAAAATCCAGATATTTGCCACCAGAGGATTTCATGTCTGTTCCTACCATACTCTTACTTCCACCACCGTTCATTCCGACAGGGTCTGCTTTCCCGTACTTCACGGGAAGATCAGCCTCAACCGGTCTAGGCACCTCCGGCGGCGTGCTGCAGCGGATCAGAGCCCAATTCACACCTTCAAAGAAAGGATGCTGCTTGATCTCAGTTGCTCCTCTTTTCACACCAAGCCGGTTTTGCGGCTCCTTAACAAGCAACCCCCGTATAAGATCCCGACTGGCGTAGCTCGTTGAGGGCAAATCGGGAAATTTAAGCTGCTGCCCAACAACATTAAATAGCGTTGCACGGTTTCCGGAACCCTTAAATGGAGTTTTACCATACAGCAATTCATGCACGAAAATACCAAATGTCCACCAGTCCACCGCACTACCATGGCCTTCACCCTTGATGATTTCAGGGGCTAAGTATTCGTGGGTCCCGACAAATGACATGGACCGGGCAGCAGTCGGTTCGGCAACTAGTTCGGGTAAAGAACCGGACGACATTGTGGGGTCCACCCGGGATGACTTCCCTAATTTTTTCTTATTTTTGTGAGGGAAAATTTTGGGAAGGAAGCATGATGGTTGAATGCATGCTGATGCTGGCTCCATGCAAGGTGGCTGCACACAGAATGAAGTGCCTCGTTTCAATGAATCAGAATTGAATGTGGGTGTTCTTATCAGGGTCGGTGAGACAGCACATCTCAGGGAAAGGTCGAAGTCTGAAAGCATAATGTGGCCATCGTCACGGACCAGAACGTTTTCTGGTTTAAGGTCCCTGTATACAACTCCCAGCATGTGAAGGTACTCGAGTGCTAAGAGAACTTCAGCTGCATAAAACCTGCATTTTATTTCACAAAGAAGCCATTACATCCACAAACGTTATGACTTGATGGTAAATGCTTGAATTATAGCAACATGCAAACAAGATAGGAATGATGGCTAGAATATCTCAACTATAGCTCCCATGAGCACTATAAACTGAATAAATGTAGAGAACCATGCACTGGTTAGGGTGTAAATTGTGTATTACACAATCTCAAAGATCAAACATAAATAATAGAACAAAGAGAATAGTAAGTGCCTGCAATAAGCGTGCATTGACAAATAATAAATCATTTAAGATGCTTTACATATAATAACAGCAAAAGCAGGCATATAGTAAATGATGCTCGTTGTAGATTAGAATGGGCTACTCATTAATGTTTTAAACCTCAACGGAAACTAATCTAATCCATGAAATTTTAAATATCACTTGAAATGAAGATTTTAAGGCAACACAACATACACTTTCACATCCCACATCAAGTTTATGCGAAGAAACTTTGGAAACAGGATAAGAATATGTCTAATCCAACTGAATATATATTTAGAGTTTCTGTAAACAAAGACATACCGAGCAGCATACTCTGAAAAATGTTTTCCTGGTTGTCGCTGCCTCAGCGTATGCAGATCTCCACCAGGACAATATTCCATGACCAAGCATGAGAATCTGTCCGTCTCGAAGTGAGTGTATAATGTTGGCAAGAATGGATGGTCCAGAAGCTGCAAAATTTCCCTTTCTGTCTGTGCCCTCGTCAACTTCTTTCTGCTAGCAAGAGACGCCATGTCCATTACCTTCATTGCAAAGAAACACCGAGTTGCACTCAGCTCCGAAAGATACACACTGCCAATATCCCCACAGCCAAGTCTTTTCAGTAACCTGAAATGGCTCATGCCCAAAATACCATCACGTGCTCGAATAGCAAGTATAGCTTTCCATCTAGGATCATTTCCTTTGTGAGGCTTATTCGCACTGCCAGTAATGTTACTCCAGTTACTGTCATCACTAAGGCCACTGCTATCACTCGCCCGACTAAGGCTAGTTTTAGTGCTCTCAAGAGAATCCCCCCGAATGCTCCTGTTTGTGCTCCTGCAATTTCTGTCAACACTAAGCATGCCATCACTACAATATGTGCTAACAATGCTCATAGTCATAGCTGTAGCAACACCATTGCTATCAATGCTGCTATGAGGACTAACATTACCACTTGGAGGGAACGAAGTATCCCAGATGCATTCTTTTTCCTCAGAATCGGGTAATGGACTTGATTCGGTATTTTGGGATGGACGAGGGACTGAAAATGGGGACAAGACAACTGCTAAGTCATTGGGCTCTTCAACCAAGCTCTCAGGAGGTGAAAGTAATGATGGGCTTGGTTTTATACTTGGCACTCTGATTGAATGATCCCCAATAAACGGGCCCTTCATGGACATGCTTGTAACCAAACAGTTTTCGACCCTGTTGTTCAGGCCAATTGGTACATAGACTGGCTTCATCAGGTCAGAGTCCACTGGCTCAGGGGGGTGACTCACCCCATGAAATGAAGTAGAGCCAGTTTCCTCAAAGGAATCATCACTCAGCGTAAATGCTACAATGTCTGGCATGAATTCTTCATCCTCCTGGGGGAAGCTCTTCCCACTCCATGCTTGTACAGGGCCGGGTGAATCCAACTCTAGTGATGCCCGCAAGTTGGATGGTTTCTTGATCTCTTGTTTTAAAAAAGTGGGGTGAATCTTTGTCTCCTTATTAGCAAAGGACAATTCAGGAATCCTTTCCATATCCAATCACCCGTGAGCATCACAAGTATCTCTCTTCATTAGACTAGCCTGCCAAGGAAGAACAAAATACAGCTTGCAATCACTTTTCAACTAAACTTGCTTCAAATCAAATCTAACAGTAACCTTTAACGGATCAGAACGAACCAACAAACCAACCAATAACTAAGCTCTCAATGCAGAGGGTTTTAATCCTGATAGCATCCAGGAAAAGTTTAACTTAGTTCTAATCCATATGAGAAGCAACAATACATTTATCTAATAATCCACAATACAATGCCACCACACATAAGACATTCACCACATAACACCTACCAGACTTTCACACACACATCCCAGCCTATAAGCAAATTAAATTATAAAAAATGTTAAAAGAAAAATATACAAATCAAGAGCCCATCAGAAACTGGTAATGCATACCCAAGACAGAACTTCTTACAAGAAGACTAATTAATCATGATCTATCAAATGAATATCTAACCAAATATTTCCATAAAAATGATTGGAGCAACAAATCATCAAAAATGCCAGCAGTTCAAATAATAAATAAACACATAAGAAAAACAAGAGAGGCACAAGGCAAACAGAACAAGAAAAGATACATTTTTTCAACCTTAAAGATAGAAAAATGAGAAGACCCATCAGCCAATCAGCAGTAATATCCCAAGAAAACGCAAGTAAAAACAGCCATATTCCTGTACAGGGCCATGGAGCTGGATCTTACAGCTTGTTCTTCAAAAAAAAAAAGTCGATATCTCCAAATGGGCAAGAAAACATTTTACTCCAGCTAAAATGGGACTACTGCTACTGTGTTCAAAAAACTTGCAGCGGCGAAAAAGGGTGGAAATTTTGACTATATGGGCTCAACCTTTTTTTGTGGAAGGGATGAAGAAGAATAGTAGGTGAAATGTGCAGAGGCAAGTGCAGCAGAGAGAGAGCTGCAATTTTGGAGAGTTGGAGAATTGCTTTCCCCGTTCGTATGTCTATTCTTTCGGGGATTTGGGCGCTTTAGTCATGTGTTCACTGTGCTGACTGCTGAAAAAAGTCCTCTCTGTGTGTTTGTGTGTGAGAGAGAGAGAGAGAGGGAGAGAGACAGACACAGAGAGACTAGAGAGAGAGAGAAATTCAGTCTAGAGAGAGAAAGGGGGCTACGGACAGATACGTAGACGAACTGTGCTTAGTGTAGCCTTAGACTCAAAAGGACGAAAATGTCCATTTCCTTTTGGAATCTTTTTAAATTTAGTTTGGGAAGACATTTTATAGTATATTTTGATTATAAAAATAAGATAAATTGAAGTTTAGAGTTGAACGGAATTTGTTTATTAAGTAATAAGGTGGGCACAATTTCAAAACCTTTGTTCGAAAACTACAAACAAGATTGAAATCGCATCGAGCTACCTTATTTTGTTGATTAATTTTGTTTTAAACTTCATTACCAACCTCAATAGTATTTTATCTTCTATTAGTTTCACACTATGGTGTCTTGTGCTGTAGATTTATGAGCATAATCTAAATTAATTATCACATACTAATTGGCTACTCAAATAATTCTGAATTGTATAATTTTGGATTTCAAAATACAATAAAATAATCATATTAATGAAAGCTCAAAAGATATAATTGATATAGTGATTAATGATTGAAGTTGCTAAATGTAGACAATGTTGCAATGGAGAAAAAGCCTTGAATTTTCTAGAATAATTGGGTTGAAGTTAAAGTCATAAACAACACACTATAATAAGAAATATAAGAAAGCACATAATTTTTGTGAAAATGAATTGTTATAAGAAACGGAAGAATCGTCATAAAATTTCCTAGACGATGAGCGACAATAGACACACCATATAATTAATTATTGACAAAACCAATGCAAGTGAAATGTTAAGTTGAGTTCTATAAATAACATATATAATAATATTCTGCTCCTAATGAATATCTAACCATTCTGATATGTATATTCAAATTTAATCAGTAGTTTTTATTCAAAAAGTGCAAGAACTTAGAAATAGGTTGTTGTTCCGTTGATATTAAATTGATCGTGTATATTACTTTCATATATATATATATATATCAATGACACGTATTATCCGAACAAAATAATTTTGTAAATAAAATCGACTAATATCAATAAATGTTATATAAAAATCTATAATATAAGACAACAAAGTTCATTAAAGCTCCTAATAAACCTTTCCCCTAACAAAACAAAAATAGCAACAAATTTGAAATTAAATCAAGAACAAAATGACGATCAAAAAAAAAGAAGAAGAAAGAAAGAAAAAAAGAAAAAACAGCTTCACATGCCCATAGATTAGGGACAAACTATTTATAGTAACGAGAGACAAAAAGCAAGTTATCAAAAAAAAAAGTGCGACAAAAATCAATAGATTAGAGGGACAAAAGTGTCCAACGAATAATAGGAAGGAGTGTCAATAGCATAGAGTAGGGTGGGGGAAGTAGAAGAATGCGGGGCCCACATGTGCTCGTCCTTTGGCCAACACGTCCTCTCCCGCCACTATTTATTTAATTCACTACAAATCCCAAAATTCACAAGCCTAATTATTATTAATAATTCGTCACTAATTATTTAATGTATTATAAATAAAAATAAAAATCTTTTTTGTGTATCAGCTTGATTAAAAGCAACTACTTAGAGAAAGTAGTTGATGGTATATTATAAAATGTTGTGGAGATTTTATTTTTTTTTTTCTCTCGAGAAATTATAATTTTATTTTGTGTTTTTATAAATGAAAAAAAGCACTTGCAAGAATGCATAAATTCATTTAAGGACAAATCAATTTATTGTAAATTTAATTTATATGACGAATTGCGTCTGTCACCGCTTGTTTTTTCAGTTGCGTTTATTAAGCAACATGGGGTAACAAAATTAAACTTACGATATAAAGGTTCTGTCAATATAAATTATTTTCAAAAAGTTCAATTTATTAATTAATTCAACCCATAGGTTAAATAATTACATTATGTAATACTTGTAGATAATGTTGTATTTTGTATCATACACATGGACACCAAAATGCAGTTCCAACAAATATTTCTCCATGATTTTAGTTGTTTTAGCTAACAATGATTCGACAACGTTACCGAATAAATAATAATAATAATAATAATAATAATAATAATAAGAATAGTCTAAAACAATTGTATATTACCACATAAGTACCTTATTAATTACTCAAATATGCATTATTATTATTATTATTATTATACGTCAAGCTTTAAAAATATCATTTATGTTATATCTTGAGCGTGGGGGGTTTTTATTTTTATTTTTTAATTGTTGTATTTCTAAAAATACCCTTTAACTACTCTTATTTCTCCCATTATTATTTCTTTATCTTCAACGTTAAGTTTTTTTCCCATTTTTTCACGTCTCTCCCTTTTTTCGTCTCACATCCTTTTTTAAATAAATAAAAAAAAAAGCACTGCAAGAATGCATAAATTCATTTAACAACAAATCAATTTATTATAAATTTAATTTATGTGGCGACTTACATTTGTCACCGCTTGTTTTTTCAATTGTTTTAGCTAACGATGATTCGACAATGGTTTACTATAATTAAATTGGTCTTAGTGGAGTTTATTTACCCATTCGAAGGTATTTCTAAAAATACCATTTAACTACTTTTATTTCTCTCACTGTTATTTCTTTATCTTCAATGTTTTTTTTCCCATTTTTTCACCTCTCTCCCATTTTCTGTCTCACATCCCCCTTTTTTTTTAAAATTTCTTCTATTTTTACTTTTATTTTTTTAATCAAAAAATAATTTTACTTAAAATTGTTTTTTTAACTTTTCGTAAATTTAATAAATATATTACAAATAATTTAAAAGATAATATAAATAATAACAGTTAAGAAAAATATGTATTTGCATATAGAATTTGCAGAAAATTAATTTGATATTATCAAAAGTTAACTATTTGATTAAATTATATTCAGTTTTATTTTGCATACAAATCGAGTGCGGCCGATACACAAGTTTTAATTAAGCACAAAGCCAATGGGCTAGAATGTGCATTCGTCCCTCCCCGAAAGTTTATATTAAGTTAAAATTTGCATTTATTTTCTTAAACAATTTAAAGTCTCCCCCCACCCCCCAAATCATAGAAGTATTTTTAATATTTTAAAAAATTTGACTTCGTCCCTCAAAAAAAAATTTCGAGTTCGTCCATAATTTTAATGAAAGAAAAAAAGGAAATTAAAGAAAACCTATATGTACACATGTGTGTGTCTGTCTGTGTATACATACGTGTGTATGTGTTTGTAGTGTTGTATCTATGGTTGGAATATTGGATGAGGTTAAATACAAACCGGGAAAAGGATAAGAGCTGGAAGATGAGGACAGGGACATGTAAGCGTGCATGCCGAATGAGTATGGAAACAGAACAAGAAGTTACGGATATGCATGCAAATAATAGCAGCACGTATCAGTATCAGGCTGCTGCATGTCGGTGTTTTTCCCTTCAATTGTTGGCCTGGCCCAATCTATTTACTTAACCCCCCACCCCCCCTCCCTTCCTCCCAAAAACACGCACAACACACACTTTGTCTTCACGTGTCCGTCTATCGTCCCTTCAAATGCTATCCTCTTTCTTAGGGATTAATTAGTATTTTTCACTTGCCAAACATTAGTCACAATTACCTATAATATAAGTTCTGTCATATTTTTTATTACACTCTTTAATATGCAAAATCTGTATTTGTGGGTGGCTTATATAATAAGAGATTTTTTTTTGATTTCTTTCTTCATATTATTATTCTCTTTTATTGTTATCTGAACCACTTATTCATACACGTAAGATTATGAATAGGGTAGTTGCATTTTATAACCTCTTTGTGAAATCAGGATTGAGTCAACGGTGGATCGGAGAAGGTGATTGTCTTTCTTTAAGTTCATCATATCAAGCTAAAATTATCCTATGAAAAATTTGAACCGCCCCCACCCCAACACCAAAATCATAAACCCACCCCCACCCCCGCTTAAACTACAGGAAAGGGCATTTCACTTCTTTGAACTTTTTAAACTAAAACATTTTATCCCTTGCATGAAGTTTTATTGTTCGTCCACTTGATTCGAAACTAATTTTTTTAAATTTAGAGCATGCAAACTTATTTTTGCTCTTAATTAGGAAAAACGTACGCGAAATATTAACAACTTTTATGAATTTTGCACCAACTGAACCCTTTTATTACCTAAAATTCTCCTTTTAAAATTCAATTGGAGTCAAGAAAGTTGCAAAAATAGTTAATGCTTTACTTGTATTCTTACTGATAAAGCGCAAAAATGATGTTGCATGCTTCAAAATTAAGAAAAAGGTCTCAAATTACGTGAACGAACAACATTGCTTAGAGCTAATAAGGTAAAGTGCTTTATTTTAAAAAGCTTAGAAGGATGAAGTGTCCAACTTTTAATCGTATCATGATTGATGATATGTAAAAAGAGACACCTATGTATAATTAGCCCTATTATATATGTTACAATCGATACAAGATTATAACAAAACTTGCTCTACTTATATAACGATTGAGTTAGGGCAGAGGTTAGTAATAACGACCTAATTAACGTTTATATATTTCAGGGTTAAATCTTATTCATATACCAACTACCAATTGGTCTAGCAGGATGAAGCGTTAGATCCCTTAAACAATGTCCAAAGTTCGAATCTTGGTATTGTAAATGGAGCAACTGGGTTGGGAGGGTATGCAGGATCGAATCCGAATTAGTCGGGCCAATGAATCGGAACCGGTAGGTTAAGACAAAAAAAAAAAAAAATCCTATTCATATCATGAATGAGACATCGAGATTCTATACTTGATTAGGTGCACTGGATGATTGGATATTATACATATTTATTTAATTTTGATACTCTATGCTTTCAAATTATATCAAATTAAAATTATTTGTCGAATTTAAACTAATATCACCCATTAATTGCAAGTGTTGGGAATATCAAGAAAGATCGTGAAAAATACCTACTCAAGTTAGATTCGGCCCAACTTTGGCTATAATTAAGCTGAAACTAATTAATTAAAAAATTGGCTAAAGATATTAGAGCTTAATTATTTGAAACTACACTAGCTTTTTGGGTTGATGATTAAATTTCTAATTAAAGGAGTGTCAATTATACTAGTTGTAGGGGTTATTATTATGTTTTCCTACTCAAAACGTGCTTGCTAAAGAAATATTATAGGTACAAAAAAAAAATAGTTTCTTAATTTGCAATTTGTGAATGTTTAGTTTTTAATTTTTTTTCTTAAAAGTGATCTTAATTGTGCAGCTTTTAGCCACAGAAAAGGACTCGCCATTTTTGTCATTGATACTCTTGTCGGTCGAGCAATGTTTACACTCAAAAATGTGGGAAAAGAATGGGGAAAGGCACCATTAAAAAGATATATTTATTAAGATGTCGGAGAGTATCACGTTGTAATAATTTTTTTTATTTTTATTTTTCAATTCGAGGTAATGATGATTAAAAGAGTGGAATAATTGAATGCTTTAATTAATAGCATATTTTGATAACATATTGTCTCACAATATATATATATATATATATATATTGAAAAGTTTAATATAGTTATAAGTAGAAAAGTGTCTTTTTTTTCAAAGAATCATATGTATAGTATAGTCGAAACACTTAGAGAGAGTATCACATTAAAATTTTATTTTTTAGTAGTAAAGTCACACACCCCTCAATTGGGTGGAGCAAAGAAATTTAACTTTGAGGATCAGTTAGAAAGTTTATAAAATGAAAAGGCAAATCATTACAATAATGAATATTTTTTAGTGACAAATCAATCGCGTAACAAATTTAGTATGCGTGATGAATTTTTTCTTTGTACAAGCACTGATTATTTGTTTAACTTTGGTTACACTGAATTCCGTCACTAATTCATCATGTATATCTTAAACTTTTGATATAATCCATCCATCGCAAAATTTTTTGATAATAAATATAGTGATTTCTTTTAATGAGTTTACCAATTTCAAATGAATAAAATTAATATTAAGAAAAATTTGTGTAAAATAATGTAAAATATTCTGACAAACAATTGTCTCTACAAACCTTCTGCTCGTTTGTCTAATATCCCTTCGTCCCGTGCGCCCACACACACCAACCAACACACACCAATTTCATATTATTAGCAAATTATAATTATGTATGCCCGATGATGTCCAAATTCATCGTTGAATATGGAGGTCCTACTCTGTGAGGTATTGTCCCACACTTTGAGATGGTGGAGTTTTGTCATTTGATGAAAAAACACCTCGCAAGATACGGGAGTGATTAGAGTTTATAAGCTTGCCAAGCTAATCTCTAGACTTCTTTCAATGTGGGACAAGAATATGGTATCATCAATACCAATCCATCGATTATAAAAAAATAAAAAGAAAAAGAAGAGAAGGATGTACTGAGTAATATATATATACACACACGTACATAGATGATGGGAGGCAATATCATGGAGGGATATTGATATGGATGATTAGGAAACTTTTAACTTGTTAATGGCCACAATCAAGTTAATTAGCTACACAAGTTATTGTGTGGGACTCCAATCCATGAAAGCTTCAAAATTAGTGATTAGAATGATTAGGCAGTGTTGATTTTCCCTATACTTTACCTCGAAAAACTAAGTTACACCCTCATTTCCCAAAAATAATATATATAGTTATTGGACATGTAGTCTAATGATAGGGTTTTAATTTGACGTTTTTTATTTTTTGAGTTTGAACACTATTCTCCTCCCCCTCCCCTCGGATGACTATATGTGTCTTTTTCAGTCTTTTTGGTTGACATCTATATAGTGCAACGAGTATAGTATCAATATATATATATAATCCTTAGGCGGGCTATTGATCCTCTCAATATTGCTTTTTATAGGATTGCAAGGTGTTGGGTTCTTCCATTCATGACAATAAATAAAATAAAATAGGTGGGTTCTTTCTATGATTCCTTTCCCACTTGGGGGTTTAGGCCTAATTAATGACTTTTTAATTTTATGTGGGGATTATTTTAGTTTTCCACTACAAATCCTGCATTAAATGGGGAGCATGAGTAAATTAATGCCATTGTTAGTTAACTAATTAATGATAGGATTCCTTGAATTCGTGGCACTATTATATATGATGGGGAAGATTGCGACAAGAATGAGTAAAGAAAATCAAAACGGCACTCAATACACACACACACACACATAATGTTGTTTTGCTGTCGATCAATGTATTGAATTGAATGTTGATTAGATCCGAATTCAATTATATTTGCGGTTATTTTTTTTTGAAAAAAAATAGCAAAAAGAATTGCACATGATATTACCCTACAGTAAATTTGTTCTCTCGGAATTTTTGCATGGTGTCTTATAGATTTTTCACCAAGAGAGTGTTTAGCTTAACTTCTTCCAAACATTTTTTAAGTTATTACATTTTATAAAATGTTTTAAAAACTTATAAAATATTAAATTTTATTTTAAAAATAAGCTATTAAAGCGTTTGAATAAATAAGATGAGCGCATTTTTTTAAGATTTCGATCTATTGTGTATATATATATATTCAATTATATCAATATTACATCTATATTTTTGAATTAAGATCAAACATTACATAAATTATCAAACTACTATACAATAAGCCATACACTGTCATTCAACACATTATTACCCGTATCAGCGTGACTCGAGGTCATGAGACCTCTTCCTCTGCAATTAATCAATGGCTCCTTCGGCCAGATGGGTGCAGGTTATAAGGTGTTAGTAGTGGCACATTTGTAATTAATTTGATCGAAAATAAATAAACTTGTTAAGATTTTGATAATTTGGTACCTCATTACTTTTTTTAAAAATAATTTATAAGCTTCCTAAACATCATATTTTAAGAGTTTAGCTCTTTCTCCTAAAATTTTATTAAATACTTTACCACATCTTATAAAATGTATTTTAAAAACTTATAAGCTTAGTCAAACGCCTCCGACGTCCTTTAAAAATTGCAAAGGTACATTTAGAGTCCCCCAATTGCAAAGGTACTGAATTTTCGTAAAATATGGAGGCACATCAAATATTGGGCTTTAGTCATCTTAAAAGCCTGTAATTTGGATGGCCCAAGAACCCTAAGTCCGACCATGCACGGTTTTGTTTTAGGCTTCGAGTAATGTTTTCCCAAAATCAAACTAAATAGGGCGAATTACACTGACTATCCCTGAGGTTTGGCTAATTTACGAAAAACCTTTCTACTTTTTCAAAAATTATCAAAAATCCCCTAAGGTTTCAAAAATATTACAAACTTATTCAAATTTCCGAAAATACCCCTTCCATTTTTTTGGGTGATTTACACTGACCACCCTGAGATTTGGTTAATTTACGAGAAACCCCCTATGGTTTCAAAAATTACCAAAATCCCCCCGAAGTTATACTAATATTACAACTAGCACCTATTTAGGTTGACTTATTAACAATATTAAATCTTTTTTTTCCCCTTTGTAATATTGTTATCATAAAATTTTCATGTAATAGATTTGAAAAAATATATATGATTATTTATTCAAATAAATATTCTGAATTTAATGCGTTAAAGGTATCTACCAACACATCAAATATGTTATATTATCGCTAATACGGAGTAAATTTTAAGAGAAATGAGTTAGAGTCCTCAAGTTAAATAAAGTTTTCAAGTGCATTATTTAATTTTAATTTTTATTTCAATCAATGTTTATATTTCTCATTTCACATAATGGATATATACGATGCATATAATTATATTTTTCTCAAATATAAATTTAGCACGTATTACGTATATTTAGTATAAATTCATAACATT
The DNA here is from genome assembly GCA_026212405.1 of Petrea volubilis. Classification (NCBI taxonomy): domain Eukaryota; kingdom Viridiplantae; phylum Streptophyta; class Magnoliopsida; order Lamiales; family Verbenaceae; genus Petrea; species Petrea volubilis. The sequence goes on from CM047875.1 coordinate 18,575,648, forward strand.
AAATTCGAAATATTTATTTGAATAGGTAATCATATTTTTTTTTCCAAATCTATTAAATTAAAATTTTATGATAACAATATTACAGAGGGAAAAAAAAAGAATTAATATTGTTGATAAATCAACCTAAGTAGGTGCTAGTTGTAATATTAGTATAACCTCAGGGGATTTTTGGTAATTTTTGAAACCACATGGGATTTCTTGTAAATTAGCCTAATCTCAGGGTGATCAATGTAAATCACCCAAAAAAGGGGAAGGGGTATTTTTGAAAATTCGAATAAGTTTGTAATATTTTTGAAACCTTAGGGGGTTTTTGGTAATTTTTGAAAAAGTAGGAGGTTTTTCGTAAATTAGCCAAACCTCAGGGGTGGTTAGTGTAATTTTTCCAACTAAATATATTTTTTTTTTGGCAAAAAAAGTATATGTTTTAAATTTTTTTTTATTTTTTGATAAATTCAAATAGTTATTTGATTCAATGGGATACAAATTTAATCTATACGCAACCAATCATATAGATATAATATATTTTTAGTTATTATAATAATATATAATAATATCAATATGACAAACATGAAAAGATATTTAAATTTTTTTGAAATAGTTTTCAATTATTTGTTCAAACATTTTCGCTAGAACAAGTATAAAAATAATGGAAAACCACGTCTAAACCTTTCGAAGTATACTGTAATTATGAATTAATCCTTTTTTTTTTAAAGAATTACAAACCCTTGAGATTTATGACATACTTTAAACCTTAATGGATATGTTAAAAATATAATTTTCTGTAATCAAAGATTCATAATAGTTAGCTTATCCGTTAAGAGATGTACCTCGTTGAGATTGACAAAATTATTCAATCAGCTTTGTTATTCAATCAACATTTGTGTCACTTTATAGTATTATAATTATTATTGAGTATCACAATTTATAATTCGATATTGTCACTACTTTTTTTTTTTTTTTTTTTTTAATTTAGCTTCATATATAGTTCTGCATGTAAGACTTGTCAAGAGCATGCAGATTTCGTTGCACAATCCGGTCGAAAATAATATAAATATAACTCTCAATTGTGTCAAATTTTAATGAAAGATGAATTATGTGATATTGATATATAACTTAGAGGTATTTATAATTTTTAAATTTATATGAATTATTTTGTAATTATATTGTACCTCAACGAGTGTACTCGTAATTTTTTCTAAAAATAAAATGAAAAATTGCGTCAAGTGCAAGTTTCTAAATCCACGCTCATGAGGGTTTATGACCCAAAATGTATAAGATTAAGAAAGAGTTTCTTAAAATATATTTCATTAAATATTCAATTTCATTTTTTTTTTAGTTCATTCATCTGAATGTATACCATTAGGTGCTCAAAAACAAATCCACCAACCCCAATCCCAAATTCCCAACCCTAGCCCCAGTCACCAAACCCACAAAACAAGTAAAAAGCTCTCTCCCTCTCTCTCTCCAACTTTCACTTCTCTCTCTAACACTTAATGTGACTTGTCCACGTTTCACTTCTCTCTCTAACACTTAATGTCACTTGTCCGCGGGCCAGCGAACTCCAAAGAAGACTTCAATTTGAAAAAGTGTATGACCTTTTTTTTTAAAGTTTTTTCTTTGTTTTTTAAAGAAAAATATATAGTGTAAAAGAAAACAAAGACTACACTTGAGCAAATTCCGAAGCCCTCCAAAAAGCCGATCAGACCAACCGACGCTCTCCACTTGACCGTTGCGCCCCCACCCTGCCACCGCCACCCACCGCCGCCTATACGTACACAATAGATACACACATACACAGCAGGTACGTATAAATTGCAGTATAATGGCCGCCATGGTCTCCGAGAAGATGGTGGATCCCACCCCAACCCCCGCCCCTCCAATTTCACAATCCATGGACAATAATCGTAGCCGGCGCTTCTCCGGGGACTCGCCCCCGGATTCGGCGGAGCCTGGCGCTTCCGATCGCTCCCCCGGTTCCCTTCCCAGCCCCTCCAGGCAGCTCGAGTCTCAGGTACCACTCGAATTTCAATTGCGTTTGGGGATCATTGAATTTGGATAGTGGAAAATTGGTGGGGAGGAAGGAAAGAGGGGAACTACAGTGTCTTCTAGTCGAGAGTTTTATCTCGAAAATTGATTTTCTTGAAGGAGATTATTAGAAAGTCTTGGAGTTTATTATGCTCGAATGTAGTCTATTCTGCCTTTCTTGGTTCTTGCTTTGTGTTTAAGTAAATTACCCTTCTCCGCTACTTTCTTTGTTTTCAACTATCGTCTAAATTCTAACCAAAAAAAGAGTGTAGGTCATCTTAATTGTGTTGTGATTGTTATTATATTCTGGAAATTATTACGGAGAGGAAATTGATGAGTTGGGGTGAGAGTTCTTCCGTTCGTAAAGTACATTATTTTGTTCATCCTAACTGTAACACTAGCTAAACAGTATACTTGATTGAATGTAGTAAAAAAGGCCGAGGGGTAAAAATTGAAGTGCCAAATGCCAGTAAGAATGTTAATCCGCCTTATGTGTTTATTAGTGAACGTTACCCTGCTAAAATGATACTATATGAGGCAACTCATCCCGCCCAACCACTTCCCGATTCTCCTCCTGGAACTAATCATGATTCATGACTTATAAGAATAAAAGAAAAGAAAAAGCAAAACAGCGGTGCTCACTGGTAATAATCTGAGTGCATTAACTGATGGTTAGATACTCTGTATTTGTAACAGAGTCAATCGCCTTCAAGAGTTGAAGAATATCGGCAGCTGTTTCGTCTTCCACCTGAAGAAGTAAGTACATCTGTCTGCCGATCTAATTTTTGGTCGGGGTGTCATGTCTGCTTAATTTAACAGGCCTGTTTGTTGACAATTCAATTTGTATACTTTCGTGCACAGGCCTATAACTTGAATAATTATGGGGATATACTTTTTCAGCAGGATCGCGTTATCTCATGTAGGAATTAGTTGTTTCAACCTTACCATATTATGGTCGAATTCTTATTGATGTATTTCGAATTCTACTAAAAATAAGATGGTTGGTGCCTATCATCATTTCTATTTTCTTGCAAGTAAAAGAACATGAGATATTGGACAGAGAAGGAAAAGCAAAAAAAGAATATTTCTTAGTGTACGTCGTTACATTGCAAATTGTTAGAAGGTCTAATAGAATATTTGGTAAGTTAACATATTATGGTAGGGTTAGGATTCCTATATTAATTATGATTCTAATATTTCTTTGTTATCTTATTTCGAGTTTGCTTAAGACTCTTGTATTCTTCTATTTTTATCACTATATAGAGGAGATAGGAGACTATGAATGATATATGAATATATTTTTTTCTCTTCCAATATGGTATTACAGCAAGTTCAAAAGAAGAAGAAGAAAAAAAAAAGAACAAAAAGGAGGCGGTAGAAACACCTGTTAACACCTCTTCTTCCTGCAACCTACCCTTCCCTGTTAACTTCTTCCCGCGACCCACCCTTCCCTATTGTTTTTTATTGAATTTTCTCCAAACTTCTCCATACTACTTACCCCTCATTGTTGTCATTGCTATTGAAACTTCTCTAAGCTACCTACCTCAACCCAATTGCTGTATGTTTATTTATAGCCTGACCAAAATTTTCTCAATTTCTTAGTTCTTTTCTTTTTTATTTTTTCAACCACCTCATGTCGAAAAAGAAAGAAAAGAAAAACTCTTTACTTTTTTTTTTTAATGTCTATCATAATTTTCCAAGCAATCTCAAAATTTGTGCTTGATTTTTGTTATTCTTTTACACCTATGTGGTACTCTTTTATCTTTTTCTTTATTAATTCTCAAATACTGTCACAATTATATTGTGAATTCTATCATGACTATGTTGTGATTTTCTCCTGTTATGGCTGATATCGTGATTATTTTATCTACTCCTGTCGTAGGCAAATTGTGATTTCTGTCGCGACTAGAGCGTGATCTTTTATCTTTTTGTCACAATTCAATTGTGCTTTTTGGTTTTTTTTTGTTATCTTTGTCACAGCTCTCCCGTTATTTCTCAACTTCTCTTTCGATTTGATGAGCTCTCTTCATAATTTACTCTTTACCTATCAAGGTCCAATGATGATTTATATATTGTCACGTTTAGCCGTACTTCTATTTTATGCTTTCACAATTTAATCGTGCTTTTTATCAATCTATCAAGTTATGATGAGATTGTGTTGTTTGCAATAAGATTGCTGCTTCTTTAACTTCTTAGGGTTTCAAGCTTTCAGAATTCTGAGCTTGAGGGGGAGGAATGAAATATTTAATATGTTAGGATATTTTTCAATTTGTTTGGATTATTTTTATGTTTTTCATTGTTGTTTTTCTTTTTAGCAAGCTGTGTATGTTTCTTAAGCATACTCCAATTTGAGGAGGAGTGTTAGAAGGTTTAATAGCATATTTGGTAAGTTTAGCATATTATGGTAGGGTTAGGATTCTTATATCAATTAGGATTTTAATATTACTTTGTTATCTTGTTTCTAGTTTGCCTAGGACTCTTGTATTCTTCTATTTCCACCTCTATATAAAAGAGATAGGAGACTATGAATAATATACGAACATATTTTTCTCTTCCAACATAGATCTTAAATATATCAGCACCTTAAATTACTCTAGTGAAGATTTTGAGAAAGATAATTTTATTTCTCAATGATGATTTTTACACAATTTACAGAGGTATTTATACACAAAGATGGTGCTAAACTAGGAAGGAATAACATAAGGAAACAGGCTGTAAATTAGGATAGAAATCCCTCTAATCTTGGTCCTAAATAAGTCACAGAAATCCCTTTAATCTTGGTCCTAAATAAGTCAACACTCCTCCTCAAGTTGGCGCATAAATATTACACATGCCCAACTTGCAAACCAAGTTGTGATAGGTCCTACAGTTGAGCCCTTTGGTGAATACATCAGCAAGTTGTTTGTCCGTTGTCACATGAAATAGATTCAAGATACCATCTGTCACTTTTTCTTTGATAAAGTGATGGTCAATCTCAATATGCTTTGTCCGGTCATGTTGCACTGGATTATGAGCTATGCTAATAGCAGCCTTGTTGTCACAATACAAAGACAACTTACCTTTTCCAGACAATTTTAGCTCCCTTAACAACTTTTGCAGCCAAAGAAGCTCACACACACCTTGTGCCATAGCTCTATATTCTGCTTCCGCACTTGATCTTGCCACTACACTTTGCTTTTTACTCCTCCAAGTAACCAAATTCCCTCCTACAAATGTACAACAACCTGTTGTAGATCTCCTATCATCTGGAGATCCAGCCCAATCAGCATCTGTAAAAGCTTCAATCTGGAGGTGACCATGTTTGGAGAAAAGAAGACCTTTTCCGGGTGTAGATTTTAGATATCGCAAAATTCGAAAGACTGCTTGCATATGAATCTCACGAGGATCATGCATAAATTGGCTTACCAGGCTGACTGCATATGCTATGTCAGGTCTTGTGTGAGAGAGGTAAATAAGTCTCCCAACCAATCTTTGGTATCTTTCTTTATCAACTGCATTTCCAATCCCAGCTTGTAGTTTATGGTTGCTCTCAATAGGTGATTCTGCTGGTTTACATCCTAACATACCAGTTTCTTCCAGGAGATCCAAAATGTATTTCCTTTGAGAAATGAAAATTCCGCTTTCTGATCTAGCAACTTCAATTCCCAAGAAATATTGCAGCTTTCCCAAATCCTTGATATCAAAATTTTGAGCCAAGAGTCTCTTTAGCTGAGCCATCTCTTCTTTATCATCCCCTGTCATTACGATGTCATCAACATAAACTATAAGAAGAGTGACCTTACCCTTATGGTGCTTTATAAAGAGGGTATGATCGGCATTGCTCTGCTGATATCCAAATGAGATCATGGCTTTTCTAAATCTGTCAAACCATGCTCTCGGTGATTGTTTTAGTCCGTACAGGGCTTTCTTCAATCTGCACACTTTTCCTTTCGATTTCTCATTATCAAATCCAGGAGGGATCTCCATATATACTTCTTCTTCCAAGTCTCCATGTAGAAAAGCATTTTTCACATCAAACTGTTGCAATTCCCAATCAAGATTAGCTGCACAGGATAACAAGATTCTGACAGAATTCATCTTCGCGACTGGGGCAAAAGTTTCTTGGTAGTCCACTCCATATGTTTGGGTGAATCCCTTGGCTACCAGTCTGGCCTTATATCTTTCAATCGAGCCATCAACTCTATGCTTTACAGTGAACACCCACTTGCATCCAACTGCTCTCTTGTCTGATGGAAGGGTGACTATTTCCCACGTCCCATTCTTTGCTAGTGCTTTCATTTCTTCATCCATAGCTTCTTTCCACTTAGGATCTCGAAAAGCTTCCTTCCAATCCTGTGGAATAGACACAGAGGAAACAGACAAGGCAAAAGCTCTATATGATGGGGATAAGGACTGATATGAAACAAAGTTAGAAATAGGATGCTTGGTACAGGATCTGATTCCCTTTTCTGTGAGCAATAGGGATATCTAAATCATCGATGGAGTTAGAGTTTAAAGGTAACTCACCACAAGAGGAAGATTCTTGGCACATAGTAGGCTGCATGATGGTTGTTTCCTCTACTTTGTTTCTCCTTGAATACCTCATCAAATCAGGTTTATCCAAGCGGTCAATAGTAGGAACAGACTCTAAATCTTTCCCACCAGTCTCCCCCTGAATAGTACGAACAGAATCTAAATCTTTCCCAACAGCCTCCTCCTCAATTGAACTATCCTTTAGGATAAAATCAAAAACAGAATTAGGTTTAGGTATCATCTCTTCCTGTAGATTACTCTCCCCCTGAAGAGGTGATTGGGTTGGACTAAAATAAGACTCAGATTCTCTGAAGGTGACATCCATACTGATAAAATATTTCCTAGTTGGAGGGTGGAAACATTTGTAACCTTTCTGTGTTGGAGAATACCCAATGAATACGCATTTAAGAGCCCTAGGATCCAATTTTCCAGCATACCTAGTATGAACAAAACAAACACACCCAAAAACTCTGGGAGGAACAGTATAAGTATTCTTTCCTTGCAAGATCTCTAAAGGACTCTTAAAGTTCAGAGATTTGAGGGGCATACGGTTAATAAGATAGGCAGCTACTAAAATGGCATCCCCCCAATAAGGTTTTGGTAGATACATGGTGTACATAAGAGATCTGGCTACTTCTAATAGATGTCGATTTTTCCTCTCAGCGACTCCATTTTGGGCACTAGTGTAAGGACAACTAGTTTGATGAACTATCCCATTAGACTCCAAATAAGCACTGAACTGGCCATGCATATATTCTGTGCCATTATCTGTTCTCAAGATTTTTACCTTAGCATCAAATTGGGTACACACCATCTTATGAAAGGATTGAAAACAAACGAAAACATCACTCTTAGCTTTTATCAAATATACCCAAGTCATTCTAGTGCAACAGTCAATAAAAGTGACAAACCATCTACTGCCATTCAAAGAAGTATTTTGAGTAGGTCCCCAAACATCAGAGTGGATAGTCATAAAAGGAATAGTGCTTTTATTATTACTTGAAGGATAAGTGCTTCTGGTATGTTTAGCATACTCACAAGCATCACAATATAAAGAGTCAAATTGGGTTTTTGAAAATAAACTAGGATATAGTTTTTCTAAGACAAAAAAGGAGGGATGTCCTAACCGCCTATGCCATTGTATTATTTCTTGGTTAACATCCTTATTTCCTCCAAAAAGAGCATTTCCAGAAACTGCACCCTGATTCCTTTCTAACAAATATAAACCATCATGCAATCTACCACTGCCAATCTTCTTCCCGGTTTGGAGGTCCTGAAAAACACAATGGTCAGGGAAGAATTCAATTTTACAATTGAGGGCCTTGGTGATAGCACTAACAGATAAAAGATTAACAGGAAAACGGGGAACATGAAGTACAGAGGATAAGTGAATATTGGGTGCGCAGACAATAGAACCTGTTCCAACTACTGGGGTAAATGAACCATCGGCTATCCTGACCGTATTTGGTTTTAGACAGGGAAGGTAATCATGTAGAGCTTTAGAAATGCCTGTCATGTGTCTATTCGCACCAGAATCAATAATCCATGAATCAAAGTGGGCAGTAAGAGCAGTACCTGACTTCACATAGTTTGATGTGGCACTAGTGGAGGATTCAAGTTGAGATAAGAGACGCCTGAGATGCTGAATTTCAGTGGAAGAGAAGTTCTCAGTGGAAATTGTCTCTTTGGATGACGCTCCAACCTCAAATAGATGAGCTTGAGGTTTTGATGGGTTGACTCGTTTCCCTCCACACCTCTAATGGGTCGACCATGTAACTTCTAGCAGGTTTCCTTTGTGTGACGTGGTTTCCCACAATACTCACAATGTAGGTGGTCTTTTTCGGGATTGGAGGTTTTTTGAGTCTCACTAGCAATTAACCCAGACTTCTCAATTGGTGTTGTATATAGCATAGCACTCCTCCGACTTTCTTCTTGTTGGACATAGGAATAAGCTTCTTCAAGAGAAGGGAACACTATTTTGCCAAGCACTTGAACCCTTATCTGATCAAATTCATTATTTAGCCCAGCCAGAAAATCATAGACCCTCTCCTTTTCAATCAGTTTCTGAAATTTGACCGCATCTTCAGTGCAAGCTGCTTGAAAGTCCTGATAGTAATCCAGTTCCTGCCATAAGCTACTTAGTTCAGAAAAATATTGAGAGATAGTCATTTCACCTTGTTTTATGGCATGGATCTTGTTCCGAATCTCAAATATTTGAGCATCATTCCCCATTCGTGAGTAGGTCAATTTAGCAGCATTCCAAATTTTTGAAGCCGTGTCCAGCAGAAGATACTGTCGGGAAATTTGGGGCTGCATGGAGTTGAGAAGCCATGACATCACAAGCGAGTTTTCTGAGTCCTATTGGCTGTATGTGGGGTCAGAAACTTGAGGCCTTTTCTTTTCATCATCAATATATCCGTGTAGTTTTCTGGCTTTGATAAACAAGAGACAAGATCGGGACCAGGCCAAATAATTAGCACTACCCTCAAGTTTTATTTGGCTGATTTGCAGATTTGGATTATCATTAACCAAGTGTTTTTCGATTGCCTTTGTCTCTGTCATACTTGAACACCGCACAAAGGAGCAACAAGGAAGAAAAACAGGTTTTGGAAGGGATGGAGATGTGGCAGTAGATGCTGGAAGGGTTTACCAAGGATCTGAGGTGTCTGGTCGGCGTCGGAACAGTAGTTGCCGGCGCGTGAACAGTAGTTGCCGCTGTTCTGTTGACGGCACCGCAAGGAGGTAGCCGATCTTCACTTGGGAAGTCGTCTTGGGCAGGCGGTGTGAAGGGAAAAACTGATCTAAGTCAGTTTTAACAAAACCCTAATTTTCTACAAAAAACCCTAATTTTCTGTCTAGGAACACAGTGCCAGGAGAGAGAAAAACTCAACCTCCAGAATAGGGTACTGGCTCTGATACCATGAAGATTTTGAGAAAGATAATTTTATTCTCAATGATGATTTTTACACAATTTACAGAGGTATTTATACACAAAGATGGTGCTAAACTAGGAAGGAATAACATAAGGAAACAGGCTGTAAATTAGGATAGAAATCCCTCTAATCTTGGTCCTAAATAAGTCACAGAAATCCCTTTAATCTTGGTCCTAAATAAGTCAACATCTAGAATGCCAATTTTCTAAAACGTCCATCTAGTATTGTGCTCTGCAACCTAACCTGCACATATTTATTTCATTTTCCCTTGAATGTTGTAGGTTCTCATCCAAGATTTCAATTGCGCCTTGCAAGAGAATTTTCTTCTTCAGGTAATTTATTGTTTATGAGTTGGTCCAGTGAACCTTCTTTTGAATCTTCAATCTCACTTCAATCTCAAGTGCTGCATGCTCAAATTATATCTTCATGCACATTTGAAATGCTATATCATCGATGGTTTGAATCGCGTATTCTTATAATTTCAAGTTAAAGCAAGATATTGGTTCGAAAGCTGTTTGGATTTCCAATTTTCCTAATGTATTTTACTTTTCTTTCTTGCAGGGTCATATGTACCTATTTGTTCGCTATATCTGCTTCTACTCCAACCTATTTGGATTTGAGACAAAGGTCTCTTCTTGAAATTATATTATTCTAATCTTTTTAAAATTTATGCTTGATTTTTAGCTGTTTTTCACGACTAGTCTGGATGCGACTGAATTGTTTCATATAGTGTAGTTCTAATTATTACAGTTAATGGGTTGATGATAAACTTACCAAAATTTTTAGTTAAATTACATAAAAGAAAGAGAATATGCCTTTTGGTGTGTAGAGAAATTGAGATTTCATTTTCTGCTTCACAACCTGATCCTTTTTAGTTCCTCATACAATAAAACACAATACAAAACACAAGTTTCACCTGTTTCTGTTTATACTGAGGGCTGTTAATGTTTTATGGTTTTTGACATCCGATTCAATGATTATTGTGATTCTCAGCTGTTGGACATGCTTCTAAATGTGTTAACGCTGATTGACAATCTGAATTTTCAGAAAATTATTCCATTTCGCGCAATCACATCTGTACGAAGAGCGAAAGCAGTAGCTGTTTTTCCAACTGCTATAGAAATAACTGCTGCAGGGAAGAAGGTGAGGACCTACTTTTTTTACACCTTTGGTGTTCTTCAAATAATGATATTCTGCATATATTGTTACTTTGTGATCTTAAGGCTGCAAACAGCATTGCATGTAATAAACTTATTTTCTGTATTTGCAGTACTTTTTCACCTCTTTTTTATTCCGTGACGAAGCTTTTAAGCTCATTCATGAAGGTTGGCTGCAGCAAAACAGTGAGTCTAAGGAAATTACAGATCAGCAGGTATTTAAATGAATTAAAAATACATAGCATGTTTAAACTCATGATGATTAATAATTGAGCACTGTGTTGCCTTCTCTTTGCAGTATGTTTGGTGTTTGTTGATGAGTGGATTTTTTTAATTTATATATGAAGGGTGAGTGAAATTGTTTTGTAATTTGAATAAATACATTCCCCAATATGAAGGATCAGCATTGTTTAATTTTAGATGATTCCAAAATCATGAGACATTAACCAGTGAATAAGGATTGATGGACTATTGACCCCGTTTATCATTCCATGGTGCCTTTAGATCAATTAGGAATTTTTCCTCTTATTATTTTATTTTATTTTATTTTTTAAAATGGAAAAGGTGGATCCTGTTGGGTATTCATCTTTTTCATTCAGGTAGGATTCATTTCTCAGACCTCATTTCAGTCTTGCTTATGGAATGATGAGTTTGGCATGCCACAACAAATGAAGCTTCTGTTTGTTATGTGTCGGAACATCATCTTTTGGCTGGTGCACGGTGGAAACATGACGTTTTAAAACATTCCCATTTCTAAGTATTAGATGGAAGGTTAGGGAAAGTCAACTTGCAAAACTCTTGTTTAAGAATAGACTTGTGCTTCAAAAGGTAAGACTATGGGAATTAGAATTTGAAATTATATGTAGGCAAAAAGTGGGTTTTAATTTGTTACCTTTTTTTTCAGAAAATTCTTATATGGTACTTTACACGGTTCAGCTTCATGACACTAATGTGATTTGTTCTCTCAATGCCATTTCAAAAGTTAAACCATAAAGGATCATTCTTTCTGTTTGCTTTATTCTATGTTATTTGAGTTTGATTTCTTTCTTCAGCTTCATTCCCATTCACTTTATCATTGCATCTTTAAATTTGAATCATGAACATTCATCCCAGTTGGCTTATTCTAACTCCACATGTTTTTAGGCTGACTTCGTTCTTTAGGTTTACCTCACATTCTTTTTGAATATTTTATTTTTAATTTCTTAAGTGCTTGTCATCTCATAGGTAGTGCTGCTTCCTTTTAACTTCTTTCGTATTCTTTTGCATTTTGAACTGTTTATGGGATGCACTTAATTTCTTCTGATTCTGTGGTATTTTATCAATTATTGGATACTCAATGATCTGTTGAGGTTAAATACTCTATGGTTTAATTTTCTATTTAAAAAAATTATAAATGTCTGAGATTGTGGCTGGCAGTATCTTTTCATGAAATCATGCATGAATTGTGGTAGTAACTGATGAAATACTATTTGAATCAGTCATTTTATAGTTTTAAGTGTTTCTCTACTTCTGTTCGACTTAGGAGCGGAAATCTGATGTAAGTATCCAGGAGAATGGCAGTTCTATGGTTGAAGAATCAGGTTGTTCCATGCAATCTCTGGATGAGTCGGATATCGTTGAAAGGTAACCCCCCCACCCCCCTTTTTTCAATTATTCAGCTTCTAAATATTTGGTCATTGTGTAAATGGTTTGTCAGGAAGTTAAGTTCATTAATCTGGATGTGGTAGAAATTGAGTGAGATTTAATTATTATACTAAGGAGTCAACGCCTTGGTATATATTAACTTTGGAAATATTTGACAACAATGGACTGTTTATTGGATGATAGCCAGCATTTCAGTTATCCTTATTCCTTAGAGACCAGCAAAGATGGAAAAACTGAAAATGAGACTCTTGCTGCTATGAAAAATTTGAAAATATAGTTGATCGTGTTATTTAGAAATATTGCGAAATTGAAGAACTGGATGATTGCATGGGAGCATTCTGCATTTGAAAGATGAAAATAGCCACAGAGCAGAAAGTGCTTTGGGAAATTATTGTAGAACTAGTTTCCTACTAACATTGGGGTACACAGCCTTATCTTGACTTTCTTTGCTGCATAATTGTGTCTCTTTCATTGGACTTAGTGACTCGTATTAATAAATGTCACAAATGTGTAATCTCTACTTAAGTATTCATAGATCAGTCCTAGTATCTTAAACACCTTTGTGGTTAACCATAGCGGTGAACCATGGCTAGATTTCCTGAAATAGTAAACAGCTTAAGAGTGGCTGCTTGCAAATTAAGAACTACCTAATGTTGCTGCTTCTTGCCTTTTGCTCACGGTCGGGCATATGTCAAATTCGCTTAAGGTTGCTCTGTGCACAGTGATAAGAATGGCCCAATATTAGAGGAGTCCGATGATGACGGACCTGAAATTGTCCCAACACCTATGGTACAAGTGAATTCAGAAGCTGCTCCTATTGTTGAGAATTCTTCATCAGCAAACTCCTCCGCTTGGGAGCCTGCGGATATTGATGCCCCTAGAGGTTAGTAAATATTCTTTCGTAGACCTCCCAGTTTGATCTTGATTTCTATAAGAGCTCACGGAGCAACTGAAACTTAGTATTTTTTGTCGAGAGCCACACAGGTGTTTTACTTATCAATTTTGTATGTTTTGTGTACTTAAAAATGATTCTTATCATTTTCACAACACTTCAGCCAAATATCTATTATATTTGCGTCACTGCTTCCACTTTGTCCTGAACTGAGTTTTCATGATGCAGTTCCTGAAGGTTACACCAAAGTTGCGGAGACAAAGTTTCCGGTAGTATAATATTTCTGCCTGTTTTTCCATTTTGGTTATATGATGTCCATGTTTTAAGATGGATAGAACATGAACAGGCATTGTCTAGTTGTTGACTTTGTCTTTTTAATGCAGATACGTGTGGAGGAGTTCTTTAATCTGTTCTTCTCTGACAATGGTGTTAATTTTCAGGAGTCATTTCATAGAAAATGCGGTGATAAAGGTAACTGGGTGAATGCATTCTGTGGCTTGTTACATCATCTTATTTTCTCATGTTCTGCAAGAGGTGAAATTTCTTAGTTTCTCAGCCATTTTATTTGATGTGATTTTTTTCCCTTACAGATTTCAAGTGTACTTCATGGCATCCTCATGAAAAATTTGGGCATACCCGTGATGTATCTTTTCAACATCCAATTAAAATCTATTTTGGTAAGTCTTATCAATTTTAAAAATCGTGTTTCCTGCCTTCATAAGGAGGCTCAGTAGCTTATTGTCTGACTTTTTATTCTTGTCAGGTGCAAGATTTGGTAGCTGTCACGAGGTTCAAAAATATCGAGTCTACAGGGACAGGCAAGTTCTGTTGTCATAAGAATTTTAATTTTCATAATTACTTCTGGTGCTCATGGAAATTTGACTTCTAGGCTTAAGGAATTGAACATGACTGTCCCATACACATTGCAAACCCTCATAGTAGACCAACACTGTAATTCAGCAAGAAAGTAACTAGAATCATGTGTCTAGATCACTATTCAGTCATAGAGTCATAGTATGTACCCTTTCTAGGGGAAAAAACAAGCTTCCAGTTCCTCAAGTTAAAATTCATGCGTATGATAAAATCATCCTGATATTGGAATTTGTTTCATTGTAAATGGCATGTCGTTTACCTGTTGTCTGTTGGATAAACGTTTGAGTAAACATAATATTTACTCATTACAATCTCTGGATATGTTTTTCTTTTAGGTTAACATAGTATTTATTCATTACAATTTCTGGATATGTTTTTCTTTTAGGTTTGCGAGCAGTCACTGTCAATTCTGTTCAAATTCTTTCCTAACATATTTACATTATGGTGTTTGGTATTATTACGATTACCTCTGTAATCTGTATTGTTCTTTGGTGAATCCCACTGTTATTTATTGCAAGTTCTCCATCATATAAAGCTTTTGGTGGTCGTCATATGTTGCTTGTTGATAACTTTGTTGTTTTCCTTACCTGCTCCATTTCGTCATGCCAGTCATTTGATTGTCGATACTTCTCAAGAGATCAATGACGTACCATATGGGGACTACTTCACTGTGGAGGTATTGGACTAACATGTAAAGGATTTTAGTGGAAGGCCACCCCCCCCCCCCCCCCCCCCAAACAAAAAAGCTTCTACATCTCTCCCCCTCTCTCCCTGGTGCCATGTGGACCTCCTTCTCCATCATGGAGCTGGGGTCCATGTTCTCATTCTTTTATTATTGGAGAGATGGGTTCTTGTTCTGCTTTCCTGCTCCCCTTTCTGATTCTAGAGAGATGGTGGCACAACAATAAATGGATTTTGGTTCAGGAGCTATTTGTGTCGTCCTTCATTTGACAAATCCTGAACGGCATAAATAACATGATGACTACTATATATGTCTATCTATATATTTATATATTTCCCCATTTCATGTTTTGAACTCTTTTGTGAAAAGAATAGAAACTCTATTGTCAGCACTACTATGGTGGAGAGTGTGTTTCCTCGGGAAGCTTCTTGTCCCTTGGCCCTTGGAAATTGAAAATGACCATTAATTTCTAATATTTTCATCGGTTACTGATCAAAACTACCATAAATATCTCTGTCCCTTTTCCTATCATGAAATCCTGCTGCATCATCCCTTTTTCTAGTTCCTGAAAATGTTAGCTGTGAAACAATATCTTCTCTGAAGCCCAAATATTACTTTGTAGAACCACTCTTTCAATCTTCAAAATTATTGGTATCTGTGTGTTGTCAATGTCTTTCATGAATGTGCTGTTGGGATCAACCTTGTTATACAGGGATGTTGGGATGTAGAGGAAGAGCACCGTGATTCTAGGCCTGGCTGTATATTGAGGGTTTACATAAATGTGGCCTTTTCCAAGAAAACCATGTGGAAAGGTTTGTCTTTGCTGTTTCCTTTTACTTTCCAAGTTATCTTTTGTTTTGTCTTCATGCACAAACCAAATGAATACTTAAAATTTTCTATTGGAAAGTCCAGCAGATGGATTCAGAAAACCAGTGATCAAATCAATCAGTGGACTTTCTAGTTGTGAAAATATTAGGATTTATGACAAATAATATGACTCCATCGTCCATCAGCCAATGAAATGGCAGAGAACAGTTAATTCAAGTAATTGATGGCTTATTTTTTGATAAACAACACTTGTTCTAAGTTCCTTCTTTCCTCATTGATTTACAGCATAAAAAAACAGTAATCATGAGAATAAAACATGCTTGAATTTAGTTGACTAATTGAGCAAACTATTAAAGCACGATCATCCATGAATATTGGCTTATTTTTTTGAAAATGACACTTGTTATGCCTTTGATCTCCTTCTTTCCTCATTACTTTGCAGCATAAATAACAAACAACCATGCAACTAACCAAGCTTGAGTACAGTAGTTTAATTGAACAAGCTATAAAAGCTTGATCATTCCACAAAAATATGAAGTACAAATTTGTGTGAGTGCATCAGAAACCTTATCTTGCCTATCGCCTTGAACTTTTGCCTTACACAGTCCTCCAGTTATTGTTGGGAATTTTGGCCACATAGGATCTCCAGTTAGTGTTCATCTAGGATGGTTATGTTGGTGGAATTATGCATGCGACCATGTTGACTGAACAAGAGACTCTTCATTGCAGTACGAACTTGGAGTCGGAAAAAGATGAAGAGTTTATATTCAATTTTAGAAAAATAAGGTAGAGAATGGATAAGGAGCAGTGTTATTTTGTACATAAAAAATTACGTACCTGAATGAGAGTTGCCTGGGCCGTCAATTTTACTTGAACTAAAATCTTAGGTTTCTGTACCCCCTTGGTAGACACATGCATATCACGACTTCTGCTGTTGTCCCGAACTCCCGATGAGTACACAGCTGAACTAGGACTGCTTTTCATCATTTCATGTTGCACAGAAAGCTCTCAAGTATCATTCACATATAAACTCTGGTAATATGTTATTACAAATAAGGTACGCTCATTCCTGTTGGCAGATAAAATTAGAGAACGGAGGAACTTAGTACTGAAGGAGTGTAAAATGGAACAGCGGATTCTTTCTGGAGTCATATGTCTTCATTCTTTATAGTGTAGTTTACCTGTCTTATGCTTGTTCACTGCGCTGCATATTGAGTTTTGCTGCTCAAGCCTGGTTGCTTGTGATTCATCTTTCCGTAAGTTGTGTTTGTAATTGGAGTTTTGAGGCTTTGTAGGCATTTGGAAGAGCTTTGATAAAATTTGGTTTTGGGTGCTGACTGGGTGCTAATTTTGCAGGGAAGATAGTGCAGTCTACAGTAGAAGAGTGTCGAGAAGCTTATGCAATTTGGATAGACCTGGTATACTTCTCTTGAATTGCTTTTGAACATTCTATTTTCTAATTTTTCAGCATTTGAAGATTGTATGGACTAATATTTCAGGCACATGAAACATTGAAACAGAAGAACCTGGAGAAGGAAGAAGGTATTTCTCTTGTTCATAAGTGCCAAACATGTGCAACATAATACTGTAGTTTTTTATGTTATTTAAATGATTAAATTTGTGGAATTTACTCTTTGAGAGGTCTGGTCAGTTCTAATTACTAGGTTTTGATGTTATGCATCTCAACTAATTTGGTAGGAAATTCTGCACCTAACTTGATTTCAACTGAGCGAGTTCCACCGGAAAAGCCAGCCAAGACTCAGCAAAATTTGGAATCGAAGGCAAGTGACGTGAGAATATCACAAGTCATACCAGATGTGAAGGATATGAACCAACGAGTCAATAATCCTCCACCAGGAAATGTCGGCGAGGCAGCGGTTGGATCTCTCTTAAGAGATACCTTTGCCAAATTCTCTACATTTAATTATCAGACCACTCCATCCTTACTTCTGGTCATTACCATTGCTGTAATTCTCCTTCTAATGCAGGTAAACTTGGTAATTGCCTCTTTAATGGAGTTATTATTCCATGTGACTTCTAATAATGTTCTTAAGGAGAGAAACAAGGAGACATAGCTGTTAGGCAATTCCCCTACTTGAATTTCTGTAGTTAGTGTTCTCCATGCTTTAATGATACTATTTTTGCCTTCTCATGTTTATATTCCTAATTGTTAAATATATGTACTTTATTTCTTTTTGTTTGAGGGGGAGAGAGGGGGGAGGGGGGGGGGGGGGAGGGGGGAATAAGCCATATATAACCGCTAACATTTTATATTTATTACTGCCAAGTATATAGCCACTGCCTCCCCACCCCCAACACACACACAAAAGAAAAGAAAAAGAAAAAAAAGGAAGAAAAAGAAGAAGCTCTTACACTGAGCAAATTGCACTGCATCTACCTCTACGATACCTTTTCTTTGCATGACATGACCCCAGACCAGCCACTATATTACTATGTTAGTTTACTTGGGCTGTTTCCTCAAATCTTGTATGGTGCTTATTGGAGAGAACTAGCATATATCATGTCAAGCAAACCTAGATATGGACATTGTTGTGTAAAGTTGGAAAAATGGAGCTTGTTTATTTTTCATCTAAATGTGATAAGAAATGTTGTGCTTTATATTTGATGGTATATGCGTTATGTCTTATTTAATAGAATCGTGCAACTGCATTCAGCTGATGTTTCTTCCGCTGCCTGCAGATAAGCATTCTCGTCTTGTTAAGTAGACCCCAGCGGATCCACGTGATCCCTCAGGCAGACTGCATGAGCAGCTTGCATGGAATGAGTGAAAACAAGAGGGAAGCACTCGCCTCGGTGAACAAGCAAATCAAGTATCTCAAGGAGGAGATGCATTATGTCGAAACTTTACTGGAGAAGATGCAAAATGAGCATGCCCAACTGAAAGGAAAATTGAAGGAATTAGAGTTCTTCAGGAACCAAAGAATTTAAATCAATATGTTGTACATGTTGACATTCTTTTGTCCTCGTCTAAAAGGTACATAAACAGTGTGCTTTATGTGCATAACTTCCCGGTCTTCCCCCTGCCCCCTTCCCGAAGTTGTAAATCCCAAATTTTACTTGGGCTTGTAGATATTAAAATTTGAAAAAGTTGTCACCATTCTTATTTGTGCTTAATATGGCCTACGATGCCTTGTATTTGATGTTCCAAAAGGAAGGGCCCCGTGCCCACTAAGTATATATCTGATTTGATGGCTATTGTGGACAAGGGCTGTCTTTTTCATGTGTTGTACAGGCATGTAAAATGCGATACATTTCCCTATTACTGTTGTGTGACCATCTTACTTGAGAATGGTTACTTAAGTCTCTCTCTCTCTCTCTCTCTCATTCTTTTGGAATGGTATATACAATGGATTCGCAGACGGGAAAAGTACAGGTTAGGTGCATGACATATGGAGGTGGTATTTTCATTGTCCATATTTTATCAAACAGGTGATAGGTGCTCTCATTTTCATGAATGTGGTTCTCCAAACGTTGCGTCTATATTATATGTACTTAATCCCTACAAAAAGTTTCAGGTAAAAGTAAATCGAGAAAAGCTAATGTAGTGGCAATGGGAAATAGGCAAAATATATTTCTCATATATTATATGTACTTAATCCCTACAAAAAGTTTCAGGTAAAAGTAAATCGAGAAAAGCTAATGTAGTGGCAATGGGAAATAGGCAAAATATGTTTCTCATATATTATATGTACTTAATCCCTACAATGGGAAATAGGCAAAATATGTTTCTCATATATGATATGTACTTAATCCCTACAAAAAGTTTCAGGTAAAAGTAACTCGAGAAAAGCTAACGTAGTGGCAATGTGAAATAGGCAAAATATGTTTCTCATATATGATATGTACTTAATCCCTGCAAAAAGTTTCAGGTAAAAGTAAATCGAGAAAAGCTAATGTAGTGGCAATGGGAAATAGGCAAAATATGTTTCTCACGCGATGCTTCAACTTCGAAGTATCTCGGCCCGGTTGTCACATCTCAACAGAGTGGATGTTTACTTGCATTTTATTAACGATTTATGCGGTGCTATTCACTTGGATAATATCTAAATATTATTTTCAGTCGTTAGATCAAGTATTACAATGTTATAATCTTAATTTTTTTAAACAATTTTTAATATTATTATATTCAAGTCCAACATCTAAAATATCTGTTGGTTAATACTCAATTGGATCACATGAAATTTTCCACTACGATTATGTTTTAAATAAGAATTTTGAGAGCCAAATTTGTAAAATCGGTTGTTGCTTTGCTTTGAAGCCAAAAGAATCAGATATTTGAATAATCAACTCAACATAAAAATATTTTTATTTTTACTATTAATAAAGCGGGAGGACTTTCGATTTTCTTGTTAGCATGTTTGAGTGTGTTCTTTCTAAATTACTCCTTTTAAATTATAAAGATCTACAAAAATTAAGGAACTAACCTTAGCAGGAGGCTTTCGACTTTTCTTCTTAGCGTTTAAATGTGTTCTTTCTAAATTGCCCCATTTTAAGTTATAAAAATCATACTTTATTCCACAACTCTCTCTCCAGGGACTCGACCTCGCAATTGATTTGTTGGTAAGTGCAATAGCTTATCAATGAGCTATTTGCTTGTCTCTCGAGAAATGGGAAAATTTGTGCCCGAATACGGTTTGGTGGTGGCATCCGAAAAATCACATGACAAATATTATCATGTAATTGGTCACTCTGCTCTCTAAATATTCATTAATCACATGATAAGTGTAATATACTCTTCATGTGATTAATTATAGTGTGATTGGACCTCGCACACGCTAAAATTGCAAGTGCAGGGAACTCGACACTTGAGGGGTCTATTTTGTTTTATTTTATTTTTGTGCTAAATTCAAACAGGATATTGTCGAAATTTACATTTGATAGTACTTAATTAATCATATAATAAATATTATCGTATTTGCTATGTAATTGATAATTTTCTTGGAATTGTACACTAAAATTTTCCCAGCATTTTATAAGTAGCGAAAAAATAGAAAATACACAAAAACAAGAGTTGAACTATAGATGTGTCACTTAATCTGAGGGACTCGTGGATGTCATGTTATGATCTGTAGACTATTGTGGAGATATTCTTTCTAGATTCAACTCGTCCCCACTATGCATGATAATAAGTACTTCCTAGACATATCAGTGTCGAGATTTACTACGATTCACAGGACAACAAAAGTAGTAAAAAAAAGTAGTTCCGAATTTTTTGTAACACTTTACTTGCATGTAATACTTTCTATTATATTTATCAATACAAATCATATTTATTGATAAATAATTAAAATAAAAAAAAATTATGATATATAAGGAAGAAAACGATAAATTATCTTTTTTAATTTCAACCGTTCACTAATTAATACATGTTGCACGTATCGATAAATGCAACAAAATATGTTTCGTGGAGAGTGTTCCAGAAGATCCGAATTGAATTAAATTGTTTGAATTTTCATAACACTTTTCATGTAACACGGTTCGATATACACTATGTATATTGGTGAATAACAAATTAAGAAATATGACAGGCAAATAGATCCATCGTTGAACTAATGCTGATTACAAAACTAATATATCATATTTATTATATGATTTATATATATATATATATATATGTGTGTGTATAATATTTATCATAAGTGATGCGGGTCGATTTTGGGAGCTGTTCGGCTCTGGTCGATTACCCTGATCGGTTACGGAGATGGATGTATTTGATCGGGAATTTGGCCTGCAATAAAGGGAAACAGCAACGTGAGCTAGCTGAGATGGGTCTTGGCTATGACCCTCCGATGCTTAAGTCAGCGGATCGATTTTTAGTAATTCGAATAGAGTAAGGGTATTGTATATATTTAATACTTGCTTCTTACCATAAATGAATGGGTATTTATACGATGTACAAGTAGGACACGCTCCCGGGGGCCCACCGAGCCAAGTAGGCCGCTGGAGACCGATGTGTGCGCTCCGTAGACCTAGAGGGAGGGTCTACAGACGATAGCTGGCGCCTCATTAATGAGGTATGGGGTTAGGTGGTTCCCCCATGCCTCGTCTGATGGAGCATTTAATGCCAGCAGGAATCCATTGAACACGGTATGGACCCGATCGATAAGCATGTCGATTAGGTTGTCGAGGAGCGGACTTCTAGAAGAAGTTATTATGACCAGCAAGCCGACAAGGAGGGGAGTAGCGAAACTGTTCGGTTTCCGTCGGGAAGATTCGATGGGATCAATCAGGGAGTACGAGAGGGGGCTGGATTTCCGATTGAAAATATGCCACGTCAATAAGATTAGTATATATTTCAAAAATAGCAATGAATACATGATACATATAATATACTTAATTTATAATCTATTGTGTTTGACCAAAATCGATTCGGACCACTATATACTAGCAAAATAATGTATACAGTTGGCCATATACATGGATTTTGTACTTGAAAATTGCTGCTTTTCATGCGAAAGTCGCCGCGGTAATCATGAAATTGATGGTATAGCCCTTCAACTGATCATTTCATTTTTTTCACATTGAAGGCATATATTCAACCAGCTAACAATTACATTATCTGCCAAAAATTTTCTCTCATTTCTTTACAAAAAACCAAAAGAAAAGAATCATACTCAGCCTCATCTTCATCAATTACCAAAGAGGGCTTGAGTACAACTAATTAAGAAGCCAATGGTTATTAGTTATTGACCTCCAAATGAATGATATGTACACATTCAGTATGTGACAATTTCACACACTTCCCTATCGGATCTCGTTTTGAGTCTCCGATGGAATAGTTGAAAAAACCAACACAAAAAATCCTCTTTCGTCTCTATAAACTCAGACACCTCTTAGCAGTGGCTCTAAGAGGACAATTTGAGCTCACAAAATTGTCCACCAAGTGTAGATACGTCTTGAGATCGTGACACGTGGCGACGCCCCCGTTGCTTAAATGTGGGCAATCTCTACTGCTCAGCCTTAGCTCTTTGCCTATCTCTGCATAAACCCACTGCGTCTCCTCCACGCGCCTCTGTATCCAATTCGCCAACCCGGTCGCTATATTTTGCCCGTTGCTATTCGTCACCGACGACACTTGTTTCGTACTCTCCTGCTCGTTGAGCACGAAACCTGGTACCTTAGTTATGGGATCATCGGAGTTCACAATCCTCAGTACTTTAGTGCCACTCTTTTCTAGTTGGCTTCGAAAATTTTTGTTCCCAATTCTTGGTCCCCCGAAAGACACAACAGTCACTAAAGGTGCGTGTTTGAATGTTGTTGTTATATCATGGGCCGTTATCGTGGCTAATGCCGCCCCTAGGCTGTGGCCCGTCACTGTAATGCTCAAGGGCTCGTCCGCGTACTTTTGGAGTATTTTCCTAATCTCGTCTCTGATTGAGTCTCGTAAACTGGGACGCGGGCCCTGGCTCGATGTGTACAGGCTCAAAAAACCGCTCTGTACCATCGAGCCGTGGCTATTGTCGTCCCCTGTCATGTCAGATGGCAGGGGCGCTAGCGTCGCTCGTAGGTTCTCGAGCCACTCCATACACGTGGCGGTGCCCCGGTAAGCGATCACCACATCCCGCCTGCCCAGTCTGGCAATCTCCTTCTTGTCGTCGCACACTGCCACGTACCCAATCCAGCTGGACTCAACAGATACCCAATCAGGCACCCGTTGGTCCGTCCAGCTTGGCAGTTGCACCCCGCACGTGGCGTGCAAGTTCTTGGTCACCTTATAGCCCGTCCCCCCGAGTCCGCATTGTGCTAGCATCGAGGTCTTGGGGTAGCGGCACTCAGCGTACCCAGGCGACGAGGTGTCGAAGTCGAAGCACCGGTAGGCAGCCTCGACAAACTCGCCGTACCGGAGGATCTCGTTGCGGAGGCCGTCGTCCAGGGGGTCCAAGAGGCCTTCCCAATTCTTGATACCCTGAAGCTCCATCCATTTGTCTCGGAGTTTCTTGGCTTTTGAGACGAGTGATTGGCCCGAAGTACTAATGTCTCCCTTTGGATTCCAAGAATTTGTGATCTTTAAATTGAGGCCACGACTATAATTTGTGCTATGTTTACTAGTGGCACATTGAGTAGTTGAGGTAATCAAGTGATTTGTGACCTGCAAATTGCAGGGCTTTACAAACCCTGCAGTAGCAAGCTTCATATATATATATATATATATATATATATAGACCACAGTATTTGTCAATATATAGTGCTTGGTATGTGTTTGTCTGAAGAGGAGAAGAAATTTGTAGTAATTTAAGGTTGTTTTGTGAGCTTGGTTTTTTGGATCCATTTGGGGGCATAGAGAAACTGAGATTTATAGCGTTTATTGGTCCGTGAAAGAGTGAGGAAGGTGTGGGGGTGGGGGGGTGGGGTACTGGGGTGGGGGTGGGGGGTGGCAAGATTCTTGTGGTGATAAGCGATGAGGATATATAGATGGTTTGGTTTCATGGGACACATTTGTGGGGACATCAAAATTCAAAACTGTAGTTCAAATTTTCGTTGAAAAACGTTTTAGGGGTTGGGTTTGCAGCTACGCGTTACTCTGTTTTATGACTTACTGACTCCCACCCCACTCCACACTCTCTCTCTCTCTCTCGAGTTTGGTCGTAATGAAATTTTCTTATTTGTATTGGGTTCAACCACATTGAGATTAATCACGTGATTAATATTTTATATTTTTTATATGATTGGTGTACAATTTAAGGAGAATAATCAATCACACAAAAGTGTATTAATACTTACTATATGATTAGTTGGATGTAGCCAAATTGGGCTTGAACAAGAATTTTTCAATCGTATTAGGTTCAATTATATTGGAATTAATTATGTAAGGAATATATTAGACTAATTATGTGATTAGTGTATATTTAAGAGAGGTAACCTATCACATAATAAACATTATTATATTTGTTTTTAATTTATTGTGTGTGGTCAAACCATATTTGAATAAAAATTTTCCTCCTCACTTTCTCAATCGGAGAATTTTATATGGATATTCTGTGCTATCCAAATCTTTATATTGTTAGCTTTAGGATCACGTTAACAAATAAACAATATTTATATTGATAGACAGTTAAGAAATAAAGAGACAAAAAAAGAAACTTTTTTTGATCAACTGTTGGTCAATAAACACGTCGTACTTGATAAACATAGTAAAAAATGAAATACAGTTATATTAAAAAAATTGAGCTTTTGTTTACATATCTAAATGAATTGTAAAATTGAATAGAAATATAATGATATCAAAATGTAAAATTATAATATTATTGTGTATATATATCTGATCTAAGGAGTGATAAATTATTTGATGCATATATAAATAGTTTATTTTCTATCTAACACTATTTGGCATCAGTTAAATCTTATATAATTATAAATAAAATATAAAATTAACATAGAATTTTAAAATTCAAACCTGGCTATTGTAATACAGCCATTCTTTGCGTCAAATCTCACTCTGGTTATTTGACTAACCGACTACCCTTTTTGGCCATGCATGCTATAGTCACAAACTATTGGCTATTCTTGGTCTTCTAATACTTTAATTAGTATGACCTTTTTCATTTTAATAAAACAATTATATATGAGCTCTTTTTGTCTTAATTATTATTATTATTATTATTATTATGTGGCCGGAGTGGAACACAATTCAACGATCTTTTCAGCAGCCCAACCCAACCAGCCGCACCTACCCTCCAAATTCTTCCCCATCTACTATAGGCACCGTTTTTCGTCCAAATTAATTGATAGTGAGATCATTTGAATTTACTAACAACTGGTTAGTTTAATTAGATGAAGTGTCAAATTCCTTAATTAATATTTAAAATTTGAATTTTAGAATTATGAATAAAATAATTGAATTGGAAGAATTATCCCTATATTGGATCTTTGTAGTATCCGAATTTGGATTAGTTGACCAATAAATAAAAACTGAGTGACTAAAACAAAAAGAATAAATAATTAAAATTTAAAATTATAAGTTTAGAGAAAATCACAAGCGGAGTCATATATAACTAAAGGGGGTACACATACACCGTATGATTTATAAAACTATATTATATATCATTAAATTTAAATGACTATTTTAATTATCCTTCACTACATTCCCTTGTCGTTCTGCATTGCATCTCTTTATTTTTTTAAAATTTAATTATTTTTGTTGTCGGCAACCTTCAATTGAAAGGTGTACCTTTAGACTTCAGGATCCTGACTCCACTATAGTATCTTTTTTTTTTGAATCCTCACAAATATCATGTACTGAGATTGTCACTTTTATTTTCTACATACAAAATTGTAATTATATTCATGAGGGGAAATATATAAATATCTACTACCGCTTAAATTTGTATTTTGATAAGGGTAAAAAAGGGAAAAGATAATTAGAAAAACAATAAATTTAAAGAACGGATTTTTTGTCATTTAATATAGATGTTTCTTTCTTCAAAAAAATAATATTTCAAAATTTAAGATCAAACATAAACACACCAAAATTAAGGTGAACACCCCTTCAATCTTAGGGATCAATTGCGCTTTACCTCTCAATGAATGGGATTATGCGCCCGTGCCCACCTATCTTTATTATTTGTTTCCAAACCACCCTCTTCCACCTTGTGAAGCAGAATTTTAAGAAGCATGCATAATTTTCCTATGTTACATTGGATTTGTCATTTGTCTTTGCTAAACTTTCGTGTTATTTTATTATATTCGGCATTATTTATTTGGTTTTGGCTATCGTGTATTGTTTAAAAATGTTATTGTATTATATTTATATTTTGAATAAATCGTCCATGTGAATATCTATTTTGTAGATATTCAAATTGATTGTTTGTTTGTTTGTTTTTTTTTTGCCTAACATGTACGATCTCCTCTCTAGTACTTACATATTTATATATTTCCTTTCCGATTTTCTACTAGATATACACATTCTGACTTAAATATCGGAGGGTCTTTGTCGGAGATACTTACGATTAAACTTACATTTGTTACTTCTTAATAGGTTGAGAACCCAAATCAACATCTTTCACAGCTTCATCTTGATGACGAAGCCCAACCTCAGTCCAATCCGAAAAGACAACACCATCAATATTATATTCTCAATTAATAGGACTTTTTATAAATTTGACCTGAAAGAGTATTTGTTTAATTTTTTGACCCAAAAAATTGATGCTGTAATAAAACAACCTAAGTTGCTGATGTTGGCGATTTCAGCTGAATTCGCCAACGGCGTTGCCCAATTTAATAAAATATGATAAATGATATATATTTGCAATATATTTTCGGAGAAAAAAACTATAACAATATAAGTCACCAACACGGTTGGTTACTTCCATTTATAATTATTAAAAAGGAAACTCACCATCCGTGGTGGCGAGTTATGTTAAATTTTTTTTTTGGGTCCTTTTTTGCCAAAGCTGCATTCTTGGTCAAAGCGGCATGCTGCGTAAAACGAGGGCATGCAGCCTTAGCATGCAGTGACTAATGACAGGTCACATCAAATATTTACATTTATATATATATATATATATATATATATATTAATTTTTGAAGATGATTTAATGAGGTTGAGGTGCAAGCTTCTTCCTCATTTTCATCTTCTCACTTCTCATCTTCAAATTTCATGTAGAGCAACAGAAACAAGCCCTCCCCCTCACTTTCCATCTTTAAATTTCTAACTTGTTTTGTTTTATATTTTCTTCTTATTTTGCCTATTTTCAATTTTTATAGTTGAAGATTTTGGAGAATAAATTAAGGTATGTGTAATTGTATTTTTACTTTATAGATAATTTTATTGATTGTATTAGAATGATATATGTGAAATTATTGTTATTTTCATAATATATGAGTGTATTTAGGATAATTTTGTCCTTGTAAGTTGTGGTAGAATTTTTTTCATGGTTTTTTTCCTCAATATTCCCCAGAATATGCCTGAATATTCCACAAAGATTCCATCAAAACAGTTAAAAAGTATCATCGGCGCACAAATGATAAAGGTTGGGTGGCAAAGTGCACATTCACAAAGGTTGGGTGGCAAAGTACAAAATACCCCAAAGGTTTGGGTGCTTAACACAATATACTCAAGAATATATAAAGTAAGACTTTTTGTTGTAAAATTTTTATAGAAATCCGAAAATTGTTGAAGAACAATTCATAAAAAAAAAACCTTTTTTGTTAAATTTTTTATTATATTATTGTGTAATATAGTGGTGTTGTTGATGTTGTTATTTTTTTTTTTTTGACTTTTTAAGTTGTGGTATATTTTTGATGTTTTTAAAAAAATTTGGCCAAATAGACAATATATTTATTGTAATGTGTATTTTCTTTTTTGTAATGGGAAAAAATATATAATGTATGATTATTTATTGTTAAATTTTTAATGTTGTGAAGAAGTTTTTGTAGATTTTACAAATAATAATGTGGAAAAATGTGGAAGTGGGAGGCTGTAAAAAAAAAGAAAAGAAGAAGTGTATGTCGCCAACAGTGTTGGCGACTTGTTTAATAAGATCCAGAAGTCGGCAACAATGTCCATTTTTTTTGTTTTTTTTTATTTTTTTTATTTTTCATTTTTTCGCTCAAGCAGAAAAACATTATCACTTTTTTAATTTCTTTTTTTCATTTAATTTTATTTTATTTGTATAATAGTTATTTATACTATTTGTTTTTTGTTGCATTATTTGTAGAATGGATTTGGAAAAATTGAAGTATTATGGACTTGAGGACAATAGTGTTTTAACTGAACAAGAGAATCATATTTCTCAACAATTGTTTGATAGTCGTGTAGATCCTGACTAAATAGTTAGAGTCAGACATCGGGTCAAGGAATATTTGGTCGGAATGGGTTGCAACATCATGATAAAGTAAATGAACAGTTAAATTGAATGGGTTTTTATGGGGTGTATCATTCTGGATATGTTGATATAGATCAATATTTAATTACCGTTTTGATAAAGAGGTGGCGTCCGAAGACCCTACACTTTCCATTTGAGGGTTGTTGAGGCTATCATTACGTTGGAAGACGTAGCGGTCATATGGGAATTATTGATTGACAGGCGTCCGATAATAGGAATAGATGAATGTCCAGACAGGGAGGGAGGGTGGGGAACATACTATTATGAATACCTCAGCTTTACTCATTCTTCGACCGATTTGAAAGGGTCACGGTTGAAGTTAATTGCATTGAGAAACTATGTTAACAATAGAGTCGTTGATGAAAACATTGTACCATTGGAGCTGTATCAAATTGCACGGTGTGTTATCTTACTACTGATCGATGACATAATGTGTCTTGATACTAGCAACATGTATGTTTCGCTATTATATCTCTAGCACTTGTTAGAAGTGACCAAAGTCGAAGAGTACAGTTGGGAAGGCGTTGTATTAGCACATTTATATCGGGAGCTTTGAGATAGTACCGGAAAGAGAGACGATGGAGAAGTAGGAGATATTGGCGGTGCGCTGCAGTTATTGCAAGTAAAATGATCACACTGTGTAGTATATATTTTTATATATTTTCTTATATGCTTTACGTGTAAATAGTGACTACTAAATTTATTAGATATGGGCATGAAGTCGAATGTTTTGTTTGCGGCCATCGACAGCTCTAGTATTGTCCGATGTTCTCAGGCTAATTGTATTGAACTATGGTTATATATTACCTTAGGCTGCAGTACTGAACTATGGTTATGTATTTAAAATGGTAAGTACAACGTGTTTACAATTATATAATATTTGGGTTCCATTTCTGCAGTGCTGTCATGTACCTCGGAAGCTTAGAAACTAAGGTGTCCTATGTGCTATATACAATTTGGTATGCACGTCGTAGACCATGATATGACTTCGCATAATATATAGTGTACTTATATTTATCTTCCACCAAGTCAACCACACTTTTAACAGGATAATCATAGTTTGTTCTAACATGTCTTACCAACAAACAGACAATAAAATTTGTATCGAGATTTGCATGATCAGTAGACCTACCTGATACGAAGCATTTGTGGTCACTGTAGTAAACACTGATTCTCCAATATGCTTCATTTTTTTTCAATGATGCGTACATCCAAAAAGGACATTCAGTTTCAGCTCCATACTTACACGACACTATCCAAAACTGAGGAGTGATATGACAAACGGTAAACTCTCTCCTGACCCATTGGATGTGATTCTCCTTCACAACGACCATTACATGACCTTTATTTTTGAACACCATACATAGTGTAAGCTTTCCTTTTACTGGATCGTAGTATCTGACTGGACAAGTAGGCAAGTTCATGGAATCTACAAGAATCTCCGGAGCCGTGTTCAAATAGAATGGTAGAATTTCATGAAGATGCGGCGTCGTTGCTCCAAAAGGCATTGTTGACTCGACTTGTGTCTCATCAACAGGAATTGTTGGGGGTGGTGGAGACGATTCGTGTTCCAAATTTTCATTGCCTAACTCAGCTACAACTTCAATCTCATCATTTTCATCCTCATTAATTTAGTTATTACTGAATCGAACTCCGATAATTCTTCATCATGGGAGCTATCTGCATAATGGTCTGGAACGAAATTATTTTCTAGCGGCGGTACACGCTCGGATGGCCCACATTGGTTTGACGGACCTTCGTCGACATACACCGATGTTCTAGTATAATTTGCTTTATCGTGTTGGAACTCATACATATTAAATGTTGTATCCAGGGTCCTGGTATCATCTGTTAGAAACTCATTCAAGTTGAAGTTTCGATAACCTTTCGTGACAAGTGGCATATAATTTTCAGTTGGTTGTTGCCATTGCATCTCGATTGTAGTGGTATGAACGACTGCTTTTATTTCAACAAATAGTTGCAAAACTTCAAGTTTTGACCGTGGGTTGGTAAAGAAAGACAATGTCAAATCATCATTGATCACCAGAATATCTTTCGTAGGAGGATCTCTACAGAGAAAGTATGCACCAAATATTTTGACATTGAAACTATTCCGATCTACACTTGTTGTGTTATAGACTATGTCCATAACATAGGCAAATGTTGACGATCGACTAATCCAAGTTTCTCCAATCGGTGGACGATTGTACGAAATAGTGTAATTTCAATTATTCATTTGGCCTCCATAATGTATAGCAACACCGATATATTCCATCTTATTTATAACAAATTAGAAGAAAAATATACCAGATAGGAAGAGATAGAGAGAAATATTAAAAGGAAGAGAGAGAGAGAGAGAGGAATATTGCGAGGGAACGAGATCAATGTTTAGAGTGGAATTGAGACAGAGTAAGAGAGATGGAGTGAGAAATATTGAGAGGAAAATGAAAAAATTAAGCATATGCATTGCTATTTATAAACCACCTATTGCTCCTTAACGGTTAAATTAACGATCATTTTGCTGACCGTTGCGGAAGTCGCCAACCATGTTGGCGAATTCCGCAAATGAAAAAAGAAAAAAAGAGTCGCAACTCGCCAACGATGTTGGCGAGTTCAATCAGCTATTAAAAAAAAATAAAATGCAAAGGTGTCGTCATCGGTGTTGGCAACTTCAAAGTCCCCATCACCGATGGTGACTTTTAAATATTTTTTTTTTTTTTTCTAGAAGTTGCCCGCAATGTTGACGATTTTTAATATTTTATTGTTATTATTATTATTATTTTTCCTGATAATATATTAAAGTTATATAATTTTTATTAATATTTTAACAAACTTGCCATCTATGATGGCGAGTTTAATTAAACTCACCAATGAGGACAACAACTTATGTTACTTTTTACACTATTCTTTTTTTATGCCAAAAAATTAAATCCAACACTTTTTTGGATCAATTTTTTTTAAAAAAATCCGAATTAATACTTCCCCAAAAGAGGAAGAAGCACGAGTGTAAGCATCAACATCAGTATCATGGGGGAGTTTGAATAGTGTAACTGGGACCCACCTCCCCACTTAACTGAACATTTATTTCTTTATATTTCCGACCAGAAAAAGACACATTTTAATTCACGTGCGTTCCACGGGAGCGCGTTCCGGAACGACACTTTTCTAATAATTTATTTATTTATTTATTTTTCTTTTTATTTTGTTTTTTCCGCAATGACGTGCGGTACTGTATCTATCATTTAAAACACGAATTTCATATTTTGTTTCTCTCCTATTCCCTAATTTTAAATTCAGCAGAGATTTCAGTTTTTTCAGTTAGGTCATAGGTGCATGTATCTCCCTTACCAATATATGAAATTTTTTTATATAAATTGGGTGTAAGAGTCACGCTTATATATTCTACAATCTAAATTTAATCACGCATTATATATATTTTATAAAAAATTTAATACATAGTACGTAATTGAATTTGGACTACAGGGTGTATACGCTCAATCCATGAAAGAATTTACCCCAACATATTTCCTTTTTCTCCTAATTAAGTACTTCTCTATCATTTCACAAAACATTTTATCTATTTTTATCATATATACATATATTCTTGCTATTTTTATTACTCTGTTATATTTAAAAGTAATTAATTAAGCACAATAAATTGTGTAATCAAATAAATTAAAACTAATCAATAATCACTAAGGAATTAAAGCATATTATGTGGGAAGTTTGGCCTAATCATACGTCATCAAATCTTCTTTTAAAACACTGATAAAACAATTTGGTTCTAATCCAATTCGAATAAGAGGATTTATTCCAAGCACGCCATGCAAGACCTGTAAAACAATGATAATTGGCTTAGTTAATATTCATTTTTGCTACAACACTGCAAGAAATTAAATGAGTGGATTTTATTTTTTCACATATTTATTTAGATGATAAGAAAATCAATGGAAAGAAATTAAAAAAATAATTATATTTTTTTTCCTTTTCGTTTTCCGTCGAATTTTGGACAGAAAAAAAATTTGGTAGGCCGTATGTTAATTTCTCCATTACTTCCCACTTTTCACCCACATCCAAGGCATGCTGGATTCTATATAAGAATAGATAGTTTGATCGGTAAATTTACACCTAAGATCTTTCTACAGATATTAGTGGTATCCACCTGCTATGGCCATGTTCCACTTAAGAGGAATAAAATAAAATTTGTCTTTGGGAGATATGGCAACAAAGAAAAATGTTTTCATTCCTCTAATTTTCATTCATGCCAATCCCATTCCTCCTATTTTAATTTTGTCACTAATTAAATTTATTTGGTAACAACACTTTTATTTTGTCACAATATGATTCAAAAATAACAAAAAATATAGTTTTAATTATCATAATTTACAATTAGTGACATCTCTTTATAAAAGACTTGGTGAACAAAATAATTATCACTATAATTTGGCAATAGGATTTTCTTTGTTCCTATATAAATTGTAGCAATAGGAGTATCACTAATTAATTAGCAATGATAACTCAAACACAATTTTTGTCATTATTGCATTATGAAAATTATGTTTGACAAAATTAACTAACCTTTTTATCATTAAATACATATGAAAGGTGATAACTTTTGTGTTATCACTTAATATACTATGGCTAGTTTTTATTTTTCTTGTAGGGTGACTCCAACAAGTTTCTCAATTTATTAGCAACTGCCTATGGATTGTTGGCTCATTCTCAAATACACACACACACACACACACACACACACACATATATATATATATATATATATATATATGGCCATAGAAGGGTCAATTAAACCCTATAATTAGTTGTCATTGTAACATTAGACTAAAATACTAATAAACTCATAATTCATGCATACATGACTTGTGGGGGCTCGCCCTTGGCGAGATGATAACCTAGTGGCAAATATTAAATAAATCGCTTATAATTTCCACAACAAATTAGTAGGCGGTTATTCCTAATTGGCTCCCTAGCTAATTAGGCTTATCAATGCAGATAAAGAAAGTAGTTAATAACCAATTAAAAAAAGAAACACGTTCATTTTTTTTATTTTATCTAAGTTGTATTATAATTATGTGGAGTGGAGTTATACCAACAATCAGTGACTATCTAGATCTGATTCTCATTAAGGAGGTATAGAGGGGTTTAATTCTAGAACTATTGAATAATCAAGATTAGCGGGTGATTAGAATTAAGTCATTTGTAAGCATCCACTGAATTTTTGTGATCAACTTTACAAACCCTCTTCAAATGGTTTAAGTGGTCCTTCAAAACCTTGTTCAAATATCAATTAAGAAAGGATAGCTACAATTCTTGGACCAAAGCTTAATTCACTATAACAAAACACTCTCTTTACTAACGAAAATCTTTTAATGGAGAGATTTTGTTACAGATGTAAGGCGTTTGTAATGAATCAGTGACAAAATTTAATGTTAACAGAACTAAAAGAAATAGTAACAAGGCATTTAGTAACGAATTTGTTATAAATGAAATCTGTAATAGATACTAAATTTGTAATCAATTGATTCATTACTAAAGGGTATGCATTCTTATAATGATTTACTTGATAATTGTTAGATTTGGTTCCAATGGATTAGCTCATTGTTATATAAAAGCTAGTGTAATCGGTTACCATTTTAGATCTATCTGTTACATTTTATGTTTTATGTTTTACTTTATTTTATAGATGCACATTAAATGTAATAATTTATACTATATTTTTTTAAAAATAATTTAATACATATGACATGCATGTTTGATATTGAATACAAGTTAGGAGTTGAAATAGAACATCTAAATTGTGCGGTCAGTAGATTATCTTTGTGTGCTTTTTGTTGGGGAAGGAAAGCAAAAATTTAGCTGGACTGCACAATTGAATTTCTAGAAGAACTTGACTTGGGTAAGGAAACACACATTATTTTTCAAGTGAGCAGCTAGGATCTATAGACCCGTATTATATATATAAATCTTATTCAATAAAATTTCGTGCAAATTTCATAATTTTATTTTAAGATATTTTTTTTTCAAATAAGATTTAGCATTTGCAGACTTAAAAATAGAAAATCTTAATGATATGGATGATTTTTGGTATGGGGTCAGACATGAGTTGAGCTCGGGTCGACTTGGTGATTTTCGAGCAAGGAGTTGGTTGTTTGGGAATACATGCGACGAAGGGAAAGTAAATGTTAGCTAATCGATGGTGGTTTTGACTAAGACCATTCGATGTCTAAATTAAATTTGAGGGGTAAATTGTTGATTAGGATAATAAATGACAAAGTTATATAATTAATGATAGGTTACATGTCTTTAGTGAGAGAGTTTTAGCCTAATAGCCCGTAGGACCTTGAATTTGCTTAATGAGTCCTAGGCTTACTAGACTATCACTGGATTACATAACCGGGCTCATAAGTCTATAGATTTGATATGGGTCTTTAAGTTATCCTATTTTAATAAAATATGTGGGTTAATTAATTCTGATATGATTGACTTAACATCACATTTAATATTACTATGAATTAATGTGGATTACATTAAATACTTTAGGAAACATATTGGGTCTTGAGGCAGTCCTTTGAGGGGAGTGTGGCTCGATATGCTCCCTCGCTAAGGTTCTCCTCGAGTGATCGGTCAACGCGAAAGCCGACCGACTTATCATCAAGTTTGGTCGGTGGACTTGGTGCCAGTTGAAAGTTGGACATGTTGTAGATCGATATTTAGTCACGTCACTTAAATTAAGAATGTAAAAAATGTTCTAAATAAAGTTGGACAAATATTATAAATGGTTCCTCATCTTTTGATATAGAATAACTTTACTCCCTTATATTTATTTGGAATAATTATTTTTTCCCCTTCAAACTTTATGTGTTTTAGACTTTATTATATAATTTTTTTTTTTTTTTACCGTTTGTCATCTGAACTTTACGATTTTTTGATGTTTGCCATTTAAGCTCATTTCTGGCTAAATATCCCACGGAGATTCTATCACATGCATGTTATGTGATATAATTAAAGACAATTATGTCATTTCAAATAGTTATATTTAAAAACTCACCCCAAAATTTTTTTGTTGTAGATTGGTGTCGAACCCAAGTTAATAGGCATACATCAACTTGAGCATGCCTCTTAAACCATTTGGACAAATTTTGCTTTGATTTTTGGTTTTGCACTCTTACTATACATTATTCTTTATCCGTTAGATTGTGTAATTTGAATTTCCAAATTTATATCTAATTTTGTTATGTTGCCTTTATATATATATATATATATATATATATATATATATTTAAATATATCGAATATATGGATAAATTAATAAAATAAGTTTTTTAAGTTAAACGGAAAAAAATTAATTTATTTCATTAAATTGGATTTATTTATATAATTTTGATTATTTAACTTCAATGCATATATATGCTTATGAGTTAAAAAATTATTTATTGTAAAAAATATAGAAGGTAAAATATCAAAAATAGATAAATGAGTTTTGAAAATGGAACATAAAGAGTTTAAAAAATTAATTTATTTCATTATTTTATCCATATATTAAAAATTTTAAAAAATATATTTCATAATTTTATTCATATTAGATATCTTTGGTAAACAAATTGAAGGAAGACTATTAAATTTTGATAAATAAAATTTGAAATTTGTACTTAAGTTATTAGTACAAATATAATTTAAAGCCTCATTTGACAATAAAGTTAAATGTGTCCAAGTGGTAGAGAAGTAGGGCTCAAAGTCTTGCCACTTATAGACATCCCAGTTTTGACTCTCATCAAAGGAAAATATTTTTGAGAGGGATTTAATCGGTTGAAATGACGCTTTTGCGCTTAGCTATGTCGCATGATATACACATAATGGAATATGGACAGAATATTTTACTAAAAAAATATCTTAGATGGTGATATATAAAAAAATGCAAAGTTCAGGTGGCAAACGGCAAAAAAAAAAAAAAAAAAAATTATATCGTAAAATCTAAAAACACAAAAACTTTGAAGGGGAAAAAATAATTGTCCCTATATATTTTAATCCTGAAATTGTAGTCCTTCAAGATAACATTTCATTTCATATTGGTAATTAAACTTGATTTGAAGTGACATTTTAGCCGGATACAAGCATCCATACCAAGGACACGTCCAATATCAAATGGTAGAGTCATTAAAGCATAATTATTCTTATCGTTAAACATTGCACATACCTTACTTGTATTCATTCTGAACAAAATTTTATTAAAAATTGATGAATTGAAAACCTTATATGTAACGAAATTTCAACTTAAAGGATTATAACATCATAATCAGTATACGAGTCTAAGCCAAAAAAAATTAGAGAACATATATGACATTTTTCCAATAGATTTATACAAATACCCTCTATATATAAAGTAATATAAGATCGCATTTTCATCAAGCAAAGTGAGTTGCTACACTTCTAACTATCAAAAAAGGAAAAGTCAGTAGACTCTAAAAGCTTCCAGAAGATACATATAGAGAGAGAGAGTCTAGTATAGTTCATGGCTGCTAGTTAGAAATGATTAGGGTACGTGGTTAGGTTCAAAGTATTTGATACAAACAAGGATCAATACTCAACTTTTTTTTAATTCTTTTCGTGACTCCATCCTTTTCGGCCATCATGTTGAATCCTCTTCGGTCTAGATTTGATGGAACTTTTGCCCCCATATATGGAGTTGAAACGAATACAACTCTCTCTCTCTCTCTCTCTCTCTCTCTCTCTCTCTCTCTCTCCCTGTCTCTCATTATTATTATTTGAAATAATTAGAGGATGGAAAAAGTTAGCATTTGAATCTAGAATCTCTTTATCTTCATGACTTGATTATTTTTTATTTGTCAATATTCAATTTGTTTAAGTTTTAAAATAGCTATACTTATTATTCATATGAGAATGAAAAAAAAAATATATTTGAACTATTTGGTTGAAGATATTAATAGCGTAAGCACAATTTAAAATATTTTCAACATGTAATTGTTTTAGCAAGAAAAAGGATATATTTTTTCAAAGTATCAATGTATAATTTTAACAATTTTTGAGTGAATGGATTTATTATCTAGTTGATATAAAATCTAAGTTATTTTTGTGAATGTGAAAATAGGGATAGAGTTATAATTTAATTTTGTGAATGTGATAAAAGTAGACGATGCAGCTCAAATCGTTATAAGTTAATTTCGTTCTCTATACAAGCTAGTCTATTTTTATTATTATTATTTTTTTTAAAAAATCCATTAGAAAGGTCAATTCATTAAGTATTTTTTTTTTATTGAAAAGATCAATAATTTTGTGAAAGAATTAGCACTAAGACTTTTCGGGAATGAAAAGTATAGTGAATTTGGTTTTTCATATAAAACTTGACTTGAATTTTTTTGGAATATAAAAATTTATGTTAAGAGCTTAATAGGAACTTTATTTCCAAGACTACGTTTTGAAAATAAAGATAAAGAAGGCTCAAAAACGGATAACCCCAATCGCTTCAAGATTTGGCACCTTATTCTTCAACACTGCTTTAATTTAACAAGAAATTAAACAATAATGTGATAGTTACATGTCATTAATATTTTTCTTGCAAGTAAAGTAATAGAAGTTGAAGGTGAAATCAAACATTGATTTTGAGAATATTATGCTTGTCCTCAATGTACTACGTACTCTTTATTCAAATTTCCTTATCTTCATTTGATCATTTTTCTTATTATTTAGTACCTTTACAAGTAGGCTCAGACGATGTTATCTAACTAACCACATCTAAATTTTAATAAATATTATAAGTTTGAATTTAGTTAATAGTGATCTAGAACGAGGTGCATATCCATGTCTTATAGCTCTTATCTTATAGAAGTATTTATTTATTTATACTCTATATTCTTTTATAAACTTCAGAATTTTTTAATAATTGTTTGGTTTTTTTTTTATGTCAATAAATTTTTGGTGGCGTTGGACTTGACACTTTATTCGGGGGGGGGGGGGGGGGGGGGGTCTTGATGTCTTTGGTGTCTGTTAGAATAGTGCTCGGCAAGCCAATCAGACTGATGATGCTTTTAAATTCTCTTCACAACAAACAATTTTTTTTAAATTAATAATAGAAATGAAAGTTTATATTTTTTGGTCTCCCTCATCATAATGTGTAAGTTATACTCAAGTATAATCTATACATATATGGTTGAAGCTCCTAGATCACATAAAACTATGGAATTTGGCCTCGCATGGAGATGGAGGTCTTGAAATAAGTATCTAAGATGTGATTTAAATCACTCCAAATTGAAGAGTCTAACAAATAACGAGGACATTAACATAACTCGGATTAAAACTTGTACTTATGACATACTCGAATGGGAAGATGTCTTGTTTCATAAACATCGAATGTAGAAATACTCATATGCATAAGTAGGTGCTCATTAGAGAATTAGTTCATTGAGGATCCTACCGAAAAATACCTAAATGGGAGCATTAGTTGCATGTCGAATTAGGATTGTTTCTCAGCTGATGATGTGCATTAATTAGCCCTTAGATTTGAGGCTCCATAGTAATTTTGAACACATGCATTTATACTTTGATGT
Source organism: Petrea volubilis (assembly GCA_026212405.1). Classification (NCBI taxonomy): domain Eukaryota; kingdom Viridiplantae; phylum Streptophyta; class Magnoliopsida; order Lamiales; family Verbenaceae; genus Petrea; species Petrea volubilis. Next base: position 18,614,619 of record CM047875.1, read on the forward strand.
AGTACCAACCCCCCACGGCGGGTCTTAAGGCGCCTATATTAGGTGTATATCTTCCATGTGTGAAAGCTTGTGAGAGTCGATAAATAATCTATTTACTCACCTCGTAGAGTGAATGAATCTCATATGTATTTTATTTTAACTAGTCTCCGAAAATTCATGGCCACTATAGAGACAATAATTAAAAATGAGTTTTCTAAATCAATTGTCGAAAAGACTAATTATAAATAAGAATGATAGAATTGAGGTTAAAATGATTTTTTATAAATTCCATATCCTAAACCTCAATCGGGGAGATTAGATAATAGAGGGTAATCATAAGCGGACAGGTACACGCATTATACTTCACCTATTAACTAGTATCGTGAGCTTGTTGTTGGATATCGACCACCATAGATGGTACTATTGGATTAGAAAGAGTTCTAATTCAAAACTGATTAATTAAATGAGTTTGTCGAATTTGTCATCTAAAATTTCGTAACGAATTACGAGCCCATTTCTAAGGAGTCACACACAAATAAATGGATAAACTCTTAAATATATATGAAACGTTTAATTGAATTAAATCACAGTATTGATTTAATCAATTGAGATGGAATATATTCGATTGATTAACTAAATTAATTGATTGATGTATTTAATTGAATCAAGGAGTTGATTTAATTAAGTTAAATTAAATAGTTAATTTAATTGGGCTTGAAAGCCCAATCGATTAATTAATTGAATATTAATTAATCAATAGAATTAGTTTAATTAATTGATGGACTCAATTAGATTAAATAGTTAAATTAGTTGAGTAAAATTAAGTTTATTTAATTGGACTTTAAGGTTCAAGTCCATTAATTGATTTGGTGGATAAAATTAATTTATTTAAATTGATGGAGAAATAAATTAATTAAGAATTAATTTATTAAATCAATTAAAATAGAGATTTAATCGATTTATGATTATTATAAGAATATGATTCTTATCCTAATTCAAGTAAGAAATCAAAAAGAATCTATTTCTAAAGCATTGTGAATAGATTAAAAGGGTTACACATACACACATATAAATATATAAATAAATATATAGAAAGACATAATATATATATATATATACGGATACACACACACACACACAACGTATGTATATAACAAAGGATAGCATAGCATAGCATAGCATAATTAGTTTTCTTATAATAATCACAGCGTATGCTATGAATTGGTAAAAAAAAAATTAGTTTTCTCAATTCAAGCATGGCGTGCAAGAATGATTGTATGACAATTATGATACATTTATCTTCCTCTTCTTGATTCATTGATAAGTTCTTAGTTCTTGTTTATTTGATGATCATAGAATTAAGATAAAATTAGAAAATAAATCACCCTTTCTCAATTTATTCCTAAAGAAGTTTAGGAATTATTCTAAAAGTTAAAATAAATATAGTTTCATATACACCTATATGGTTTTTAATTCGATTCTGACATATAATCGAGAACTTGAGGAGATCCGTTTGTATAGGCTATCTTTAGAGAGAGAACGTTTGAGCTCCTATTCACTTGGATATGTTCGGGTTGATGAGGATCAAGTTCGTGGATGCGGTTCGGATGATCGAGATCAAGACAGGAACTTAATAATTATTCGTAATTGAATATATATAACAATTCCCTACATCAAACGGAAGGCTTATAATGTATAATTTCTTTGAACTTTAATAAATTTGTTTGTTGTTTGCATAAGTTCTGCATTGCAATAACAACAGGATGCATTTTTACATAATAATTATGTGTTAAATTTTTATATTTCGCTTGTATGAACATCTTGGAACCTATGCAAAACTAACAATGTCCTTTTCAAAGATCAAAACTTGTCTTTCTCTCTTCTTTGTAATATTTTCTCTCGCTCTCTCTCTCTCTCTCTCTATATATATATATATGCCATATCTTTCTTTTTAATTATTATCTTTATTTTTTGTGTTTTTTTCTGATTGTTTTATAATTTTATTTTCACTTATTATTAATTTAATAAAAATAATAGAATTAGTTTTTTTAAAAAATATAATCCTAAAAGACAATTAGCAAATTGATGCAGGTCGAATTTAGGAGCTGGTCGACCTGCTTGGAAGCTCTGGTCGAGCATATGACGAAGGGTATTTAACTGGGAAGTTGACCTGCAACAAGAGAAAAGTAACATGAGCTAGTCGAGATGGGTCTCGATTAAGAACTTTAGATACTTAAGTCAGTTGATCGATTTTTGTATAGATTTGAGCAAAGTAAGGGCGTTGATAGTAATTAATGAATGTTTCTTACCATAAATGCAATGGTATTTATAGCATATCTAAGTGGGCTACGACCTGGTGGGTCTCCTAGGCTGAGTAGGCTGTCAAGGGCTGATGTGGGTCACCCATAAGCCTAATAGTAGGGCCAATACACATTAGTTGGCTCTCAATTAATGAGGTATAAGGTTTGGTGGCACCCCCATACCTTAGGGTGATGGAGCATTTAATGCCAGCAGGGATTTGTTGGATCCAGTATGACCTTGGTCGAACATGGAATCGATCAAAGGGGCCGAGGAGATGGGTTTGAGGGGTTGAGGACACAGACCTGAACGACAGAGGAATCGTCCGACCGGGCTCGTCGGAACCGTTCTCAAGGATTTCGAGCGGTGGGTAACAGTGAACGTGGCGCGTGAAAGGCGGTCGGAAAGTCTGGTCAAAAGTATGCCACGTCAAAAATATTTATAGTTTTATTCTACAAAAATTTAAATATTTAATTAAATCATATCATCTTTTTTTTTTTTTTAAATTTTGTACGTGCATCAAGGGTGGTCACTTTACGACGTGTAATTAAGCTTCCTACCAATATAGATTCGACAAGATAGTTTTTCGTTCCGTATATTTTTTTTACCCAAAAGGCCAAAAGGTCAAAAGTTATTATAGTTAATTATCACCCGACATATTTTAGAAGAAACAAAAGGTAATTAATTCTTTTGAAAATCATGACGCATCTCAACTCAATCCAACGAACATTAGATGCATGATTATCTGATTTGTAGTATGAATGCCCGTCCCTTTCGGCATGGATCATGAGTAGCCACAAAGATTTTCAAGTGGGCCTCCAATGAAACTTAATGCATTCACTTATTTAACCAATATATATATATATATATATATATATATATATATATATAGGGAGAATTACATCCACCTTCTCTGAGATTTGACAAAATTATATTTTAACCCATAATTTTTTATAAATTATAAAAACCTCCCTGAGATTTGTAATAATTACAAGTAATGGACGGAAAGTGTAAAAAGTCCGTTTTGCCCTTTATTTTTTGTTGATATTAAATAGGGCAAATTACATCTACCTCCCTTGAGGTTTGGAGAAAATTACAATTTAACCCACATTTTTTTGTGTATATTACAATAACCCCATGTGATATGTAATAATTACAAGTGATAAACGAAAAATGTATAAAACCTACTCTAGCCCAAAATTAACCTCACCAATGTGTTTTCCACGTCAAAAAGTTTAAGACCCTCTTCAAGTTCACCGAAAAACTTGTCGGAAAACGGAGCAATTTTTTCAATATTATTACTTTTAGCCCCACAAAGATGCAATACATAACATACAACCCCAAATATTTTATATATATGACAAAAAAACCCGTCAAGGGTACTATCGGAACTTTACGTACAAAAACTAACGGAACCCTAACGGTCATAAACGGCTGGGGTAAATTGTTAGACGGAATAAACCTCAGGGGGGTTTTTGTAATTTACAAAAAATCGTGGGTTAAAATATAATTTCGCCAAACCTCAGGGGAGGTGGATGTAATTTTCCCTATATATATATATATATACGCGCGCGTGTGTGTTAATATGAATTCCTTTTCATTTATTTAGTTTTCTGAAGTGGGCTTTAATACAAAAAGAATATTTCGAGTTTAAGCAAGGGGTATACATTTAGAGCTGGGAATATTCTTGATTATAACTTTACACGAAATTTAATCTAATTAAAATGTTTGTTTATATTCCGATCTTGTTTAGATTCTATATATCTGAGAAATTAAGAACCAAGCTAATTAACTCAAAATCTTATCTTATTCATTATCATCAAATATTATTGTTATTAATATTCATTATTCAAATATGGCTCATAGTTCGCTCGATATATTAAATAGCAAGTTCCCTTATTCTTTTCAGCCGAAGAACGTAATGGGAAGAATAAAAAAAAATTTCTTGCTCGCCTTTGAAGATTGACTTAATTAAATAGTATATTATTATAATTAACATAAAATCTTGGATATGTTACACCAACATTGACTGAAAAAAAAGTTGACCATCTAGTTCGTTTGGGCTCACACGGGGAACACCGTCTTTGCAAATTAATGAAATGCAATGATAATGTTTAGAGAAATTTATAAGTTTAATATTTAATTACTCATATGGATCATTAATCCTCTAAATATCTTTGTCCTCAAAATCCCGTCATAACTCATTTTGTGTGACTAATTACTTTATTTTTCAATTTTTTCATTTTGAACTCTACATTGGCGAAAGGTTTTGAGATCGAGCATGATTATCCAGTCAATTCTATCGCTTCCGCAGTGACTATTACAAGCACACTACTGGCGATTATCATTATTTTTAGGTTGCGGCAATTGAACTCATCTAACGAGGGCGTTTAAATGAGCTTTTTGTCCAATGACCCAAAAGAAGCCCTGCATTTGTGGGAGAGATTCTCAAGGAGAGAGAGATTCTCAAGGAGAGCCTTTTTGGGAGAGATTTTGCCACAATAAGCTCTTTTAAGAAGTACAGGTGAGAGAAAAAACTTATGTCTTTCTGCGAAATTATGAACAAAGAGACCCTCGCGAAGCAATTCTTTTCTACTCTTATAGTTGGAATATCATCCCTCCACGAGAGTCGGGGAGTGATGATGACACTCTTATCTTTTACAATGGGAGGCCTACTTGCTAGTCCACCTTAAATATTTTCTAAAAGTTTATCAACAAATTAAATAAGAATATTCAATTGTTACATGTTGATAAGTATAATGGTTGGCTGTTGGCGAAAATATTCAGACGCATCTCCTATAAAGGAGGCACATAGCTCAACAACCATCTTCATATCTCTTACAGATTTTACCCCTCCTCTTAATCTAATACTAAAGGGTAAAGAAACTTGATATCTCAACCCTAAAGTGCTTGTACTCATATTCTCCATCTGTCCCCCTTTTTTGGCACTTTTACTCCTATTCTAATTTATGACCTTACTTTCATACCTTTTACTCATCTAATTATTTCTATTAACTTAATTTAATGTATTTGTTTGATTCGCATAGGCCCCGGGATGCTAACGCAGCGAAAATATAAAAATTTAACATATAACTATTATGTAAAAATGCATTCCGTTGCTATTACGATACGAATCTTATGCAAACGACAAGCACATTTATTAAAGTTCAATCGAAATTATACCTTATAAACATTCCGTTTGGTGTAGGAAATTGTCGTATTCAAATACGAGTCATCCTTGAATTCCCGACTTAATCGCATCCACGAACCGGAGCATATACATGCGTATAGGACTCAAGCATTCTCCTTCTAAAGATAGTCCACACGAATAGATCTCTTTAGGTTCTCGATTCCATATTGGAATCGAATCGTAAACTATATTGGTATATATGAAAGTACGTATATTCTAATTTTTAGAATAATTCTTAAATTCTTTTAAAAATAAATTGAGAATGAAAGATTTATTTTTTAACTGTATGTTAATTTTATGATCATCAATTGATCAGGAACTAAGAACTTATTAATAAATCAAAAAAAGAGAACAAACATATCATGATTGTCGCAAAATCATTCTCCTGTGTTATGCCATAAATTGAGAAAACTAATTTTTCCTCATTACTTATAGAGTGCCGCACGTCTTCTATCTATATACGTGTGTGTGTCTATATATATGTTCTATATGATATATCAATGCATATATATATATATATATATATATATTTAGTATGACAAGAATGCTGCCATGTGCCTTCATCGGAAAAAAAGGTCTCTGTACCTATGATATATGTATACGTAAATATAGATATATATTATAATATCATATATCCTTTTGTTATATATATACACGTTATCTATATATATATCTTTTAATCTACTTCGTATACTTCAAAAATAAATTTCCTCTTGATTTCTTTATTTTGATTAGGATAAGAATCATATTCTTATAATCCTAAATCAATTAAATCTCTATTTAATTGATTATCCATCAATTTTAATAAATTAGTCCTATCCATCAAATCAATTAATAGATTTTGGCCCAATCAAATTAACTCTTTAATTTTATTCAATTAAATTAACTATGTAATTTAATTGAACCCATTAATTAGTTTAGTATATTCTATTTGATCAATTAAGACTTAATTTATTAATGGATTTGATCATTAAGCCCAATTAAATTAATATTTAATTTAATTTAATGAAATCAACTTATTGATTTAATTAAATCCATCAATTAATAATTTAAATTAATTAATCGAATATATTCTATCTCAATTGATTAAATCAATACTTTAATTTAATCCAACAACAAGCCCACGATGCCTAGTCAATAGGTGAAGTATAATGCGTGAACCTGTCTGCTTATGATTACCGTGTAAATACATTCCTTCCATTATCTAATTTCCCCAATTGAGGTATAGGATATGGGATTTATCAAAATTCTTTTAACCTCAATTCTATGGTTCTTATTTATAATTAGTCTATTTGACAATCGATCTAGAAAACTCATTTGAAATCGTTGTCTCTACCGTGGTGTCATGGACCACACTTTGCACTATGACCCTCCATGTGAGTTGCGGGCGACAAGGACAGTCGGCCCTCCTGGCAAGCTTTGTCGGCGCATAAGCAGAGGCACTTCCTTAGTGGAAATTGGGTTCCTGTTTGAATTGATCACTCATCAGGCCATGTGGTATATCTCCACCAAGTTTGGTGCCGTTCCGTGTCCGTTTGGGCACTGAAGTATAGGAGCGATCGACAAGCAGTGCTCTGCGCGGATGCAGGCACTTTGACTCTTGGGCAGAGAGCTTTATCATTGGAGATTTGTGAAACTGTTTCAGTGGCGTGTTCCTAAGGGTGTTAGGGACGTCTCCATCAGTTTGGGCAGTATTTGGATGCCGTTTGAGTCCAGGAATGTAACCGAGCGCGTAGGCTGCCAGTGCAGTGGCAGTTGTGTAATTTCAGCCATACAGTGAGGGTAACTCCGTGAGAATGGAGGATCATTTGGGGCTGGAAACCTGGTGATGTTAATGTATGCATCGGGAGCTTCGTGTAGGCGAAAGCGGTGTGCGATTTGGAGTTGGGACGAGGGAGTTACGGCAGATTGTGACTCCTCGGCCCTTTGAGTATGCAATGCTGGCACAAGCGTTTATTTTTCCAAGAGTATTATAAGGGGGACACACCTCGGTGAGCAGCGGCCAGTCCTCCCCGTGTTATCTTAGCACAAAGCACGCATCCTTGGTGGGCAACGACTGCCACCAAGGGCCGGCTCTCGGCACGTGAAGGAGTGTCTTAAGTCCTCGGTCAGGTCGGGAACCGAACGAGCAGCGTGGGACCCGTGGGGTCCACGTTGGGCGCTCATAAGCGCCCAGAGGCTGCCATATGACGGACGCTATGCCCCGCGGGCTTCGATATTATTGGGGCGGCACCTCTAGGTCGATCGAGTGATCGAGGCAAGCACTCGGACGCCTCGTGATCTAACTCGTAGGCACGTGCTAAGGGTTCAAGCCGTGCACGAGGGTCCCTAGGCTTAAGACATGCGGTCGTGGGGCGACGCCGCATTGTGAGCAACAAACATGTCGGTTAGATGTCGGTGGGCTAAGAAACTTGTCTCGCGAGACATGTCGGTTAGATGTCGGTGACCTACTTATGCATATGAATGTCTCTACATTCGATATTTATGAAACAAGATGTCCTCCCATTTGATATATATCATAAGTGCAAGTCTTAATTCGAGTCATATTAATACCCCTAGTATCTGTTAGACTCTTTGACTTATAATGATTTAGATTACACCTTAGAGGCTTGTTTCAAGACATCCATCTTTATGTGAGGTCAAGTCCCGTAGCCTTATATGATCTAGGAGCTTCAATCATATATATATAATTTATATATTATAATGAATGTGGTCAAAAAATATAAACTCTTATTTTTATTATTAATTAAAAAGATTATTTATTACAAATAATATTTAAAAATATTGTCAATTTCATTGACTTACTGAGCTCTATTTGATCACTATTGTTGACGCTTTTTTAACAAATACCCTCCTTAATAGCTCACCTCAATTCTAACAGTGTTATACTCAATTTTCCTTCAAAACTTTATAATTAGCTGGGATTTGTCATAACTCATGACTGTCTAGTCTAATCATGAGGACTTGAAACCATGTTTAGTTCGGAAAAAGTCTAGATTAACATTATCAATTAAGTCGGATGAAGTGGGTCCCAACTTTATTTTTGGGGAATTGTTTTATGGACTTACACCTAATCTGGAGGAGGGTTGGCGAATCAAATCATTGTGTGCGTAGTAAATGGATTTGACAGAGTGGTGGGGGATGCATTCTTTTTTTTTTTTTTTTAGTTCAGAACAATTACGTCATTTAGAAATCTAGTTGACAAATGCCTTTGCAATAAAACAGGCAATGGTGGGGTATGTTACCCCATTGATTGGAGAAGAGAGAGAGGGGGAGAGAGAGATTACCCTTGGTCTTGGCGTGTCAGAGTTTGCTTTATTCCAAATTTGATTCCTCTGAGTTCAACGTTTTATAAGTCTCATAAACCGACCGCGTGGTATGAATTAGTTGGTGTCAATTTCACGTACGTGTAATAAGTACTCCTACATATATGGAAAAACATTGGGAGAACACATAAGTGGAGTAAAAAAAAAAAAATTATTTGAAGGAGCAAGATCAGATTTTTATAAAAAATTAAAAATATTTTTATTGTTTAGCAGGATGAGATAGGTAAAATTTAAAAATTTAAAAATAAAAAATACGTAAAATTTAATTCAATTTCGACTCAAGGAATAGGGGAGAGGAAAAGATCGAACTCGCTAGCTTTCCGACTCACCACTTGGTGAACTAACGGTTTGAATGTTCTTTAATTTTTTCTTCAATCATTTTCTACTACATTCACTAATACATGTCACGCGTAACAGCGTGGTTGAAATTATGAAAAAGAAGTATAATTTTTTTTAATCTTATTATAGTTTTCTTTTTTTCTTTTTGTAATTTCAAACCATTCATTAATATTGGTGATTGAAATAAAATATGGGGACAATTACACCAGTTTGAATTTTTTTATTACATAATCGTATTATATCTTTTATTACACTAATCAATACACGTCATGTGTATTAGTGAACGGTCGAGATAAGGAAATAGAATTTTTATATTTTTTTTCCATATCATCAGTTTTTCTCTTTTCTTATCTCGATCGCTCACCATTACACGTGACGTGTATTAATGAGTGTAATAAAAGATATAACACAATTATGCAATAGAGGATCCGAACTATAATTACACCCACATCTCTTGAATTTAGGTGAAATTATGAATAATACCCTCTTGTTTCAAATATTACAAATATCCCCCTAAGGCATGTATAAATTGTACAAAATTCATCATTCTTCAAGGTATGACGTAATTGTGAGTTGTATTTTTTATGTTTTTTTTATAGTGTTTTGAGACAATTTACATAGTCTTAACAAGTTTAAGATATAAAAGTTATATATAGAGTTAATTTTCAAAAAAGAAAGTAGTGATGATGTCAAATTTTATGATAATGTTCGACAGTGGTCGTTGTGGTATAAAGTGAAATTATTTCATGAAAATATGTGGAATCACAAAATTAATTGAAAGGTTTTGTTAGGTTTGACGAATTGCATTTCTTAGTGATTGGATTGACTAATATGATGTGCGAAAATTATTGCTAGACAGATTTTTTTGTTAAACGTTAACAAATATCAAAGAGTATTGATAATTTTTAAAACAAGAGAAAATTATCTATAATTTACATGATCTCAGACAAAGTGGGTGTAATTGCCCTAAAAATTATTAATAAAAGATCCGTATATGTCAAATGGACTCCCACTGCATGGAAAAACATTGAGAGAACAAGATCAGAAGGATACTATATACTAATTAATGCATTTGAAGAACATTTAATTATTTATGTGTATAAATAAAATTTTGGCACATTTGTCCCAATAAAATTCAGCATGTTTTGTTTAACTTTCATCGTAACATGTAATGTTTCATCAACTTTTTATTTTTCGGTTAAAATTGAATCAAATGATCCAAATTTTAAAAGCAATAGGACGGAAATCAAAATATCACAAATTAAAACCTTTAGAATGATTAAAATTCCTTGAAGATTTTATAATTTTAGCTTAGTATAAATATTGGTTAGTTCGAGAAATCTTATATACTTTTATATATATTGTTAAAACATGCGGCAAATGAGTAATATTTTGGTTAGTATTTATAACCAAAAAAAGGGCCATCACATCGAGGATTTTTTTTCTATTCTTTTTCTTTTTTTATGAATCACACCTTTTAATTCTTTTATATCTTGTTTGCATTGGGTAAAACAAAATTCCGACAAGGATTCTTATAAATGAATGGATTATAATAATCAATGTGTGGTCGGAAACAAAGCAACGGGCACATATCATTTTCAGTTTTAGTCAACTCCATGAAAGCGATAGGACTTGAGTGAGAATGTGGGACTTTTTACACATATAACTCAAAAAAGTATTTGTGTTAAAATTTTGACTCATTTATAAAAGATTTTAAAAAAATAACCTAAGTTAACAATGGAATTGTCGACTTCAGTAGAAGTCGACAATCTCACTGTCAACTTTCATTAAAATAATATTTTTTGGTCATATAATTAATTTCACCGAAAAAAAATAAAATTGTGAAAGTCGACAACACGAGTGTCGACTTCCTAAAATTGTAGTTGACCGGGGGAGTTGTGTTTTTTCAAAAAAAAAAAATGTTACATTGAAGTCGACACTCGTGTTGTCGACTTCAGTAGGAATTTACAGCCCCATTATTTATTTATTACTTTTCTGCTATTTTTTTTAACTTGCTACTTACAACAACAAAAATAATACATATTTAATGCCAATAATCAAGCTCTAGGTCATGCCAACTTGCCTTAATTATATTATTCAAGAATCGAATAATCTCGGACAACATTAATATAATAAGCTTAATTAATTAATATTTGCCTTAATTAATTAATATTGTTCTGTCGATTAATGGCCACAAAAATTAATCAGACATATTTACTACAAAAAACGCACCATAAAATTATTCAATAAATTATTCTCTCTAACTATTCATATATAACATGCAAATAAAATAAAGATATAACATCATAATATAATTAATAAAATATTCAAAAAAAAAAATACGTACCTTGTTATATTTTTCGAAATATTACGAAAAACTAACTACTATAAAAAATAGAAAAAACTCACATTAAAAATTCCCTAAAATATTCATAAATAACATCCAAATAAAATGAAGATATAACATCATAATATAATCAATAAAATTCGCAAAAAAAAAAATTACATACCTTGATATATATTCTTTGAAATATTACGAAAACTCTAACAACTACGAAAAATAGAAAAAACGCATTATAAAAATTTTATCAACTATTCATATATAAATAAAATGAAGATATATAATTAATAAAATTCACAAAAAAAAAAAATACATACCTTGATATATTCTTCGAAATACTATCCTTCAATTTAAATTATAAAATTCCGAAATATTTTGAATAGAAAAAAAATTACACCATCAATTTTTTTTCAAAAGCTGTATATTGTTGTGAAGCAAGCTTCTAGCTTCTGAGTTCAACCCATATATATAAAGGAAGGATTAATCTGCATCTCAACCTTCAATCACGCGTTCAAAGGCTGAAAAAAAAAAAAAACTGAGCTGCAGCAGGTTGGCATCTTTGCAGTCTTTGAACCGTTCAACACCAGAAGATAAAAAAAAAAAAAAAAATCACCATTGAAGTCGACATTGGGGTTGTCGACTTAGGCTAGTTTTTTAAGAGTTTTTATTTTCAAGTCAAAATTTTAACACAAACACTTTTTTGTGTTATATTTGAAAATTTTCCGAGAATGTGAGTGCAGTCCCCCCTCTGTCTCGCTCGCTCTCCCCATTAATCAATCAGCCAACAGGAGAACTATGAGATGTAGTATTTGTGTGTGTGTGTGTGTGTGTGTGTTAAATACTAGTTGGTGAAACTAGTATCATTAAAATTAATAATATTTGTTGTATAAAAAAAATTAATAATATTTAATATTAAAATTCGTTTAACACAAATGATGAATATATTTTTTGATGACGAATATTAAACTTTGTAATTAATTGTATACATTAAAAAAAAATATTTTTTGTTTTTCTATATTCTAATATTAGTAAAAATTATATGTAAATTATTATTTTTATGGAAAAATAACGAAATACACATATAAATGACATATATCACTACAAGAAAAATAAAAGATCAACGGTAATATATACATACACACACACACACACGTATATAAAAGAAAATTAATGATAGAATATCAAATGACAATATAAAAAATGCAATCAATTTGAATACAATCAGTGGTAATATATTTTGTTTTATTTCAAATGAATTTTCCCAAAGTTAATAGTAACAAAAACCATTTTTAATTTGACACTATTAATAATTAGTGAAATCCTATCGTAACAGTTTCGTGGTAATGAAATTCTTGTAACAAGTAAAAATGATAAAGTTTTTTTATGACTAAGTTATCACTTTTGGGCAACTAAAAATAAATAGTGACAGTTTAAATTATTAAATCTCGGTACTTTTATAAATCATTAAGCAAAAAAATATAAATTTATTGTCACTAGAAAATTTTAATATTTGTGACAAAACAAAAGTATTATTTAACACATAAATAGTGATAAGTTTCACATTGCTACAACTTTTTTTGTCATTAATGTTGTATTGTCTAGTAGCGTGTGCGTGTGTGTATATATATAAATTAAGAAAATGTAATTTATGTTGTAACCAAATGTTGGGTAAATATTGACAAAAATTGTGTTTGGATTGTCACAGTTAGCGGACACATTTGGTGGGGGAAAAAAAAAAACTTATCACGAATCATAACAATAGTACTTTTCGGTCGCTATATCGTTATTATAGGTGTGTTATTATAAGTTACAATTTACAATGTCTATTTTTCTTAACATTAAGCTATTTAGTGACAAAATTAAAATTATTTACATTCAATTAATATCATTTATGATACAATAAAACCTTGTTATCATTTAATATATGTGATTAATTGTGATAAAATTAACATTGTTGTTAAATTTTTCAGCACTAATATAATCCTTTTTTTTTTTGGTGAATATCACGTGTCAGTTTTTGGTGTCATTACGTGAAAATAGTAATAAGATTATACACATTATCATTATCAGTTAGTTTAGTGAAATGAGATGTTAGATCCTTTAAGCAATGTTTACCCTCTGTTTGGTTCTTGAATTTTGGTAAGAAAACTATGAAGGAAAATTTTCCTTTGCTTCAAATAATAGTACTCTTTGTTTTTATTTTTGATCATTTTCATTTTCCTTCTACTTTTCGTTACCAAAATCCTTATTCCAAACATAACATTAGTGTTTGAATTATGGAATTGTGAATGAAGCAACTACGTTGGGAGAGTCGTTCCGATATTAGGCCCCTGCAGTATCCAAATTTGAATTATTCTATCGGTGGATTGAAAATTAGGTAGTTAAGACTTAAGAGCCAAAAAAAATCAATAATAATGACTTATTTATATACATATATATATATATATATATACACACACATTGTTACCTATGAGACAAAAAAAAAAAACATTGAATATACAGTATATTTGCATCAATTTTGATACTCTAAGTTGACATTTTGTCACAAATATTTTTCTGTTTATTATTATTGTTGTTATAGTTGTCGTTGTGTTGTACTCGTAAAGAACTCCTTCATTTGTTATGGACTAGTGACTTGTATATATATATATATATATATATGGTTTAGAAAGTTACTTAAAACTAAGATTAAAGATGATAAAATATTTAATCGAATATCCCTCTCTACAAACTTAGGTGTTAAATAAAAGATAATCCGAAAATATTGTTTACTTAATTATTGGTGATTAGCAAAGGTTGGAAATTAATCTCTATATTGATATTTTGTTCTACTTTGTTCTCAACTACTTACTATGGATTATTGATATTTTTGACCTTTTTATTGAAGAAAATTATAATACAAGTTGTCCTCTTTATTCTTTGTATTTTAACTAGAATGTTTTGATAGGAAGAAAAAAGGCTTTGAAGTTCTAACTTGGACCCCTCTGTTTATATAAAGCTAAATATGAATACAACTTTCCAGGCTTTGAAGTTTTTGCTATGTAAACTTTTGGCAGACAGTTGAAAGGTTTGTTGAGTTGGAGAAAGTAAGAGTTTGGCCAAAATTTGATGCTAAACTTTGTGCCCAAGAACAATGAATTTTGACAAAAGTAGAGATAGTTTATATATGTATGCATCATTATATATATTTTAATCCTAATGGCTGCTTTGGAGAGTAGAAAAATAGAAATTCTTAAAAGAAAGATAAGATTTGCTTTAAGAATGGGATATCTCAAATGGTCGAGGTTTGATTTTGATGACTTCATTTCGTTTTTTGTAGAATGAAAAGAATAGTTGAATGTTCAACCAGCCATCGAAAAATTCTTTTATGCATTCGACACAGATTTTGTATATGCATATTTGGAGAAAACAAAATACAAATAATAACTATGATTGAAAACATTTGGTTCACATATAGTGTCAAACACTGATTCACGTAGAAATTTTTCCTAACCACCGAGGCCAAAATAGTACCCCCCCTCTTTATTGATTGTTGTACGTTATGTTGGTAACCCATGAATTTTGAATTTTAGTAAGAAAAAATATCCAAAGAATATTTTGCTAAAAAGTACAAACATAATCATTTCCATTTAAATATAGTGGTGAGATTCATCTATTATTCTGCACACATATTTTATTTCCGTCTTATACAATGAAAATGAAATGAACACTTGATAAAGTTAGTCCCATTGCCTTTTCTTTCCTTTCTCTCTTTTTTTTTTGGTTCATCTTTTTCAAATCATGCCAAACAAGGCCTTGCTATGGCTAGATTCTACGCCCATATATCTACACACACACACACACACACACAAACAGAGATGTATAATTTGGGCCAAGACTTTATATCACCCATTCGAATGAAGCCGACAGGCCCCTATAAAGCACTAAAATGGGCCCGAAAATTGGCTGGATGAAATATGCTGTTCAGCTGCTGGTTAGGTCTTGGACCCAAGGAGCCTTTTAAATAATTAGTATGTATGCAAAAATTAAAAAAAATTAAACATAATATGTAAAGTACTTATTTAAATTCATTTTTATATGTGTAGGTGTGAGAATTTAAAATTATTTATTTTTATATATATATATATATGGGGTAATTATCGAAGATTAAATCTTGATCAATTTGAGATAAAATCTTGATATTATCTAATAATTATGTATTTATATCTATTAAAAAAGATAAACATTTTAAGTTTATTATTACTCTCCATTCAGCACCTGTGTAAAGTGATCATGAATTCCACACAAGAAACACCGAAAAGGAAGGAGACACTGTGATAGTAGTGAAAAATGTTGTCTAGAAAAACTCTAATCCAAATTCCACAAACTTAAAGATGGAGAATCTCCAAGTACCAAAAACTTGAAGAAGAAGAATTGTCAAGTATCTCTACAGGCGTTCTTTAAAGTTCTACAAGTCTCCTATTGCGATCAACAAGCTTTTGAGTCGATTGTACGGTCAAATCTAAAAATTTCAAAAATGCGGTTTTAATTTCGAGCTTCCAAGTTGACTATACAAGTCTCAAAATCCAAATCCATTAAGTTCACCAATCCTTTTGCTCGAGAAAAAGGCTTAACTAAGAGATGTCTTTCCTCGTGATTTATTCAATTTTTCTGACAAGCATCCATCAACTCTACAAATCTCAATTGCTTCTTCAATGAAGAACACACTTTTCAAACCTTCAAGAAGAAGAATGAAAAGGGAGTCAACAATACTCGATAATTAAAAATAGTATCAATAAATTAGAGTTATTTCCTATAAATTACAATTAATTGAATTTTCTTTAATTTATTTGTTCCTTAATTTTATCATATATTATATAGCATGAAATTTTCCTACGAACAATTTGTATATAATATTATATTTCCTATAAGTAGCTTGAGCATCCTAATAAACCTACTTAAATGAATAAGAATATTTTTGGTAAAATTGAGCCTTTTTTTTGTAATTTTCTGAGCATGATATGATTATATTTTTTTTTATAAATAACATGATTCTACTTTATGCATTATTTTTTTAATTTTTTAAAAATTTTCTTCTGATTTTTTCTCACCAAAATTCAAAGGTCCAAATGTATTAGTTTGAGAAGAATTAGCGGCTGTTAATTGTTACGAGGAATGCCGAATTTTGATGAGTTACGACTAAAATTATTATTTTTCAAAATATATTAAATTAAGATTGAAATTTGGCAAAAGAAAAGAACAAAAATCTAAGCGAATTTAATTTATGTAATGATTAAAATGTAACAGCACTTTTATATATATAAAAAAACTATAATTGCATAAATTGAAATGTTAATTTTGCCTGCCTCTTATGAAATTATGTAAAACTATATGTATTTTCTCTATTCATTGAAAAACTATAAATACCCAACTCAAAGGACCATTAAAACTTTCTTTAATGAAAGTACATCACAATATACACAAAAGCAATTTGAAAATTTTATTAAGCGAATTTAAAAATTATAAAATAACTAAATTATGTTTGATGACCAACGTGAGAGAGTTGATTGCAATATAGAGAATTCAACATACACATGTAAAACATTTTAATAATAATTATTGTCAACATACACATGTAACAATTAAATTTCGTGATTTCATTAGAAATCAACGAGTCGAGTTTAGAGTAAAAAAAACATTGTATGACAACTTGAGAAGGCATTAAATTATTTTCTTGTAAAAAAAATCATATGAATTAATTGTGAATATGTCAAACTAAAGAAATTAATTATGACATGATCCACGTTCGACAATACTATTTGATACATATATATTTTTCGTACGTATGACACATTTTAAATATTCGAATGCTAAATTTTCAACTAAAAAAATTTATCAATAAGATATGTGCGTAGATGATACATATTTGGTTGACATATACACTGATGTGTTCCACGTACAATCCAAATGATTTCGTATTTTTTTTTCCACTTATAACACATTTTAATATTCAACTCTTAAACCAAGAAAATTCAACAATGGAACTTGTAGATTTCTAGTTTCTATATGTTCATAACTTTTTTAGGGTTTCTCTAACTCCAATACATATATAGTCAACTCGACTCTTTGAAAGTCGAAGAGAATATATATATATATATATATATATAGTATACATAAATTTCTCTTGTTCACTTGGTCAAGCATTTTTGCAATATTGTAAACGAGCAATTGCTGTAACACATTCGTCACATTTAAATGTCCATTTATACATATTCGTTGAACCTTTACCCCATAAAAGAAACTAAAAGCTGCATATTTTCAAGTATCTAGTCAATATTTTGGGTTAATTGCAGAAATACCCTTTAATATTAGTCTTATTTTGACAAAATTCCTACTACTTCAAAAAATTATAAATATTCTCAAATATTAGTTATGTAGTACAAATCGCACCTTTTGTTAGGGTATTCTTAAAATAAAACAATATTGTAAATATTTGTAATTTTTGTGAAAACATATATAACCTAAGAAAGTTTTTCGTAATTAACACTTTTTTTTTTTAATATCAGACCGTATGATATATACATGATTAATGCAGCTCGACAAACTGTTAGGGCTTGACCGATTATATATACTTAAAAATTATGTTCGACTACAATAACTACATACATCAAAATTAAGTTTGAGTGGAATTTTGTTTATAAGAGATTATTTCATTTGCATGATACATTTGTTTGGGGTTACGGGTGGAAATACGAGTGTCCATTGGTAACTTTTGAGATTGTTGTATACTTGACAAATGCGGATATAAGTGAAATTTTATCTTGAGTTTGAATATCAAATTCTAGAAAACTAAGTTGTGTACCGTTGGATTTGCAACTTCTACTACATCTGTTTATACGATATTTACTTGCGCTTTGAATATAGCACGTCTTCGTCTTTTGTACTGGAATATATTGATAGATTTTCGCCAAATTATGCAAAATCGAGTGCCTATACTTTTTAAAAATTGAATTGACATCGATCCCTTGAGCTGTAGTGTAATTATACATTAGTATTTGTAATTTTAAAAATTAATTACAAATACATTCCGTGAGGTATGTATTATCTTATGAAAATTCATTATTCATTTAGGTGGGATGTAATTGCGAGTTATATTTTTAATATTTTTGGTGAAATTTTAAGATATTATTCGCATGGTTTTAACAAATTGAAAATGTAAAGGTATATAATAATAATAACAATAATAATAATAATAATTTAGCTACATAAATTATTATGAATTATTTTTTATTTGGTGGCTGAAAATCATGCAATGTGCAGACAAATTCATGTATAATAATATAACTTTATCGACTATCAATCAAATGAACAAAATATGATGGTTACTATAGATCATGACTAAATAATAAACACTTTTTCAAACCTTCGACTAAGTTATTCATAGTCAACGTACTGTTCATAAATCAAGCCATAGCAATATTCGAGCTCTTAATTAATATTAGAATAATTAAATTCCATACTATATTCTCACTAATCAATGATTACAGCTCTAAGATGGTTGGTCAGAGAGTCAGTTACTCAGGGACAGCATATATTATAATATAATTATAATTAAGGCAAAAAGTGGTATCTATGTATGTGTGCAAGATCATATGATTCACGACATTTTTGATTTCACATTGCTGTTTGTCCCAAACATCACCTTTTCTTTTATTGTTTTATTTTTTTTTAAATCTACTACAGCTTAGTCGATAGCAACACTTTGGACGAAAATATAATGATTACTAAAAGTCCAACTTCTCGTCGTCCTTTCCGATTGGGATTTGGGACTCATTACTAACTCTCTCTCTCTCTCTCTCTCTCTCTAGATTTTTCTCTTTCTCTCTCATGCTGGGAATTTTGAAGCCGCAATCTTGAGCATGCATGTCCCCAAGGATGCCACATTTCAATCTGTCTTTCTCAAGGGCGACTGTGTAGAAAGTTTTGAGGTTGTATGAATAGAACTATAGATACACCATATCTTGTTGATGCTACTTATCATATATTGCCCTTTGTTCACCAGTATGGCAGTCTAACTTCCTTTTATTTTTTATTTTTGGAAAGCAATTACAGTACAAATCGCTAATATTAATTATTAGTTGTTCTAATTGGTTAAAATGCTAGATTACTTAAGCGATGCTTATAGTTCGAATATTGAAATTGTGAATGAAACAACTGAATTGGGAGGATGATTGCTTCCATAATAGATATTTACAGTATTCAAATTTGAATTAATCGATCAGTAAATTAGAATCTAGAGGCTAAGAAAGAAAAAAAATATAGCACAAATAGCTAATCAAGATGTATGTCTAAGATCAAATGCGAAAGCGTAATTGAAAAATAAGTGGCGTTTCTAGCTTGTAAGACTATGGGTTGAGTGCATTTTAAATTTTAAATATTTAGATACAAAATGTTACAACATTTATAATCGACTGTCAAATTCTAAAAACTCTACTATTGATCAGTTTAAAATATAAGATGTAGGAATTGGAAAGATGTTTCAAATAAGTTTAGCCAAATACAATCTTAGCCTCCCCCTCCATTACCTCCAAACCCAACCCACCCCCCCCCCCCCCCCCCCCCCCCCCGCCCCACCGCGCGCGCGCACACACACACACACGCAAAGTTAATAGGGTATGTGGATAATTATGATGCAGTTTTTTCCAATTAAAGGAATTTAGCCATTATATGATTTTTTTTCACCATAATTGAATGGGAACAATTCCAATTAAATTTATTAGTAATATTGCCACACTCAATGTATATGCCTAATAAAAAAAATTATATAATTTAATGATATATCAATTAATTAGTTTTAATAAATTTATGAAATTAGTTATAAGTAAAAACAAAATAATTTACAATAAAAAAGAAAACAATTAAAAAAATTAAAAAAAAATAATATTGACGAGTAATAGCCCTACTGAATAATTTTTCTGGCTCCTCAAGTCATGTAAGGCCACCCATACGGGGTTCATATTAATGAGAAAATTTTAACTCGTGGATATCGTGAAAGGGCATAGATTAGTGATTAATATTGAAAAATTAAATAAATGTTGGAATGTTGGCTGAAACTTTGACCATATAACAATTAAAAGTTAAAACTAATTGTTGCTACACGGTCCAGAACCACGACCAAATTAGTCCAACTTCAAACTGACATACGATTCGATGACCATGACAGGTAAGGTTTTGGATGACCACCGGCCAGGACCACGGCTTAGCTTCACCGTCACAAATCTCATTTTCCTAAACTAAAATCCATCTTGATTTCCTCGTATACAAATTTATCCAAAGTTCCAAAAGTACAAATTTTATGACATAAGTTATCATTCCGTAGGCATCTATTATTGAATTGAGCCGATCCAATAGTACATGTTTTGAAAATATTCAATGTCAAAGTCACTGAATGGATAAGTCGCCAATCCTTGAATTATGTAATGTACGTTATCCGTTGAGTGAGAGTAAGGGAACTTTCTGTGTAAAATGAGACAAGTGTTTTCTTTTTCTAAATATTTGAATTACCAGATAAGTACCAATCACAGCGGTAGAATAAAAATAAATGAAAAGAAATAAAATGCGACATTGGATTCAATTAGCTTGGTTCAACTATAATGTACAACACACAAGCTTTCGCTGAGGATTTGAGACATGCTTCACTCAACAAACGGTGTTAATGCTAGGGATGATAATGTGTCGGGTTTTTTGGGTCTTCTAGACCCGCACGGGTTCCGGTCGGGTCTCATGCTCACTTTGACCTGACCCAGACCCGACCCGTATACATATAATATGTATAATATAAAATATATAAATAAATATAATTAAAAAAAATCTTAAAAAATAAATTTGAAATTGATTGTTATTATTTCATATGAATATGTTTTATTAGATTTTATATACAATTTGAATGTTTTCTTTTATTAAGTTTCTTGTATAATTTAAAAATTATTGTCTAAAAATTTTTTTAAAAATGAAATTTTAATTATTGGGATGGGTTCGCGGGTCGGGTTTGGCAGGTATGCGTGCCGGGTTTGGCGAGTTGGGGCGGGTTTATGAACCGGTGGGTTCAACGGGTCCAATCCGTCGGGTTCGGTTCTCATGCGGGTCGGGTTGGGTCCGGGATGCGATGGGTCTGGGACGGGTCCCGGGTTCAGAAATTTCTGGCGGGTTGGGTCTCGGGTTTGGCCAAACCCATACCAAACCCGACCCGTCCCATCCCGTTGCCACCCCTAGTTAATACAAGTAACAATAGATCTAGTGTGAATAAGTATCAGAGAGAAATAAATACTCTTAACAAGAGAAAACTAATCAAACGATCAAACAACACCCTCAGAATCAAGTTAATTTGACCTGTTATGTAGAAGGTATTATGATCAATCACTTCTTCCGTGACCTCGTCGTTGTAGTAAGTTTAACTTCAATTGCCACCTAGCCGGAATTTTCTATGTGCACCCGATCACCTCCACAACCCAACAATGTAGGGCAACTCAAGTTCAATTTCATGGTAACCTTGTCACTCATCACCATAAAAGTTTCTCAAGACGACGCAAGCAAGAAAATAAGAATTATAGGATAAGAAAGGACGATCTTGATATGTAAATCAATATTTTTTGTTTACATAATAAAATTTTGACTCATACTAAATAAAATACCCAGCAAAAAAAATAAAAATCATATCGAACAAAATGAATTTTTTTTTCAATTATATAACGCTAGCTTTAGATAGTGGCTAATTTGAGTATAAAAAGAGAAAGAGTTGTTCGCAACAACTAATGTTTGGAATTTGTACTATCAAAATGGTTTCAAGTCAATTTAATTTTCCTAAATATGATAATGTGAAGTATTTGGCCAGTTTATGCGTGATACTCATTAGTTCTATATGAAATTATTCGATTGGCGATCAATCAATACAAATATTATAATTTAAAATTATTCCTAGATACATATGAAGCATGTATTGATTATAAAAATAAGGAATGATACGATTTATGGAGATAAAAATCAAATCTCTTGAAATTTAATTAAATCATTAAATATCTTAAAATGTCAAAACAAATAAGATCAAAGAGGTGAACAATTTGTTATGCTCATTTTTTCTAAAAGTTGATTATACAATCAAAATATGTGAATATTTATATTTTTCTTTTGACAATTAGAGATTATGTAGTGGACGGCTATGTCAAAAAATCTCAGTGTGTTTAAATATCCTGTCTCTTCAAATTTCTTGTATTTTGAGTAGATGTGTAAATGGATATTAAATGGAGCAGATATGCAGTATCCGAATTCGTATCCGATTAAATTTTCAATATCCGTATTTGAATCCGACGGATATTCTAACCCTCATATCCAAATTCGAATCCGACGGATATTTTGCGAATTTGGATATATCCTAATCCGTTTAGTATTTTTGAAAATCTAACAAAATTATGGATATCCGGATATCTGAATATTCTTTTCCGCTTACAATTATCCAAATATCCTATTGAATATCCGAATCCGCTTATCCGAATATCTGAATTTATTTATATAAATAAAAAAATAAAATAAAATTGATATAACTTATCTAATTGAAATTTTTGTATATATATATATAAGTATAGTATATGCTAATTAATATATGTAAAGTTAATATATTTACTTATATTTTTATTTCATTGTAAATTATGAAAATATGATTCAATTAGATTTTTTGCTATCTATTTTACTTATAAGAAGACATTAGAATATATACACACATACGCACACTACTACTTTTACTTCTACTACTACTACTACTACTACTACTACTACTACTAATAATAATAATAATAATAATAATAATTTTTTTTTCTAATGTTACTTATCGGATATGAATAACGGACATAATAAAATGAATATATCCGTCGGATACACATTCTGAGCGGATATACTATTACTATATCCGTATCCATTTATTATTCGGATATTTGTAATCAGATACGGATAGTATCCATTTTATACGGATATTGATAGTATATCTTATAAATGAATACGGATATAAATAATAAATAAATTTTTAATTATTCATTTACAACCCTAATTTTGCGTATAATAATTATTAAAAAGGAAATTAGATATAAATTTCCGCTTATCAGCTAACAGAATAACAATGTCAACTACTTAGAATTTTTTGGCACATCCTGCCAAATTGAAAGATCTGATTGTGGACCCAATTGCGACACTGAAATGATGCCTAATGTGACACAACCTCTATCCGTAAAGCATACTTAGTGATATATATATATATATATATATATATATTACTATCTTGATTGTTGTTGGTGTAGAACATGTTTGAATAAGTTTCAAAAAAATAAAATAAAAAGTGATTGTCAAGTCCTACTTTTTGTAGTAAAATATTTTTTTAAGCTAAAATTTTCTCCATATGAAATAGTAATTTAACAGTATTTTAAAGTGTGATTTTCTTTGGGATGCTCATTTGAATAATTTCAGAGAAATCCACTTTTCGATTTTTTTTTCTTTTTGCTTTTTTTTTTTTGAAAATGCTCAACTTCATGGAATGTTTCCCCCCTTTTTAAGATAATAGTAATTTTCTTCTAAAAGAAACTCATTCAAACAGGCATATAAGTGTTACAGATAATAAATATTTGATTACTCTCCTCTCTAATAACTTAAATTTTTAAATGAAGTGGTCATTTAAAATGGTATCAGAACTAGACCAAATAAGAGATTTTGTGTTCGAATGTCAAATAGCATTTCACATTCAAGGCTTGATATGACAAAAAAAAAGAAGAAGTGTGCATGCACCTGCAAAGACGTGTTAGTGATGATAAATATTTGATAAAGTGGTCGTTTTAATAGCAAGCACATATGTACAATTTTTTTTGTAGTTGAATGTTCAATTATGACTTAATTTTCATCTCATTTTGCAAAAAATTCCAATCCAAATTAGATTTGGTCAAATTTATCTAATCAAGTAGTGGGTGTTAGTACACTTGTCATATAATTGATCATTTTTTTAAAAAAGTTTATACCAATCACTTAATATATGTAAATCATTCACCACGTAATTAATATTGATTCAGTCGTACGCACAATGTATTAGCGTCTAATTTTAATTTGATGAAAATATCGTTAGCTTGAATATTAATCATTGTACGTACGTTGGAATCTAGTAGTCGCGGTCGTGAAAATCATGTAAACAACAATCAAACCGTACATGCGAAAAACACGTCTTTGAAAACGAATTAAATTATGACTATTGACAATTAATTAAATTTATGCATATTATATTTATACGTTGTCCTAAAAAAAAAAAAGAAATCTTTTCAAAGAAAAAAGAAATAGATATTTCACTTTGTAATATTTTCTTGTTTTTTATTATTTTCATTTTTAGTTTTAACTCAAAGCACATATATAGGAGTATGTATTTGTAAAATGAGGACAATCATATATATATACACATGAATTATCCGTGAATTCATATATAACTTCCTCCTAAATGTCTTCAAACTTTGCTTTGTTTAATATATACAAAATCAATTTAATTGGATTTTTTTTTCATTTCAATTACACATTACTCATTCCACGTCAGACATATAAAACATATAAGCAAATAATAACTATTATTTAAATACACGCTTATTATAGATCGCTTGAGGTGTATTTTTAAAACGAAATATTAGATGGGACGTAAAAATAATAGAAAAAAACAAAGTGAATAACCACTTTACAATTTTTTTTAAGAGAGGTACAATACATTTTAAATGATTATATCAATGATGAAAATCAGATACAACTATTAATTATATTTCATAATTAATTACCGATTTAAATAACTATCAAATAATACAAAAAAACAAAATTCTACAAAGTATAAAAACGAACAACAATATAGTAAAATTAATAAGATACACTGAATCGACCCTAACCTCTTTGATCATAGAGCCTTATTCTTACCATCGGACCAATGAATTCTCGATCGGCACCACTTTGCAATTAAACAAAGTCAATATCACATAGCCCAAAATTTCTCCATTCCCACTTCTCCATATTTGACACATTAGGTAAGTTTAGAAAAAAAAAAAATCAAAAAACTCTTAATAGAACATTTCCCCATTTTTATTGGTAACAGGCCAATTGATAAACAAGTTGCCATTATTAGCAGTAGAAATGCTTATTACAAACATTAAACCATATGGGAAATGTCTAAATAGTGATTCAGACCACTTCCTAGGAAAGTGATATGCACATGTGGTTTTTTTTTTTTTTTTTTTTTTGAGGGTAAAACATCATTCATTAATTTCTCAAGAAATCATCCAGTACAAGAGCTGAAACAGATTGAGGTAAAGAAACAAGGCCGTCATCAAAATCCCTCGCACACTTAGCTAAAGCATGCGCAGCTTTATTAGCTTGCCTTGGAGCAAAGCTAAACCTACACAAATCAAGAGAGGCAGCCTTATGCTGTATAATTGCCACAAGAACACCAAGGCTGGACAGATCCACGTCAACTGAAGATAACTTGGTCGGCAATCACTTCCGACCACGATGCTTTGCCATCCATATTCTCATCTGCTACCTGGATAGCCATTAATCAACATGCTCTGGTTCAAAACTGCCGCCCTTTCGATGCGAACGCCAGCCGACACAGTCACCAGTGAAATCGCGTGCCACTACCCCTATGTGTACATGTGTTAATCATTCATCAAATTGGCAGCTGGTTGAGATTATTAAGACATCAATCTTGTTGGTCTTTTGGGATCTAATCACTAATGTTTGTTGAGCCAAACAGCACGCCAAGTAAAACTAATTCTAGTCCAAACACACTCGAACTTTCTGAATTCCATTAGTCACACATTTCAAGAAAAATATTTACCAATTTGAAGAAAAAATGGATCATACAGTTCATATTATTTGAATATTTCCGAAGATAGGGTTCATACTAACAAAAAATTTGTAACAGATAGATTTCGTTACGGATTAAAGTCATTTGTGATAGAATTCTATTAAAATTTAACTAAAGTAACAAGAAGTGATTAAGACATACACTAACGATTTTATGCCGACCAGAATTTGTTGCAGATCTACATTTTATGATGGGTTTTTTTCATTAGTCAAAAAAGTGCATCCTTATCTTGGTTTGTGCTATATAAGAAAATTTCTTAGTTGCATTGTTTAATAAAGTCTATAATTCTTACTTTGTGGTTGAATTTACGAATTTGAATTTCAGAATTCCAAGTTCATAAAAATAAAGCATTGAGCCAAAAAATTGAATTATTTTATATCATCATAGATTTCAAACCATTTTTTAGTCCTTATTTTATACTCAAATCTACATAATATCTGTTTAATTAAAATTCTCCATCAATTTAGATCTCTCTAAGCTCAAGCTGTGCTTAGATTGACATATTTGAATTAATGATTTCAAATTTATAACAAAAAATCTATTGAGATTTTTTAGACAATTACCAAACTTAAATCTTGGTTCCGACTTTGAATTTGAACTAGTTTGAAGAATTATTATAATAATTAAAGGAAAATACCCTTTCAATAATGGAAAATTTGTGATGTAGAAAGTCTGTCACAAATTTAAAGTATTTATAATGGATTAATGACAAAATTCAATATAAACAGAACTAGAAAAACAATCAGTGGCAAAATATTTACTAACGGAACTGTAGTAGACGAAATCTGTCGTGTAAAAAAAACTAAATTTATAATATATTAATTTGTCATTAAAGAGTGTGAATTCTTGTAGTAGATAAAATTGAAACGTGTTTAATATAGTGCGAAATCATCTCCATAAATCCTTTTTGATTTGAATTCCAAATTTCCATTGAAATATAGGACCAAAATTTTTTGAGAGAAGATAAAAAAATTATCCCAATCCTTAAGAAAAAAATTTGCAACAGACATATTAATTCCGTCGTAAATAGAAATAAATTTATAATGGAATTGCGACATAATTTTATTAAAATAAAGCTGAAGTTATAATCAGTAACAACTCATTTTCAATCAGATTTACAATGAACAAAATACATCACACGACTATATTAATTTTGTGACGAATTTCGTTAAATTTATGATGAACATTTCCATTAATAATGAAACCAAACATTCTCGAAAATAATTTGAACCATCCATGCAGAGTAAATCCCAAAACTTTAGTCCACACTCAACTCGGTCAAATTAGTGTCGGTATTTTACATTTGTCAATACCTTAGGAAAAATGATCAATCACTCGACATATTCAATATACTCATCGTATAACTTGTTGGGTTCGATCGAATCAGATTCGGATGAGAATTTTCCAAACTTTATATTATTGTCGTGATGGTCTCAAAATCTAAGTACCATGACTTACGCATTCTTCACATTCTATATATAACAAATTACACTCCCCAAAGTTAAAAATAGCATGCATTGATCCTTTTTAAACCGGACGGACGGTGGCGTTTGCCTATCGTACACTCGCGAAGACCGATCAAATCCTCTACAGTGATCTTTTTTGACAATTCTATACGTATGTTTTATATATCACGAAACCCATAGACAAATATTTGGAGTTGGGTATGGACGGCGGCCCCGAAACCGGTCGGTGTTCTTCTCACATAAGTAAGCTTTTCTTTTATATATTGTGAATCATAGATCACGGTATTTTTTTTTCTTTTGCCAAATAAAACAAATTAACGATTTTTCAACTACCCTCCAAAAATTGTAAAACGTCTTCTTCCTTAGTGCGCTGTCACTGTGTACACAAATGTGTACATATATATTATATATGTTATATATTTTTTTTCCTGTACCCTTTTCATTACCCCTAGAATAAACCCAGACATGAAACGTTGCCTTTTCATACATCGCGCACGCAGCTAGCTCAATATAGAATACCAAGAAAAAAAATTTCTTTTCTTTCCTTTTATTTTATTTAATCATCTGGATCAAATTTGACGGCACGTAATGAATTATATTTGTGAATAGAAAATATTATATCAACTACCAGCTGGTCTAGTGGGAAGTGACGCTAAATTTTTTAAACAATGAGTTCGAATTTTAGAGTTGTATATGGAGCAATCGAATTTGAACCCGATTCGAATTAGTCGGCCAATAAAATTGAAATTGGGTGGTTACGATAAAATAAAAAAGGGCTAAGACCAAAAAATAGGAATAGAAAATATCGTATAATATCGTGTGATTAACTCTAGTTTGATCCAACTTATACCAGCGAAAATTTATTTCTCAAAAATTAATGGGATATATTTTGTCATCTTTTCTTTATACAATAATCACCCACACCAAGAATCATTGGTGGAAAAATGTTCATATCTCTACATTTTCCGACGTGCCTAACTTGTTGCCTAATGTGATATAATTAATCTATTATAAATTATCAATTTTGGACCAAATTTTTGTTCATCATTTTTCTCGCTGTGGCCCGGAAGGGGCAGTTTGAGCTAACGAAACCATTAACGAGGTGGAGATACGTTTTCAGATCATGGCATGTGGCAATATTAATGCCGTTCAAGTACGGCGAGTCGCGGCTGCTCAGCCGCAGCTCGCAGCCCACGTCGGCGTAAACCCACTGCGTGTCCTCCACCAGTTTCTGGACCCAACCGGTGATATTCGCTGCCGCCGACGCCATGTACGGCCGGCCGGAATAGTTGTTTTCATTGTTTTCGATGACAAATCCGGGGACTTTGGTGATGAGATCGTCGGAGTTCACAATGCGCAAGATTTTCGTGCCCTGTTCCTCCAGGCGGCACCGGAAGCTCCAGTTCCCGACCCGCGGCCCCGCGAACGAGATCACGGTGACCAGCGGCGATTTTTTGAACGTTTTCCTGATATCGTAGGCGGCGAGCGTGGCCAGCGCCGCCCCAAGCGAGTGGCCGGTGATGGTAAAGCTCAGTGGCTCGTCGCCGTACTTTTTCAAGATTCTTTTTACTTCATCTCTCACAAGTTCCTGTAAACTTGGCCGGTTTTTCAAACTGGAGGTGTACAAGCTCAAGAACCCACTCTCCACCATAGGCTCCGAATCTGGATCCACATCGTGACCCGGACCCGATCCCGCCTCCGGTACCGGAGTCAACGTAGCCCGGAGATTCTCCAGCCATTCCAGGCCCGTGGCCGTGCCCCGGAATGCGATCACCACATCACGTCTCCCGAGCCTGGCTATCTCTTTCCTATCCTGGCAAACCGCCACGTACCCGATCCAGCTCGACTGCATGGCCATCCAGCTCGGAGCCCGTTCGGCCCAACCCGGCAACTGTATCCCTGAGGTGGCGGTGAGGTTCTTAGTGACCCGATAACCCGTCCCCAGGAAACCCGACTCCTTGAGCAACTTTCTTCTAGGGTAGCGGCACATGGCGTACGATGAGGACGACGGATCAAAATCGCACGACCGGTAAGCGGCCTCCACGAAATGGCCGTACCGGATTATCTCACCACGTAAGTTATCGTCTAGTGGGTCGAGCAAGCCCTCCCAGTTCTTGACACCTTGGTAGTCCATCCACTGCCTGCTGAGCTTAGTGGGCGTGGACGGGTCAACCCAGGATGATGAGTTCTTGATCAGTTTGGAGTCGATGGAGAGGTAGTGCTGCTCCGAAGTTTTGGGAGTACTTTGAGTAGTTTTGGTCATGTTGAGAGTTTTTGGGGATTTAGTAGTGATACTAGTGTAGCTAAGTTGTTGATTTGATGGTGAGGTGCATGGCCGTACAGGTTTAGTAGTTGATAACCTCATAGTTTTTGGGAATAATTTATTTGAATGGTATATGAATTGATTGTGGCGGTGGTGTAGTAAAACTAATGGAAGAGGGGCTTTTTTATTCCCTCACTTTTGGACGAAATTAGAGTGTTGAGTTGGCCTTTTTATAATGGCAAAAAGGTGTATTGGTGGGGGTGGGCGGTACATGTCAATAAAGAGTTTGGTGTATGGGCCAATGCGCAATTTAAGTAGCAGACTAGTAGGAACGCAGAGATAAGTCACACTCGGTTTTGAGTAATTTTGAATTCATTAATTCTTGTAAAGTACTTACGTAAAAGCATGATGGAAGTTGAAGTACGATGTTTCGGGAGCTCAGGTCGGATCGGCTACATCAAAATTAATCACATAACAAAGATATTATATTTACTATATGATTGTGTATATTTAGAATAAAATATCAATCACATAATAAGTATAAATATGATTTATTAGTTGCGATCAAATTAGGTTTAAATAAGCATTTTTATAATATATCGGGGAAAAAATTGTAGCCCCAATTGTGAAGAATTGTTTACATTAATATTTTCATATTATATGATATATGTGCGCATATATATTTATGCATGCATATGTGAGTGTGTCTATACCCTTGGTAACAAAATTCTTACATTCATCGGGTTCAGTTATATCGGGACTAATTACGTGGCGAGTGTTTTATACTTTTCATATGATTGGTGTATAATTTAAGGAGAGTGGTCAATCGCACGGCAAGTGTATTAACATTAGCTACATAATTGGTTAGGTGCGGCAAGACCGGATCTAGAAAGAAAGTCATCTCTATTGGCTGCAATTTCATTAGTTGGATATATCTATTGATTATATTTTAGGGAAACGAATTGACTTTAGTAAAAGAATATTGTAAAGACAAAAAGTAAACTTTTGGACTAAGCAATAGACTTTTTTTAAAAAATTTTTAGTTATGTTTAGAAATTTTTTATTTTAATTAATTAGTTTGCTCAAGCACTTGTATAATTTTGTGGATATGTGATAAAAGACCCAATACATGTGCCTAGCCGGAAGTGCCTTTGGCGAAGTCCCTCGACACTCAAGTCAGTGTATAACTCAAGGAGAGAGAGGATACTCGAGGAGAGTAATAGTCAGCATGTATAATGCTTCCCTGATATGGCTATCAAGGGGGGTATTTATAGTAAGCCCATATCTTTGGGGTTAGGGCTAAGTAGGTGATAAAGGTGCCTAGAAAGTAGGGTCTAGGTACCAAAAGGAGGTTTCAAGCTATATTGGAGGGTGCAGAGTTGGTCTGCGCATGGCAGGAGACAACTTGGAGTGCCAGTGTACGGAGGATGGCGACAACTGACTAGTCGGTGCTCGATTATTGACTTTGTTCTCTTGCAGAAATCGAAGTTAACGAGAGAGATAGCCCCAAGGAGGCCATCAATCCCACCATGAGGAGACTGAGATTGAAGAGGGAGATAGCCTAGAGGAGGCTATCAATCCCACCACGCATGAGGAGACCGAGGTTGAAAAGGGAGATAGCCTCGATAGCTTAGAAGGAGAAAGCCCTAAGGAGGCCATCAATCCCACCATGAGGAACCATGGTGGAAGAGGGTGATAGCTTCAAGGGGGCCATCAATCCCAACATGAGGAGACCATGGTCTAGGAGGGGAATAGTAAAAGTACCCACATCATTAGTCCCCCCACTTCCTGGTTTGCTAGTTGAGGAATAGGAAAGTGGTCGCGCTATTAAGGCGGTTGGCCAATAGGTTGAGCAGGGCCAAGGGGCTGCTCCTTCGGAGGGAGTTGGTTGTGCTCGCGCCATGGAGGCAGTTGGCCAAAAGACTAAGTAAGGCCAATGGGCCACTCCCACAGAGGGAGTTGGTGGTGGTCGCGCCATTATGGTGGCTAGCCAAGAGGGCGAGTAGAAAAGAGCCAACAAATGTGGCATGGAGAACTTGAGGAGAGCAGCCAACAAAGGTGGCATAGCGAACTCGAGTAGAAGAGGCTCTCGTATGTATCTCAAAATGAGCAAAATATTCAAGTAGTAGAATTTGAGCATGGCCTCCGTGATTTGAGTATAGAGAACTTAAGCATGAACTCCGCTCGGGAGGAGTTGAGCATGGCCTCCGTGATATAAGCATGGAGGATTTGAGCATGAACTTCGCTTGGGAGGAATTGAGCATGGCCTCCGTGATATGAGCATGGAGGATTTGGCGTTGTGGCAATACTGGTTGAGTCCCTAACCCGTCAAGAGATGAACGTACGTGAACCTAGTAGGAAGTCCCTCCAGCAAAGGCCCTCCGAAGCTCAAGTCAGCTTATCACTCGAGGAGAAAGAGGAAACTCGAGGAGAGTAATAGTAAGCATGTATAATGCCTCTTTGATATGGTTATTAAGGGGAGTATTTATAGTAAGCTCAAATCTTTAGGATTAGGGCTGAGTAGGTGACAAAGACGCCTAGAAAGGAGGTTTTAGGCTATATTGGAGGGTGCAGAGTTGGTTTGCGCATAGCAGGAGACAACTTGGAGTGCCAGCATACGAAGGATGGCGACAGCTGACAAGTCGGTGCTCGATTATTGACTTTATCCTCAAGCAGAAACTGAAGTTGAAGAGGAAGATAGTCTCAAAGAGGTCATCAAGCCCTCGTAATTGAGGATGGAGATAGCCTCGGGGAGGCCATCAATCCCCGCATGAGAAGATCTAGATGGAGGAGACTATCAATCCCAACATGAGGAGACCATAATTGAGGAAGGGATAATAAAAGTACCCACATCAATATAATATATTTTATAAAATCGATGCAGATTGCACTACAAAGTCAAAATAATAACAACAATAAATGAGATAAAGGTACACGGTTGTTAAAAATATAAATAAGTTTCCACAATACAAGGAGAGCTATGATAATTAGAGTTGGAAGTCGGTAGAGTAATTACGTGTGTGTATACATTTATAGGGAGTAATAGAAAGAGTGATACATACAATTATCGAGAGAGAGACAGAGAGAGGTATATTTTATTATTAATTGCGGAAAACTATAGTGTATAACTGGAAAAACAGAAACTGCTTAGGTGCGCCTTTTACAGATCATAAAACCCTGGGGCCCACATGGTGAATAACAGATCAACGGCCCACATCCAATCAGCTGGCCGGAGAATGTGGACTATATTTAACTCGAACTTTTTCCTGCCGGCAACATTGGTCAATAATATACCGGCACGTGCCGGGGCTCCAAGAGAGTCCTGTAGATTTTAATTTTTCGACTTTCCTTCTCTAATTTCTTTTTGCCCTTTATACGGAAATTGACGTAAACATTGGGAACTAATATTGGTACATTTTTGCCAAAAAAAAGGGTTGAAACTGAGTTTAATGACGAAAAGCATGGATGGAATGATCTCGATTGATCAAAAGTGATTATTTTAGATTATGTAAAATAAACATATTGGAAAGTTTGATCACCTTTCTCTTGGATCAATGCATAGCCAAATACTGTTGTTAATTCATTTTACATTATCTTTTTGAAATAAATCTAGATATAGTACCAATTGTCAATAATTATAGAAGTTATTGATCAATTTTAATTTAAATTCCCACGCAATCGTAAGATTGCTGCTTAAATTATTAGGTCTCATTAATTAATCATCTTATCATTAGTACATATACAAGAGTTCCTCAAACATTATTATCTTAACAAGAACACTAGTAGTATTTGACAACGAACACTAACCCTATCCGGTTATTAAAACACATAGTGTAACATAAATTCGAGCTTTCCGGAATTTGTATCTTCAAATTCCTTCCTCCAAACCCCTTTTCGGTAAATTGATCTTACAAAGTACTTTCAAACTTAGACTAGGTTTATAATGTGGCGTACAAATTAGTTAACCATCAGATTTCATATTTAGTTCACTCGACTAGCTACTATTACGACTCCAAAATCAACCCCGGCCCTCTAGGCAATCCTACCCTAACAATGCGTATGATTCAACATGTGCACGATCGCACCCACGCATGCGACGGTGATTTAATTTCACCCTCATGATCAACTTGATAGAGCATTCCCAATTGGATGTATGTTTAGGACAATATATGTAGAAGTTAAATGGTCACTTGGCATTGAAGGGAATTTTGTAATGTCGAATTTGGTTGTAAGGGCACGAGGGTGGTTTGGGACTAACAAAACATGCCCTTTTTGAGGGACTCAAAAATTACTTCACAAAAGAAGAGCAAAAATTAAATGAGATAATGTGTTTCATGCAAAGTGCATGTCACAAATCGTGGCATGTGACTTTTGGCAAATTTGAGCATTCAATTTCTTCTTTTTCTAGGCTTGTGTCACATGAATTTTCACTAAAGATACTAGGTTGAAACGTTTGTAATATTAGTGTTAATGCTCGTCAATATTCTTATTGCCTTTGCCATTATTATATTGATGAGCGATTTAATATTTAAAAGAAAAAGGAAGCTACAATTTATTATTGGTTTACATTTTGGAAAGAAAAATGGAATTATAATTTCGTGAACACATTTTGACACTCCATCTTGGAGGGAGAATCAATTTTTATTTTTATTTTTTTGGAAAAGCATAATGTTATTTCTCTTTCTAATTGATTTAACAATAATTTAATTAATAGGCTTATTTACTACTCCATTTCGGAGGCTGAATATAGTTTTAAAAAGAAAAAATAAAAAAAAGTGTAGAGAAAAGAAATTAATAACAGTGATTAAACACACATTGTTCTTTGTTTTGCTTTTTATCTCCATTTTCATAATAAAATTATATCGAAATGATCGAGACATTCTTGTATATTTGATTATCATTTTCATTAGTTTGAACTTTGGATTGTCATCAAATTAAATTATTAAATAAAAAATTGTCGAATATTCTCGGCCACAAGAATGATTTTCGACAAATGGAGACATTGAAACAAGGCTTCTTTAGAGGGCTTGAAATTTAGGTTTTATAAAAATAGCAATAAAGAGAAAAATTATTATCGCACATGAATGTTGTGCCTCAAATTTTTTGCACATGAGAGTGTCCCGGTTTACAATTTTTTATGCTCAAACGTGCAGTATTCACCTTTCCACAACGTGTGATAATAACTTAGAATTGAAACCCATTTTTATAGTTATATATGTTATGCATTTATATAATATATATATATATATATATACAATTATACAGGCATGCGCACGCACACACATATATATACACACATACAAACACATATGTTCTCAAATTACAATATCTATTAATGTATAGATAGATGGAGCCGTTTCAAGATTATACGTACATATATACCACTACAAATTTAGCACGAAATACTTTGTCTACAAAAGCTTACAATTATTTCCCAACGAAAATTTAGCTCCTAATTTATCAATATATTTACAACGCTATATTTCGTTACCTAATAAAGTACAAATGCCACAAAAATTTTTGTTGTAAAGATTTTAATATATTGGCACGATAATATTTTGTCGCCAATTACTTAAAATTATTATCAACAATAAATTTCGTTGCCTAAATATATGTATAACCTACGATTATATTTTGTTGCAAAAACAACAAGGAAAAATTACAATTCTAGGACTATATGTTGTACCTTCTAACAATTTTAAGACAATAACTTTTTTATTTGTAATTTCAGGACATGAATTTAAGATTTTGTGGCATATTTAGGATAAAATTCCGACCAATTTTGTCAATTTTCCGACAAATTTGCAAATATCGAGGTGAGAAGTCTTAAATGTGCCACAAAATCTTAAATTTATGTCCTGAAATTACAAATGAAAAAGTTAATATCCTGAAATTATTAGAAGGTACAACATACAGTCCTAAAATTATAATTTTTCCAAACAACAATATTAGCTACGTCTTCATGTTGTTCCTAAAAAAATTATTATGTTGCAACAAAATATTTTGTTGTGAATTGTAAATATCGTTACCAAATAAATTACAAAAATGATAGCCGAGAGAAATCATATTTTTGGCAACAATAAAAGTTTTTGTTCTAAAAGAATCATTAATAAACAACAAATACTATTTTTTGTTGCCAAAGCTTAACGAATTGCAACGAAAAAAATATTGTAGCAAAAGAAATCGTTGCAAATTTTATAATTTGTTGTAGTGTACATACATGCACGCACATACATTCTCAAATTACAATAACTATTAATTCATACCTAGATGTAGCAATTTCAAGATTAATATACCAATTTGATAAATTTGCAATAATGCAATATATAGTAACATCAATGTTTAATGGTCTTACAATAACTTATATCACCTAGTAGTCTAGTACACATACTAGAAACATATATAAAGCGAATTACAGTGACTACCCCTGATGTTAGGCTAATTTATGAAAAATTCTCTTTTTTTCAAAAATTACCAAAAACCTGTTGAAGTTATACCCATATTACAAACTTATTTCAATTTTTGAAAATATCCCTTCCCTTTTTTTGGGGTGATTTATATTGACCACCCCTAAGGTTAGGCTAATTTACGAGAAACCCCTTGTGGTTTCAAAAATTAGCAAAAACCCCCTGAGGTTATACCAATATTACAACTAGCACGTACTTAGGTTGACTTATCAACAATACTAATTCTTTTTTTTTCCCTTTGTAATATTTTTGGTAATTTTTGAAAAAATAGGGAATTTTTTCGTAAATTAGCCTAACCTTATGGGTGTTTAGTGTAATTCGTCCTAAAAATTAAGATAATGATGTTGTTTTGGATGTAGGATTTTAGCGGGTAAAAGGGAAAAAATGAAAATGATCAAAAAAATTAAACAAAGAATATACTTCCCTTTAAAGCATTAAAAAGTATTTTATTTTTTGTTTTTCGAAATAAATCAAGAAACAAAGTCCACCTAAGTTTTCATGATCGAGAGGATTAATTGCAATTTTGGTCCTGTAAGTATGCCTTTGTTCAATTTTGATCTCATTCGTTTCAATTTTCTCAATTTTGGTCCCATATATTTCAATTTTTCTCAATTTTGGTCCTATATGTCTTAAATTTTTGCAATTTTGGAACTTTTCTGAAATTTCGTCTAATTTTTAATGGCGAAGACACGCGCGCCTCATATGGTCGTTAATCCCATACATTTCAAATTTTCTGCAAAGTCCCAAAATTTGAAACGTATGGGACCAACATTGAGAAAATTGAAACAAATGGGACCAAAAATGGATGAAATTTTAGTCCCACGTGAGGCATGCGTGCCTTCGCTTTTAAAGATTAGACGGTAATTTAGAAAAGTTCCAAAATTGCAAAAACTTCAAACATATGGGACCACAATTGAGAAAATTGAAACGAATAGAATTAAAATTGGAGAAAGGCATACCTATGGGACCAAAATTACAATTAATCCTGATCGAGACTATCGTATTCTTATAGTTTAGGAATGTAAATTAATTCGAGCTTGAGTTCCGGCTATTGCATGAGTTGAGAGCTCATTTATTAGCATGCGAAAGCTCGTAGCCGGCTCATGAGCGTTTCCTTTTCTTTTTTTTTTTATAGTTTTTATATTATATAAATTATGTAATATTAAATTAATTTTAATACTATCAAAAAATATATACACGTTTTAAACAAATATTCAATAATAATATCAACATATTATTTAAAAAAATAAGATTATTTGATACTTTAAAATTCTCATTTCACATCGTATAAGTACTTCAATCTTCATGTTAATGTCTAAAAAATATATTAGCTAAAAAGTTTATAGAAAAAAAAAAGTATGCAATAAACGAGCTCAAACTCGACCCCCAGTTTGAGCTCGCTTGGAATTGAGCATGATCTCGAACTCAAGCTTCAATTATTAGTTTTGAGCTCGAATTTGAGCTTTAGAAAAATAAGGTAATTGAGTTCGAGTTTAAGTCGATTCTAATTTACTCGAACTCAATTCAATTAAAGCCCAATTATTGACCAAACTTTGCTATAATGTGACTAATGATCAAATTATTTTGTCGCAAAATGAAAATTAGAGATAACTGAATAAAAGACTCATGGCTAAAAGACATCAATTAGAGACAGCAAAATAGGGCCGATGCAAGTACTTGGGCTTTAGGTTTGTTCAAATGAGACACAAAAGGGAATATTACAAAAATTGTCTCTAAGTATGAGGTGTTTGAGTTTTTATTCTTTATGTTTAAGTTTTTCAATTTTCGTCCGTTATCCTTTCAAATTTTCAATTTTAGTACGATTTTGGACTAATTTAATGGGTGGAGCTAATGTGGCATGACAAATTAGTACTTTTCTAATTTTCCCTCCATTTCACTGACATGGAAAGCCATGTGTTTTAATTGAATTTTAAAAAAAAATTAAAAAATCTAACCAGGCATGAAAGGCACATCATATACACACACAAATATACATATACATATGTGTGTATATCTTTACACACACACACACACACACACACATATAATATATATATATATATATATATATAATTACACTTACACACACACACACATAGAGGAGGGGGTGGGGGATGGATTGAAGAAAATTTTGCAGAGAAGAGGGTGAGAGGGAAGGGATGGGATGGGGGAAAAGGGAATGGGGTTGGTTAAAATTGGGGCTGGGGGCAGCCAGCGAGATTTGGGGGAATGGGGGTAGGGGGCGGCAGCGGGGTGGGGGTTTGGGGAGAAAGGGTGGGCGTCGTGGGTGTTGGGGGGGGGGGGGGGTTGAAGAAGACCATGTTTTTTTAAGATTTTAATTAATTAATGCAAAATTTAGATTTTTTTCTTATTTTAATTTATATTATTTAATATGTAATTTCATTAAATTTTGTATTTTTTTATTAAACTAATTGAATTTATATAATATTTTTATATAAAAATAATATATATTTAAATTCTAAATTTATAGTATTTATATAAATTAAATATATTTAAATATATATATATATAGTAAAGTATATATATAAATAACAATTGTGATGTGACTTTTTGTTTAATTTTTTTGAATGCCAATTCATCCCCATGTATGATCCAAATACACACCTCACAACCAACATCATCGCCACATTAGTAAATTTGGCAAGAAAATTAGAAAATCCCCAATTTTTCATGCCACATCAATTCCACCCATCAAAATAGTCCAAAATCAAACTGAAATTGAAAATTTGAAAGATAATAGACAAAAATTGAAAAACTTAAATATAAAAGACAAAAACTCGAGCTCGGGGCGCTTGCCATTGATGCTTAACTTTTGAGCTGGCCTCTTCGGAGTGGCCCCTCCGTCTTTTTCGAGGTCGTCGAGGAGTCGGAGCCTTTCTCTTCTTCCTGACTGGGGGAGAGTCCGGGCAGGGGCTTGTGTGGGAGTGTCGGTAGCCTGCGCTTCAGACCCCGGGGCCAAGGTTGCCATCAAGGGAGCCTCGCCTGCCTCCCCACGACCTTCCTCCAGGGGGGGAGATAGTCTTCTCCTCCAAGCGCTCACCTTGCTCAAGAGCAATAAACGGCTCATCTCTAGGATGTGTTGATCTACAAAACAAAACTAGAAAAGAAAAATCAATCAGACTCGTCCTCAAAACGGCACCGGACAACAAGCAAATTCAAGTGAAATTTTTTTTTTTGAGGTAATACCGAATACAACATCCTCGATTCCTAATCTGGCCGGCAAGAGCTCGGCCTTTACCAAGAATCTCTATTGGGTCAGAAAAATGGGGCATATTAACCACTGCCCATTGTTGCTGATGACCCATTCCCCCGACCAGTTGGCCGACCCTAGCCCTGCCAGGGATAGCTTATTGACGTCAGGATTGTGGAACCTTCTGACCGGCCATTCTTGATCGAAGTGCACAAAACACCATTTTTGCTTCCAGTCGCTCCCGTACGAGGACAAGCCCGTTTCGATGATCTTCCTCCCATTCTTCGCACTTACGAAGAAGCAATTGAACCCATCATCGGGTGAGGACTGGCTAGAGTGGTTTACTTGGAAGAGGTCGGAGAAGTTGGCTATGGAAGGCCTATGCTCAGTGCAAAGACAAAATACGACGAAGGCACAGATCGAAGCATAGGAGTTCGGGGTCAGTTGGACCAGGCTAATATTTAGGCAGTTAAGAATCGAGGATATAAAAGCTGGAATGGGGAATCGAACTCCGTTCTCGATATGCGAGTAATGGATGGGCGTGCACCCCGCAGGTGGGTTAGTGATGGATTCCTCGTTGGTTGGCTAGATTAGGGCGAAAGGGGCGTAGATGTAGTGGTTCATCATCTTCTGAACATCTCGATCGGAGTTGTGGGCGACGATATTGCCCCAACTCACGGTGGTCTAGTTGCCAGCTATGGCTTTCCTCTTCCAATTAGACGAAGCCTTAGGGTGACTCTCCTCCTCGACGATTTGTCTCCACAAAGGGACCGGCAAGTCCGATGGGCCTCCCACTAAAAGGAGTTCATTCCTACCTTCGGCGAACACTCGTCGCCTCATCTCCTCCACTCTACTCGGACTCTTTCCGCCTCTCGCTTGCTTCACCCGGGTATCGAGGCGATGCCCCCACATCCAGTTCCTCCTCGAAAGAGGTCTCAACATCCCAGGATATTGACATATTTATATCGCTTAAGATTTCTCCGGTGGGAGATCCCATCGCCCTATTCTGACTATCGCTACTACCCTCGGATTTGCTCATGATGAAAGTTATATAAGGAAGTTTTAATGAAAAGGAAACGCAAAAATGGAAAAGAGGAAGGGAGAGCAGTACGTAAGTTTGGTTGGTCAAAAAGGGGGGTTTGTCTGGTCCAAGATGCTCCGCTATGCTCGGTGCTCTCAAAGTTCTAATCAGGGCTTCTTTTGTTCTCGGAGTTAAAATGACGTGCTCAAGACCACGATCGGAGCCTCTATTTATAGGACGGTAAAAATGTTCCTCGGGAGTTCCAACGGTCGCCTGCAATCATTACCAACGGTCAAATTTTGAATTTACCACTAGAACCAATAATCGGACAATCGCTCAGAACATGCTATATTGTATCTTCTCGAGTTCACTGCTTGCTCGGTCCTTATGAATCCGAGCAGCCCGTAAACTAGGGGGACTAATAACGTGGTGGAGTCCGGCTCCGCTACGTCGATGCCAACCCATAACATGAGTCCAACAACGGGACTCCATGTGTCTCGAAGATCACACGGGTCACCTGATCCACCACGCACCACGTGTCCACCGAATCCTTGGGTCCGATCATGGCTTTGTCCTTCTACGGATCCCTATGTTGCCCCGACGAAAACGGGTGTCTCCACGGACCTCACGTGAGAGCCTTCCGATAAGGGTTTCACTCTTCTCGGGTGGTCCCCCTTTTATCCTCGAAGTGGTCCCAAAAATAACCGTCTCTGACAACGGTTGTACCTAGCGCATCCGCTGCCATGTGCCAGGGAATATCCTCTGTACGAACGATGAGGCTGGGCCGATTCAACCCTAGTTCGGCCCACCCGTCTCCGACTTCTATAAATAACAGGTCATTACTATTCACAAGGCTAAGCTTTCCTAAATTCTTACTACGCATTATCTTACCTTTCGAATCCCTACTCGAATACTGACTTGAGCGTTGGAGGGTCTTCAGTCTTCACCGGAGACACTTCCGACTAGGCTCACATGTGTTTCATCCTTGCAAAATAGAACCCGGTCAGCACATAGATACCCTTACTCGGATTATTGGACGTTTTCAAATACCTTTACTCGGATTGCCTAACCCAATTACCTTTGCTCGGATCAAACCCGACCAAACGCAAAATCAGACCACATCAAATATAAACTTTTTTTGTTATATTTTGTTATATAAACTATCCAATTTTTACACTTAATCCACTGGAACCTATTTTTGATACTAATAATTAGTATTGATCTTAAGGTTGAATGGTGCTAATATTGATTTTAAAGTTGAATGAAAAGGTTTGCCTATCCAACATTGTCCATTTTTTGACGAAGTTTAGGACGAAAACAGGCTCCATTGCGTAAAATGTGAAAATCAAATCATTCATATAATAAAGTGTAATAAAAGTGTTTTTTTCCCCTTACTATTTCAATCTTTGAGAAAATTACTAAAAGACTTTTTTTTAAATTTGATTTAATAGTGTATTAAATAATATGATTTTGAGATTTTAGTTATACGGAACTTATCGAAAAAAAAATATGACAAATTAATTAGCATGTGAACAATTAATTACCTTTATATTCAGAAAGAAAGCAGTAATTTTTAAACAATCATATCGGATGAGCAGATTTCAGAAACATCAACTCTTTCAGTTGCAAAATCAAAAGTTAACATCAAATATTGGCTAATCTAAACAGAGTTTTTTTAAATATGACATAAAAGAGTATAATGTTTAATATTTTGACTCAAAAAAAAGGGACTGAAAAAACTAACCTAAGTCGCCAGGGTAGAGGGCGAATTTCTCAAAACTCGCCATCAAAGTTGGCGAATTTTATAAAATAAGAATATATATATATTTATGTAGTATATTTTCAGATTTAAAAAAATAATAAAATAATACAACTCGCCAAGTGCGTCGGCGAGTTGTTGAAAAAAAAAATGAAAAATATAAACTCGCCAAAGGTTATGGCGAGTTGGTACAAACACAGAAAAAAAAAAAGGGAAAATGGAAACTCGCCAGCGTTTCTGGCAAGTTACTCAGAAAAACTTTTTAAAAAAAATAGAAAATGGAAAATCGCCAAAAATGATGGCGAGTTAAGGTAAAAAAAAAAAAAAATCCGGCCTGGTTCTTACCACAACTGTCAAAGCTACATGCTGCCCAAATGCAGCCCCTCCTACAGCATGCAGCGAGATGTCAGTCAACTGCGGTTTTTGTAATTTTTTTTTTTAAATAAGAAGATGCTTTTAAAGGGGTGTGAAAGAGCATGAAAATTATTGCTCATTTCTTTCCCCCATCAACGTGAAGTAGGAAGAATTTTTTCCTCCTTATTTTTCTTCATTGTTTTGCTTATACAAAATCTTATGTTTGTTTGTAATTTTTTTTTTGTTTATGTTTAGGTTTTATATTTGAAGATTTCGACAAATAAAGTAAGGTATGTATTATTATTTTTTTTGTAAGCCATTTCATTTAAAATAATTGTGTTATGTAATATACTACGGTGTGTAAATGTTGTTATTTTTTGTCTTTGTTATGTGGTAAAATTAGTCTCTGCAAATAAAGTAAGCACCAAATATTTTTAGAATGAAACTATTTCGGTCAACATTAATTGTGTTGTAGATTATGTCCACAACATCAGTAAATGTTGACGATCGATTAATCCAATTTACTCCAATCGGAGGACGATTATACGATATGGAGTAATTGGAATGATTCATTTTGCCTCCATAATATAGAGCAATACTGATATATTCCATCCTAATTACAACAAATCAGAAAAAAAAAAAATACAACAAAAAGAGAAATATTGAGAGGGACGAACAGAGAAAGAGGAGTAAAGAGGAGATCAATATTTAGAGTGGAATTGAGAATTAATGACACAGACAAATAGAGAAATGTTGTGATAGATGAAAAAAAATTTCGCACATCAACTATTTATAAATGAAGAATGGGCTGGAATGTGGATGTATTAGTTGTGGAAATCGCCAACTATGTCGGCGAATTCCACAACGGAAATACAAAACTCGCCAACGACCTAGGCGAGTTCAAAAAATAATAATAATATTTTTAAAATTCGCCATCC
Organism: Petrea volubilis; assembly: GCA_026212405.1. Classification (NCBI taxonomy): domain Eukaryota; kingdom Viridiplantae; phylum Streptophyta; class Magnoliopsida; order Lamiales; family Verbenaceae; genus Petrea; species Petrea volubilis. The sequence continues at coordinate 18,658,473 of CM047875.1, forward strand.
TTAAGGGCGAATTTTAACAATTTTGCTTTTTTAAAAAAAAAAAAATTGGAACTCGCCCACATTACTGGCGAGTTCAATAAAGATTTTTGTTTTTCAAAATTTGAACTCGCCCACATTGACGGCAAGTTCAAAAAATTCTTTTTTTAAATTCGCCGCTTGCTATGGGGTTTTTCTGTATTTTTCTTTTTTTTTTTCCGGAAATAAAACTTGCCAACAACAATTGGCGAGTTATAATATTTTATTATTATAATTTTTATTCCCGGTATTACAATAAAAACAATTTACTTTTATTAATTTTTTTATTAAACTCGCATTACTCGCTGGCGATTTTATGTAATTCTCTTTTTTTTTTGGAAATAAAACTCGACAACAACGTTGGTGAGTTATAATAAAATATTTTATTATTATAAATTTTCATTCCCGGTATTACAATGAAAACAATTTACTTTTATTAATTTTTTTGTTAAACTCACCTTACTCGCTGGCGATTTTTGTAATTCTCTTTTTTTTTTTCCGGAAATAAAACTCGCCAACAACGTTGGCGAGTTATAATGTTTTATTATTATAAATTTTATTCCCGAAATTACATTAAAATCAATTTATTTTTATTAATTTTTTATTAAATTCACCGTACTCGCTAGCGAATTTTTGTTAAAGTCACCAGCCTAAGTTGCGACTTAGGTTAGTTTTTTCAATTCCTTTTTTTTGAGTCAAAATATTAAACATTATACTCTTTTACGTCATATTTAAAAAAACTCCAATCTAAACACTGCCAAAAATTGAAGATCTTCCAATCAAGTCAGTCTAATCACTACGGCATACCATGTTCAGTTAGTCGTTTTTTCTACACTAAGATGAAAACATTTAATTGAGCACTCAAAAGTTTGATTTTCTTGAGCCATGTCACGGATGTGAGTATCAGTTTGATTGACCTAAAAAAATACTCAATTTTCCGAAAAAAATTATAGGATTATAAAGCCCTTGAATGTTATTTTCTATATGTAAATTGTACCGCATCCATTTCATATTATTAAGTTGTCTTAGCTTTTTATTTTTATTTCAAAATGTCTGTCACTTTATGAAAATAAGAAAACATTTCGGGTATTTATTTTCAAATTTATCCCCATAATAAGTATCATTCATACAGTCTTCTAATTATTATACAACTTACATTTTTAAAACATATTTGAAACATTAATAGGTATGAATTTGATAAGTTGAATAGACTAATTGATTTTCCTTAATCTGTGTGAAATAATTTTAAACGATTAGTAATAAGGATAAATAAACTTTGCCCCCTTGAACTACAACATTTATATCATTTACCTACCTAAACTATAAAATGTAACACTTAGCTCCCTCAATTAAATATTCGGACAAAATTGCCCTCAATCCATGTCTCTTTGTATATTACTATCATAGTTTTTGATATAATTTTGTAAAGTTTAGAACCATAAAAATTATACAATATTTAGAATAATCAAAGTTTGGTTTCAATTTTAAATTATTATTTATCAAAAACTATATTTAGATTATAATATAAAAAGAAAACTAATATTTGTCATTTGAATATTAAAAAATAATAAATTTATGGTAAATATTAAGAATTATTATTTGAAAATAAAATTACGTTATTTACTCTTAAGTAAAAAGAATTTAGAATCTTTTAATGAAAATGAATGATTTTTATATTTTCATTAACTTATATTTATGTATATTCATTTTATAAAAGTAAAATAATACACATATTTTTTTATTAAAAAAGAATCTATTTTTGTTTAAAGATGCTATAAGTTAATAGGGGAACTTATTTAAATTATAATTAACAAAGATATATTTACTAATTTTATCCAAATTAATTTAACTTCATTTTAAATAAATAATAAATCCATCTAGTTCAAATAATTAGATAGTTCTTTACATATTCAATATTCACAAGCATAATAATACTAATTTATTGGATTTACATTCTAATTTACTTACTTAAGTTATAAATATTTTTTTCAAATCAAAATATTTAAAATTTTATTTTATAATTAATAAAAGTATTTCAATTTTAATTTAAAGCAATAGACACTAAAAGTATGATAAAAATATATAAAAAGACATGGCATGAGGGTAATTTTGTCCAAATATTTCATTTGGGAAGAGTAAGTGTTATATTTTGTAGTTTAGCGGGTAAATGATACAAACAATATTGCTCAAAGGGGCAAAGTGTATTTATCCCTTAATAATATAAAACAGATTTAATTAACTTAACAACAAATTTCGACAACATATGGGGCCACGAAACTTTTTTCTAGCTATCATTTGTCAATTCAAGAGATAGTTCGGATTTTCCGCTATATAACTATGCATTATATTTATTAGTATACGTAATGTGTAATGGTAGACGGTTGAGATAAAAAGAAAGAATATTTAAAAGATTTTGAATATTATAATTTTTTTTCTTTCTTGACAAATATTAATAAATATAATTGTGTAATAAAGGATTCAGGCGTATGGGAAAAAAAAAATTATTCACATAAAATACGACGGTACCAAAATTAATTATGTAATAATTGTTTCCCAGACAATTTAATACGACGGTACCAAAATTAATTATGTGATAATTCTGTAGAAGCATTGATGACGAGAGACACTGCGCCGCATACACCCTAATTCAGCCATCCCAAAAAGCTGGCTCACTGACAGATACTGGGAAAGTAGTGCTGCCATGTTTGTACGGTTTGCAGATCCCAATGTACCTTCCGTGAAAAGATCATCTTTGGTACCCTCTATAATACCGTCTTTTTTTTTCTTGTATAGTACATGTCCTACCACAAAATATCTTCATGATGAGGTAAAATCCCAATATTATTTATGGAAATTTTTTTTGTGAATCTAGTGTGTGGGTTCAAGCTATGCATTTGAAGGTATTGTGCCAAGCTTTGGCCTATTTTCAAGTTCACAAGTTAGCAAAAATGAAACTCAAGTGTAGTTTTATTCGACTCCTTCAGCTCAAGTTTATAAATAAATCATTTAGTTTAAGTTCGATTCAAGTTCATACCTTTATAATATTGGCTTGTCAAACTTACAAATAGGCTCGATTCTTCTACAACCCTACTTAATGGTTAGGATTAAACTATATATACTTCTTAAAGTTTTCATCATATATGCACATAAAATGTGTTCTAATTTTGACTATTAAGTGTATTCCAAATGCCAAATCCACAAAAGAAATTTTCTCTTATCTACAAACTTAAAGTGCATTTCATTAGATACTAAAAGAACAACTTAATTTAACACATAATGTAATATTAATTTTAAAAAACATGTCTCAGTTTCGAAAAAAAATAGATAATAAGTAGTTCAACAAATTGTATTAAAATTTGATTAGAATATATATTTTTTAACAATGTGAAATGTCAAAATAAGTTATTTGAATACTCATTTACTTGGCATTTTTAGTTCGTATCTCTAAGCAAAAGTGTACAATACTTATGAATTAGTCACTTTTGTCCTAGATAAATTTTAATTTCATTGACATCTTAATAGACACGGGATTTGTCTTCAAATCCACAAAGTGCAACCTTGAATTGGGTTATAAACGATTTGCACTAAAAAGAATCAAGTATTTGTACTTGAGTTTTTTTGACTTAAGCTTATAAAGAATCTACTTTTTAATTCCTTTCATATTCTATTCAATGTGGGACGAACGCCACAGAAACCTTTTGATCATTCAAAATGCAACATCTTTGTCGCGGTGTGACATAGTCTAAGACCAACTGTTGGGCATTGGGACTCTAGAATTGCCTCCTTTTGACTCAATAAGTGGTTCTCATACATGTATAGCACTTTGTCCCACGAATTCAAGAGATGGCTCGCTGATGAGTGTAGGATCAAGGAATCGATTTGCTTTAAAACTTATGGTGATTTATGATCATTGTATTTATTTTAAAATATAAATCAATCCTATTGTTACTTTTGAAATGAACTAATTATTTTAGGTGAACTTTTTTTTTTCCGTTGAAGAAATTAGTTGGTGATTTTTGGATCCACAGGCCATTGATTGAATCATGAAAGGAGAAAACAAGGATTGATTGCACGAAAAAGGTGAGAATGATTGGATTTTTATTGATTGGTGACAGATTAGCCACAATTATCCAGGCATAGACTTGCTTTTTGCAACTCTCTCTCGTTCGTACTGCAAATTTTGCTCATGCACGCAAAAGATCTCCAACTTGGGACTCTTGGAGACTTTCTTTTAATGATTGAAGAAATATCTACGATGTTGATTAATTAAAATAATGAAATAAAATTAGAGGACAGAGTAATATATACAAACATATATATATATATATATATGTATGTATAATATATGTGTTTGTGTGTATACATGTGAATAAACTATTGAGAAAGATCTTAATTCGAGCGAATTTACCAAATTAACTTCCTTCGTGTAAAGTGTAAGTAACTTCGGTAGCTTGTGTGCATGCACCACACATAATTATGCATATCTATATATATCTCTCTGTACGTGTTTATATTCGATAAAATGCATTATGCTTCCTCGACATTATATTAATAAACTAAACTTTGGCTTCTACTCATTTGTGCAATACATAATTTGATTACATTAATTTATAATAAATGACAATTCATGACTTACGTATAAAAGAATTAATACCAAAACAAAATACAAGGAAAGTTTTAGCAGTATTATTTGAAAAAAATCCTATTCTCTCTAGCTATTTTCGTTACATATTTTTTTGTACAATTTGTTCGCATATGCTACTTTTAAATAAGGGCCAAAGTAAGTACACTGATTATTATTTTTCAGAACATGATATAACTGACTTTTGATCAAATTGGAGGGGCAAAGTGATCATGCAATGCACAAAATGTATGAGACACTCTCAAATTTGTGTTAATTAATAATTAAGGGGCAAAAATGGGATTGCACTCCCCCCAACCCCCCCCCCCCCCCCCCCCCTTCAACCACCTTTTGATCTTTCAAATGGATTATGGAACTAATAATACCACAAAATTTGCATGCCACTCACAATTTTGGTCATGGGCCGAATCGTTTATTAGGACTATCAAATCTTTTAGCTAGCCTTCATGCTAAATCATCCAATATTTATGTGGTCCGAATAAAAAGTATTACTACTGTCAAATAAATTGAGTTAGAATATGATTAATTACAAATTCTCGTTTCTACAAAAGTTCTTTTGTGTTCGATTTCTAAAGTTTACATGTAACCATAGCATAATCTGATCATATCAAATGGTACGATTTGAACCAGATACTCATCAGCACAAGGACCTCTGAACTTATAAAACTAGGCTTGAAGATATATTCTTGCTCGAGATGAAGATTGACCTACCCTGACCAAGGGAGGCATGAAAAGGCCTCGATATCCGAGTGACCCACCTCGAGAGTCCCGCCAACCCCCAACTGGCTCCTTGCAGGCCGGTCCCCATGATCGCCTTGGGCCCTTGACGCATACTTAATACTTGTGATTTTAAGAAGATATTAGATATCAGCATTTGATAATGACTAAATCAACCAACTTCCACGTCACGAAGCGTCCCTCTATGAGACCCCCAATATTTAGAACGATTGGTAAGTATCTTTAATACCTCAATAATCCATTGAACTTTTTTCTCTACATATGCTACTCTCTTCTTAATGTTCAATTTAAAAATCCAAAAGCTTAGGCTAGGGACCCACAACTAGCTCACATATGTTCATTTCTTGTAATAAAAGTCACTTTCATACTCTCAACCCCACTCAAGGTTGATCCCTTCGAGCAATAAATCAAACATAATCCTCGTCGTGTATAGATTGATCGATGGATAGATAGATAAATAAATAAATAAATAAACGGTTACAATATTAGATAGAAACTTCGTGGCCGATTCATAATATGAGGCCCTACGTATGATTTTTGTAATTGCATCCCGAAGACAACAAGTAATTTCATCATTCAATATGACACAAGAAAATAATCACAATTCAATTGAATACCATTTATAGTATCGTCAAGAGAAAAAATTATTAGTGTCAACTTCCACCAATTGCTAAAAACAAAAAAAAAGGGTCCATTATGCATCACCTTCAGTTGAACAGACTTTTACAGGGTTAAATGTTAATCATCATTTTGGCCCAATCATTTAAAAATGACATAAAAAAAATTCCTTTTGCCCATCGGCCTTTAAAGATGGGAATTATGCATCAACTCATTATTGCATGTAACAGGTGATGTTTATATTCAATAGGCTGTTGTAATTCTTGATCCACGTGATCGTGGGCTAGTTGGTAATCATATTCATATATATATATATATATATATATATATAGTATACAATCAACTCAGCATATCCTATAAATATCAATTAGAACGTCACACGAACACACACCCATTCACTCAAAGGGGAGGGGAGAGGAAAATTTGCCTTGAATGAGTCAATTTATATTTTATGAAACATAAAAAATATCGTTATTAATTCTTAAAAAATAAAATTTAGATTTTATACAATCACTTAAATACTTATCAATGTGATGTCTGTTGATTTTTTCCAAACACTTCGAATTGACAATACAGGGAAACGAGATCGAGCATTACTCGTGGAAGATGCAACTCATTCAGAAAAACCTATAAACATATGTTAGTCCTTTACTAAATTAAATCAGTATTCAATCAAAAATAATAAAAGTAAGAGGAAATAATAAAAACCACAATAAAGTGGTAGGAAATTATGTGTAAACTGATAGTCCATTCAAATGTTCATCCCTTTCACCTTTAGGGGCAACTACCTTATGAAGGACAGAGAAAGTCGCCAGCCTTCCTAATTCTCGGCCAACCACCCCTGAAAATAGAGAGAGTGCTTGGGTCAAGGAATGAGTGGAAGATAAAGATTGTGAAATTTGTTGAAAGAAAAGGGATGACAGTAATGAAAGTAAAAACGAAGAAAAGTATTGAAAGTAAAAACGTACTCAAACTGAATCCAGAAAAGATGGGCTTCTACCAACTATTCTCAGATAGAGTATCAAGTAGTTTGATACATTTTTCAATCTCGGTAACAACAACTATATTTAGAACCATTTTCCAAATGTTGTAAAAATATCGAACATTTTTAGGCGATAGAACTACCGATCTAAAAGCTTAAGAAACAATAAGACTTCATGCTACCCACTTATATACTATCCAAGTTGTGTTTTAAACCATTGAATTCGAATTTGATAATGTCAAAAATAACATTGCAATATTATTATACTTAATGGTAAAAAATATGAATCGGATATCACCCAAGTGAATAGCAACAACTATTACTTCATTTATTTCAGATCTTCAAGTGCGCGATTTTCCCTTTCCAAATTTAAATGATCTGCGAATTGATGATGACTGTAAATCATGCAACCCCCAATACTATAGGTAATCTATACGATCATAATTGTCAATTTTTAAGATACTTGTTTATATTATCCCTAATTCGCTAAGGACAAAAAACATACCACGTAATAACCTGTCACCAAATTCCACCCCACCCACCAGCATTTCTTGATTTAATGTAAAAAATTAGAGCAGCCGACTTTCAATCATATTACGATCACCCACTACTGTGTCAGTGGAGTCTTCAGTGATCAAATTGAACATAGTTCAATAAATTTTAATTAAAAAAATAATATATTTTGCATCGATTAAATTTCTTTAATTGAAGAAAGCACATTGAATTTCTTGACCCGATCTTTTCTTTATCAACACACACACACACACACACATACATATACCGATCACCATATTCAAAAAAGTTTGTCCAACATTTGTACAAAAACTTAGATTTAGCACCTTATGTAACACACTGAATCTATTGGACAGAATATATGTGCATTTAAATTTATTTTTCTTTTCTCTTATTCACTAAATTAAAACTATTCCGTAATTTTTGCACCCATGTCATCCATCCAACAACTCGATACATTGTATCGTGTATGATGAAATACACACTGTAATGAAAGCAAGACAATAAGATATCTCATAAAATGGCCCCATAAGCTCTGTCCTCATAGCCATTAATGTGCAACTAACAACTTAATAAGATAAACACTCAAAATCCATGAACAAGAATTTTGCCCCAATGAGCCGGACACCAATCACTTCAACCAAACATTTTTAATCCAAATTGCTAATCAGTTAATATGAAGAGGAGCAAAGCATTAACTTCCTAACAGTAAGGGCTTATGTCGGGTCCAGTACTTTCCGGTGTCCGGTGGATTATGCACAAGAATGATATATTGCAAATTCACCACCATTTCAGTTCTGAAATACATACTAGTAAGATATCACTGCCCAAAGTGAAAATTACCCTACTCGGACGACATATATTTGGATATACTGCGTTTTATCAACACCAAAACATTCAAAAAAGGTCGAGAAAATCATTTATTTGTCTGAAGCGTTGTCTTTCATAATCCATTGCCGTACTTGCTTACTTGAATTTTGTGCCCTGTGCTTCCTCGCGTTAGCGTTGCTGTGTCTCCTGGACCCAGCAGCCCTATTGAAGGAACTTCCGGTCTTGGTATCAGATTTTGGTGCTGGATTTTTGTTTCGTGATTCACTGTTTGTCGCATTAACTTCTGTTGAGGGTAAGGCGACTGGCTGGGGAAGAAACATACCCGGCAATAAGACGTCGTTTCTTTTGGGTTCGATCAAACCACTATTTTCTTGCTGGACTTTTAATATGGCCTCAAATTTTTGTCTCCTAATTTTCTCAGAATCAGAGTGAAGAAGGTCTTTATCAATCTCGACCCCGGTCTGATCCTGCAATCAACAAACATGCAATTAACTTCTATTTGCATGAAAAGATACTAGTACATAGAACACACGGTAAACCGAGTAAGGATGCATCAAACCGCAAGAGATCACATTAACTTTAATAACACAATCATCTGTTGTCCTCTACATATCCATAGATTAAAGACCACTGATGCAACTATAGATACCTTTTTTCCGCATAAATCAGATAGTAGATGGAACCCCAAGACATCTTATTATATAATTTAAAAAAAAAAAAACAAAACAGAGTCAGACCTCTCAAATAAACAAAATACAGGACAGCCAGGGGAGTGCTTGTATCCAAGTGTACTATGATAAAGATATTAATAAAAGCCAAGAGACAACAGAAAGCCCCAACACAAGTGCACAAACGTGAATTTTAATAAGAACGATCTCATCTGAGCTTTTACATGGAGCAGATAGATAGGGCAACAGATATATATATACATTATGCCGATAACACACATAGAGATGAAAATGCCTATCTTTAGTAACACAATTCGAAATTGGGTTCACCAGACATTATTGCTAACAATCTGGGATCATAAAACCCTTATTGATTTTGATGCAATCTTCAAGAAAACCATAAATCACTGAATGGCAGATGTTACTGTTTCGTCAACAATCCCATGTAGAACTAATGAGCTGCAGAGGACTTTTTAATGCTGCATCCTGTTCACTTTTTACGTCACATTCACTAACCACTTACTATCAGTTATATGATTTCATTCATGATTCAACAGCAGCTTCGATGGCCAGAAACAATATACTTCCTTGCTTCCAACATATTCATCAGAACAAAAACAAACATAGCATTCTCACTGAAATTAGAAACTCTATTCAATGCTTGAAGCAACTGACAGCTTGAACCATAAATTCATTAGTGAATAAAATTCTGTTGTTACTTTCAATTGAAAAGGTAGTCAAGGATCAGTAACTTCGAACATCTTCACTCACATTGTTGGTTATTTATAACCTTAACCATCTATTTCGATATGGTGGTCTAGCTATCAAATGCAAAAATACTCTCTTCCAATAGCATAACGCTGACACTTTTTGCAGCATACACATTTTTTCTAGATACTAAATCACTAATTGTATTATGAATTACGATCATAGGACAGCAAAGGGGGATTGCTTCCAAGAAATACTAGAGAGATTATCCCAGAGATGCTATACCATTTGATCCATTTTTTCCCTGCTTTTCCTAGAGCGCTGCAGTAAAGTTGCAAGAACAGGAGTTCCACCATCCTCCCTTTCCCAAAAATACTAAAGTTATGAAACCCATACAATTTTATGGACTACAGGAATATATTTCTTATAAGCCCATTCAGTGGTGGCAGCAGCAGCAGCAGCAGCAGCAGCTTAATGGGCTTATGAACTTTTACCCCACAAAGCAAGGGGTTTTACAGAGAGCAATTCAACACAAATATATCTTCTTTGTCTATGGTTGACTTATTACTTCTTGAAGATACTTTTTAAAGAGAAAGTTGCGTCTGAGGTTAAATTTGGAACTAAGGAGAAATTCAGATTCCTTTATTACCCTAATTCTAAGAAGTAATATACGATACCAATCCCTGTAGGGAAAGAGGGGGATGAATTGATGCATTTAGAAATTTCAAAGACCCAATATAGATCAAATGTCTATTTCTCCCCCTATTAGAACAAACATTTGTAAACCTGGAAAAAACTGAACACACACACTCCCAAGTTAATTCATCCTAACATGCTTTATTAGTGATATTAGGTAACCATATTTGTTATTTGATGGGATGAGATGACAATGTAGTTATATCCACCTTTCTACTAGAAGGCATTGTCCTCGATAACCACAATTCTTTTTGTGAAGGTGTAAGCCAATCCTTTTCATAGCCCAAAAAACATTATACCAGAACATCAGCATGGGCAATTGACCAAGTAGCCTTGTCTTGCATCAAGTCAGCCTGAACAAGGATACCTTAACCATATGTTCCAGAAGAAAATCACACAAGGTTACTACTTGCCCATGTTAAGGAGATATCACAATGGCTATGACACATATGCTCAGTGCAAAATGTTGATACTAAGAACCATAGAATAGAGTGACAGCAATATTTGAAACAGCATTGCTGGAAAGACATTTAATAAATAGAACACAGTGACGGTTATCAAGGGTTCATTTGACATACCAAATTGCCATCAGTCCCAACCAAGTCAAGAACATGTTCGATATCCTTGGCAAGAAAAACTTTACGACAGACAGGGCACTTCCCCCTACCTTCTTCCATCATTTTACGCATGTCTATGCAAAAACAGCATCAGAGAGGTGAGAACAAGTCAGGCAAGTTCAAATTACATATAAAACAAGGACCAAATACAAAGGGGTCCATGACTCAATTCATTGGGTTGGCAAATGGGAGAGAAAGTTAGCCATCCTTCCCTTCATTTTGTTAGCTTCACTTTGTCCCACTAGCCTTGATTAGCCAATGGAAACATCACAGTGCAACACATGACACCATATGGAAGTCCAAGGCAGCGTTTAAAAGTGACACGAATAACAAAGAATAAGAAACAGAGTAGACATAATCGATGCTTAAAAGAAAAGGAAAACAGAAAGCAAGAACTCAAGACAAGTTGGTAAACAACCAAACTTTGGACGATTGTGTGATTTGGTCATTGAATTCCTAATACGCGTGAATATTCAGTAACTGGTGAAACAAGTCAAGTGTGTAGAAACTTTTTTCTTGGCTCAAGGTACTCCTAATTCTCAATAACTAAATAGACAAAGAAAGAGGAAACACTTATGATACTGAAACTCATTCTTTTATATGGTTTCATGAAAATAAATTAAATTATACCTGAATTAACAGAGATATTAATTCAACTCGTAATTATGTTTTGAACAGTATGAAAATGTTTGGCATGATATTGAAGAGATTAATGGTGTCTATTATTAGGCTATCTAGAATACAAACCAAAGATATATAAACCAACATGTTGGACTAATAATCACATTATGGCTAGATTTAATAATAATATTAAAGTTATAATAACGTTACCGAGACAAGGGATGAACCAAATAAACAATGATATTATAATAGCAAAGTAATTCATAGTAATAAGTATTTAAAAAAAAGAAAACAAAACCTATATTGACAAAATTTTAAACCAAGAAATGGCAAGAATACCATTTGAACCACAACAACATACTACAAAATTTCTCCTCAGAAATTTCAGATTATATGATAATGAAACGGAAAATCGCCGACAAAAAAAAACTAGCTCAAGTCTCTATAGCAGACCTTGTTGATCTTGCATAATCCTTCGAGAAGTTGAAAACGATGAACTCATATTATTCTTTTCACCTTCCAGCTGGATCCAATTCCACCATCTGAAGATGCAATCACTGCAACAGTTGGAGAAAATGGCATGCCGAGTCAACAAAAGTTTTGAGTCCACCTTAGAATGAGATGAATAAGAGAATGAAGACCATTAGATGTACTTACCAATGAAAGCAATGGAAACAAGACATTAACTTCATAAAGGGTACTGCATTGCTGCCAGCATCTTCATCGACTAATGGATATAAACATAAGGGGCAGTCTCCATCTGGGTGGTTCATACTCGAGAGCCTCTCTACTGCTTCCTAATAGATCATGATGTTATTAACATCTTAAAATGGATAATTTTGATGAGAATACAGCCATATCTAAAATGCCTATGAACTGCATTAGGTGAGAAGTACAAGAAACTGAAATACAAACAAGAGCAAGGTTGCTAGTATGAAATTCTTCACATGCTCCAGCATAATTGTTAAAACTTAAACACAACATGTAGTAAAACGTGATAACTAGCGCCCATTCACAAAGACTTGAGATAAGAAAATTGATCCAAAGTGCATAATTTATTACCTCACAAAGTGCCACAAGCATTAAGCATGAGGCAAGTTCAAAAGCTTTGTCACGGATGCTAGTGATAAGATGTTTCTGTCTCTGCTCATCAAGACCCTTGGAATCAATAACGCTGATCTCCGGTGGTTCTTCAGGGTACTGCCACAGAAATAGTAGATAATAACTGCATTAACAATTTGCTCTCCTTCGATAATTAATGCTTTATGGTACCGGCTCTGTCACTGAAATACCTATACTAGAAAGAACAAGAAAAGAGACATATAACCAATAGACATCACGACAATGATGGGAGACATTATCAAAACACGAGGAAAAAGCGCAATGAACCTCAGCTCAAAATCTTATGGTTTAAAGAGAGGAAGCACTGCAGGTATCTATCTATGTAAGCATTAAGGCATGCAATAATTACCTGAGGACCAGCTCGCATCCCAACAGTTGCTTCCACAAACTGATGAAGAAAGCATTATTATTCTTATTATCTCAAGCGTTCAATGAAAAGGAAATGGATTCAATGTCACCAGCATAAGCACAATATAAAGAAAATAAATAGAGGAACTAAAAGACAGAGTGATTGGATTTGGCATGTAATTAAGTTCAAGAAGAAAATAAAAAAGTAACCCTTACATGTTCAAACAAATAAGTGAGCTACATAAGATTAAAAAAAAAAAACTAAATCATACAATGGCTGCTGTGTGGTCCTTTAGCTAGCACGTATAGATAAATCATATTTAGTAGCATCTGCAATATTTTATGCTGACAGAACCAAAAGTCGTGAGATTTGGGATTGTGTCTAGCATCTCTCTACAAAATAGGACAGTGGCCACATAATATTGAACGTGAAGTCGCCAACCCCCGACCACATCTTTCAAACAAGTTCTCTGTCATAATTTTCTAAACACCAAAAGATTAAGCACATCACGATCATGAATTTCAGACTAGATTCATAGTCCTTTCCCAGAAATCCATATATATTAACGGTTGAAAATCCATATATATTAACAGTTTCTGAAACGAACATTTTCTCAGCCATAAACTAAGATACCTGTTGAGAGGAGACATCGGCGGTGCGCGGCTTGAGGTGAACGTGGAGATGAGGAGGGTAGGTTTCGATGACTTGGCAATCGTCGACGTACACCGCCTGGACTGCCTCCAATTCGACCATCACTTCTTCTTCGGCCATCTGCGGCGGCGGCGGCGGCGGCGGCGGAGGCGGTGGCTGGTTACTGGTTGGGCTTGCCGATAGCCGATTGTCGCAAATTTAAACTTATACGATTCGATTGGTGGGCTGGATCAATTTATTTACCTAAGTTCTCTATATTTGCATTTTCATAGTTACGGGTCCAATTAGGTAATGCGATTTTTCCTTGCAAATTCTAAAAATTAACTGGTGCACTATTTACTTGAATTTTGATAGATTAAATTATTAATAGTTTTTAAATTTTCTATTGAATCTTTTTTTTAATGTTTATTAAATTTTAAGATAAGTAAAAATTAAAAGATTTTATAACATGATCAAATTATATCATTTAAAAATAATTACGTAGGTAAAAAACTATTTAGCATTTAACAACGTGACATGAAAGAGAAGAGAGAAGAAAGATGAGGCATATTGAAAAAGTAAAAAACAAAAAATGCCAAGTTGCATCTACATCTTTTAAAATATAGTATAATTATAAATTAATCCTTTCTTTTTAAAAAGTTGCAAATACCATTTTATGTATATATCAACTTAATAAAATTCATCTTAATCAAGGAGGAACATAATTACAAATTTTATTTATGATATTTTCAGTAGGATTTTAAAGTAGGATTCATATGGTCTTCACAAGTTCAAGATACATAAATTATGTATGAAATCGATTTTTTTTAGAAAAAAAAATAGAGGTAATATCGAATTATGGATAATGATGCCTAATTGTAGTTGTAACGGGATAAATTGAAATCACTTAGCAAAGATTGGTGAAATAAAAATTTGATTGGGAAATTTAGTAATGCTCGATAAGGTGCATCTCTTCATGATTGAGTTAACTACTAAAATTGCAGAAAAATTATGTTTTAAATATCTCTATTAATATTTACAAGAAAATTCTAAACCTTAGAATATATGTAATTTTTAAAATAATAAAAACTAATCTATAATTATATTATACCTTAATGGACGCTGACGTGATGTGCCAAAAACAATGAATGGCACATTAAATTTTGGTGAATTACTACTTTCAATTCTTGGCAACATGCAGATCTTATAACGCTACCAAAGGTGCAAGGCAATCACAAGCCCGAAATCTTTTTCTTTTTTCTTTTTCTTTCCTTTTTTTTTTTCTTAAGCCCCAACAGTTTAATAATAAAATGTAATCCAACACAACAAACACATATTTGGAGCATAAATACATAATTGTTTATAGCAATTTAGATGGCAAATCTTATTATATTCCTTCGTAACTAGTTATGGTTCAAACTCAAAAAATATACAATGATAAATAGGATTAAACAACTTATATTAACATTACTATTCAAATAAATAATAAAATCAAAAAAATAAGATAGATGGGAGGGAGAAGGAACATGTGTTTTGCTAAACAAAACTAAATTTTCAAAAACGGATGAATTGAAGAAGAACAAACACATACGAAAATACAATTACACACACACACACACACACACACACACATACATATAAACATGAATACAATATTAAAAAAATAATAAAATAGTAATAAAATCAAATAAAAAACCCGTACTATACCCATGTTTACTTTGTACATACACAAACACGTACATTATATCAATAGCTGTAAATCGGTGTTGAAATGGGTAACGTTCAATATTATTACACCAACATTATTGTTCAACAATTCAAATCTACAGTTTTAGGATTTGTCTGATATGAGCTACTGAATCCGATTGAGTGGGTTTATGTGCACCCCTAAGTACAGTACAACATACAACTGTTTGCTACACAGTAACAATAACAACTCATTATACAAAATTTTCGAAACTCGAAAATTCTTCTTCTATGAGTATAATCTACACAACTAGGACTCAAAAGCCACCCGAAACTGAGGCCATAAACAAAGCTATAGCTTCTTGAGACCTATCCAAGAAGAAGCAGGCTCGGCTAATTCACATTCATCATAAAAAATTTAATCAACTTATATTTTTTACCTTGACAAAAATGAGGATGCTGTTGGCATTCCTTTGCGGTTGCTCAAATCAATCTGCTTTTCTTCTGAAATGGCACCAAACTCAAAATTCTGTAAATGGGGACCAACTGGTTTTAGAAACCTGGCAGAATTGAAAGGTCTGCTATTCCCTTAGGAAGGTCTGAGATTTTTCTTAGCAGAGCAAGCCTATTCATTCTGATTCTTTCATCTTCCTGCAGACACAAGTTAGGAGTGGATGATACAACATGAGCTAAACGAAATGGGCAAGAAGAATTGATGGAATTTGGTCACTTATAGTGTATTTTATGCAGGCAACATACCACCATAACGAATACATTGTTGAAGAAATCCTCCAGTGGTTGCAATAGAACGATAGAAGCTTCAGCAAAATCATCAACTTCCATGCCTGTCACATGGAAACGCGTTAATCTGCAAATGAATCAAAAACAAGGGCTTACAAGAGATAAATTACCTGTATGAATTTTACTCCTCAATGATGTGAAAGTACTCCACAAAGCTCTCTCTGCCTCTGTTTCAAAAGCTGCCTCATCAACCTAACAGGACGTTTTTCGCATTTAGATAGATGAATAAACTGAAATGGGAGACGATGTTAAGGAACCACATGTGCAAAGGCAGACAGCTCTGATGTGCATGAAAAAAATATAGAAGATGTGAAACTAACAATCAATTGCAGTCTCGGAAGACTACTAATTGCAGCAAACTTGTTGTGGAAGTGGTGTTTTGGAGGAAGGAAGGGCGGAAGAGAAACTTATAGCTAACAGTAACAGGGAGATGCAATAGGAAAGTTTCAGGTTAAGCAACTTTTTCTCCCATTCAGATTGTAGAAATGTGCATACATACTTACATAATTATCAAAAATAAAAAACAAAAATGCGTGTGCATACATACAGTAACATAAGAATGCATCTGTTCTAGCACCTCTTCCAAATGAAACTGTGAAATATTGTCCAAGTAAGCATGCTCAACCATCTTTAGCAGACACCAGTATTTAATGAGCATGCATGGCCACCAACAATGATTCCAACCAAACCAAAAGACCAGGGAATGAAGGATTTTTGATAGATTATCCACATTAAACCAGTACCCTGTATCTCGAATGATCAGTATTTCTATGAATTTTACAAGAACAATTCTGAAACTCTGTACACTTTTCATAGGTTTGCTTCTTTATTACATAACCCACCAAGCAGTTGATAAGCGCATGGAGAAAAGTCCATGGCAAGAAAGACAGTATCATGTATGTAGTTTAGGAGAGAAAATTCTCATATATTATTCACTCTAAGAACGTCCTATATATACAATTACAATGCTAACGAAAAAGGAAAGAATAAACCCTAATCAATTTAGGAATCCTAATCAATATAAGAATATACCTATAATATATTTCCTAAATAGATAATATGTACATATATTCTTTACACTACCCCTCAAGTTGGAGCATAGATGTTAATTATGGCCAACTTGTTACATATATAATCAATTCGAACCCCTATTAGGCCCTTTGTAAAGATATCTCCTAGTTGCTCTCCAGTCTTGATATATCCTGTCAAGATCAAATTTTCTTGAATTTTCTCACGAACGAAGTGACAAACTATTTCAATTTGTTTGGTTCGTTCATGAAACACTGGATTAGAGGCAATATAAAGAGCATCTTGGTTGTCACACCACAACTTTGCTGGCAATGAAACCTTAACACCAACTTCATTCAAGAGTTGATACATCCACATAACTTCGCACACAGATTGTGCCATAGCAATATACTCTGATTTTGCACTTGACCTAGATACCGCATTCTGCTTCTTACTTTTCCATCAAACTAAATTCCCTCCAACAAATACACAATAACCAGTTGTAGATCTTCTCTCACTCTTAGAACCTGCCCAATCCGCATCTGAGAAAAACTCAATGCTAAAGTGTCCATGATTTCCATACAGTATACCACATCCAGGAGCACCTTTTAAATAACACAAAATCTGTTCTAATGCAGCCCAATGATTAACTGTAGGTGTAGTCATAAATTGACTAACAACACTAACGGAATAAGCAATATCAGGACAAGTTATAGTAAGATAATTCAACTTCCCAACCAGTCTCCTATACTTCTCAGGATCTTCAAACAACTCGCCATAATCTTTTGCAAGCTGCAAATTAGGAGTAATTGGCGTACTGCATCGCTTGGCACGTAACTTCCCTGTCTCTACTAACAAATCCAAATACATATTTCCTTTGAGATAAGTAAATATATTTCCTGCTTCAAGTAACCTCTACTCCTAAGAAATAAGTCAATTTTCCCAAATCCTTCGTGTGGAGCTGGGTATGCAAGAAGGACTTTAGAGATGAAATTCCTTCATCATCACTCCCAGTAATGACAATATCATCGACATACACCACAAGAAGAATGATACCAGCTGTAGAATGTCTATAGAACACAGAGTGATCACACTTACTCTTCTTCAACCCAAATCGTTGAACACTCGCACAAAATTTTCCAAACCAAGCTCGAGGACTTTGTTTTAAATCATACAGGGACTTTTGAAAGACGGCAAACTTTCTCATACTCCCCCTGAGCAAAAAACCCAGGTGGTTGCTCCATATATACTTTGTCCTGAAGATCACCATATAAGAAAGCATTTTTGATATCCAACTAGTAAAGAGGCCAATTATAAGTAGCTGCCATAGAAATGAATAATCGAACATAAATCAATTTAGCAACAGGTGAGAAAGTATTAGAATAATCAACACCATAGGTTTCAGCATATCCCTTAGCCACCAATCGTGCTTTAAGACAAGCCACTCATCCATCCGGATTCATTTTCACTGCAAATACCCATTTGCATCCAATAGCTTTCTTCCTATCAGGCAAATCAACCAACTCCCAAGTACCATTGTCATCGAGGGCATTCTTTCTTCTATTATAGCATTGCGCCAGCCAAGATGAGATAATGCTTCCCGAACAGTTTTAGGAACAGAGACAGAATCTAGAGGAGCAATGAATGAACAAGAAGAAGATGACAAATAATCATAAGAGACAAAGGAAGAAATGGGATATCAAGATCATTTGTATCTGAATCTGATGTCGAAGGACCTGGTATAGGACATGTATCCGAAGGCTCTTGCCTTCTCGAGTACACATGAACGATAAGTGGTTTAGTAGATACAGGGGCCACAAGTGTTGGGAGCTACTAATGGATGTTCAGAGACTGTTGTTATAGTACAGACTAACAAGTCATCTTCCTCCCCGTGATTCCCATGAGTAGTAGACATGGGAAAAAATGGAGTGTTTTCTAAAAAAGTGACATCAGTAGACACAACATATCGATTAAGATTGGGACAACACCACCTATACCCTTTTTGAAGACAAGAGTATCCCAAGAAAACACATTTTAAAGACTTCGGATCCAACTTTGTGATGTGGGGACGAACATCACGAACAAAGCATGTGCTACCGAATATTCTAGGTTCTATGGGAAACAAAGACTTGGTAGGAAAGAGGACATCATATGGAATCTCACCGTTAAGAACAGTTGATGGCATGCGATTAATCAAGAAACAAGTTGTGAAAACGGCATCAACCCAAAATTGTTTAGGGACTTTCATTTGAAATAAGAGGGCTCGAGCAGTCTCAAGAAGATGTCTATTCTTTCTCTCAGCCACTCCATTTTGAGATGGAATATCGACACATGAAGATTGATGAAGAATTCCATTCTGAATCATATATGTTTGAAAAGTTTTTGAAAAGTACTCTTGAGCATTATCACTTCTCAAAGTTTGCATAGAAACATTAAATTGGGTTCGTATTTCAGCACAGAAGGCAGAAAAATGAGAGAACAATTCAGAACAATTCTTCATAAAGTATAACCAAGTGACCCGAGAAAAGTCATCCACAAAAGCAACAAAATATCGAAATCCAGTTTTGAACACAATAGGACATGGACCCCAAATATCGGAATGAACCAACTCAAAAGGAGAATTAGCCCGTTTATTGACCCTAGGACTTAATGAAGTACGATGATGTTTCGCAAACTGACACGACTCAAAGTCTAATAAACCTATACTACGGAATTGAGGACACAACTTCTTCAGTAGTGGTAGAGATAGATGACCTAATCGACAATGTGCCTCAAATGGAGTTAAGACACTGGAACAAGCAATGGTTTTAGATACTCGTGTTTCCAGAATGTAGAGGCCTCCGGATTCAAATCCTCTACCAATAGTCTGCTTCGTCATAAGATCCTGAAATATACAATGGTCAGGAAAGAATGAGATACAACAATTTAAGGCACGAGTCAATTTGCTTACAGAGATTAGATTAAAAGAGAATTTTGGTATACTCAAAACATATGATAGGGAAATTGATGGGGTAGGGTGAATAGTGCCTGACCCAAGAACATGAGATTTTGACCCATCTGCTAAAGTAACGCTCAAAGACGATGAACGTGACTCAAAAGTTAAAAAAAAACTAGGATTACCTGTCATATGGTCTGTTACACCAGAGTCAACGACCCATTTTGATGAGGACGAAATAAGACACATATTGAGTTTACCTGACTCAGCAATAGCAGTGATAGGAGTAGATGATGCCTTCAATGATTCCTGGTACTGAGAGAACTTGGCATACTCATCAACAAAGACAAGAATGGTTTTCTCAAAGGATGTCGATGTATCCGAGATTTTCTCGGAGGATGAGCCTGTCGCGACACTTACTGATCGATTCCTTTGAAACTGTTTACCTAACCGTCTGCAAAAACGTTCGTGTGACCTGGCTCACCACAATTAAAACATATAACGCCTCCTAATGTTTATTTATTAGATGCGTTGTTTGCTCCACGTTCTCTATTGCCATCTCTATTATATTGTCGACCAATGTTATTTCAACTCACAAGGGCATTGCTAGGTTGAGGAGAAGGGGTACTTTCAGTCCATAGCAACCTAGTAAAAACCTCATGTAAGGAGGAAATCTCAGAACTCGAGAGAATTTGAGATTTTGCAACTTCAAATTCTAAAGAAAGACCTACCAGGAAACTCATTATAGCCATTTGCTCCTTTTGAGTTTACGGCAACAGAACATTCAATTCTTCATAAATTCTTTTAAACTCCATGAAATAAGCCGTTTAAGGATTTGTCATGTTTCTCTGTCTAGTAAAACGATTTAAAAACGTCATACATTCGAGAAATATTCCCTTTCCTAGAATATAAAAAATCTAAGTAATCCATCTTTAACATACTCACAGTGATTAATCAATCCAATTACCTCACTCTCGATAGAATTCCGTATTTGTAAGAATAATCGGGCATCGTCTCTTAGCCACGCCTTCTTTTTATCATCCGTAGGTGGACTTTCTGTGAGATGATCGTCTTTCTCAATATTTCGTAAATAAACCCGGACTGTCTTACTCCAGTCTAAATAATTTGACTAATCAAGTCTGTGCTCCGTAATTTTGGTCATCGCCAGGACCACATCTGTAATCGTAGTTTTATTCTCCTCCATTGTGCTAAAAGGGACAGCAACAAGATAGTAGGAAACAGGGCAGCAGCAACACAGTGAAACAATTGCTACAGTAATAACAGCTACAATAACTTACTAGTAGCTACAGTACGTGACACAAGAATCACGTCAAAACGACCAACAACACACTTGAGACCACTGGAAATTGAGAGACGACGCCAAGGAAATTAGCCCAAAAATTTTTCGACCACGCACGCGTCAACGCGTGAGGCGGCAGAAAAATTTTCTGTCGGCGAGTGTATCACACACGCGCCACTCCTGACCATCGGACTTTGGGGATACGCCGATCTCAGGTCGGCAGTCCTCCCCGTGCTGGAGGTGAGAACCTAAAACCACTGTAAGGGGGTGACCCACGAAACCCTAGTTCTATTCTTTTAGGTTTGACTCTGATACCATATAGTTTGGGAGAGAACATTCTCATATATTATTCACTCTAAGAACCTCTTATATATACAAGTACAATGCTAACGAAAAAGGAAAGAATAAACCCTAATCAATCTAGGAATCCTAATCAATATAAGAATATACCTATAATATATTTCCTAAATAGATAATATTTACATATATTCTTTACAACGTACAAAACTCAAAAAGACTTAAAACTAATAAATTACTTGGAAAAATACCAGGTTGATAGTACTAACATCTAGCTGATTAAATAAGTTCCTTAATTAATCAATTTTATTAAGCCTCCACAACCACTTGGTCTATGCAATGTCAATGACATGAAATCTAGTCTCACTAAAAAACAAAATGTAAAACATGCAAGGCAATTCAAATTAAGAGAACCAAAAGCACTGAGAGATCAGATTTGGCTCCTAAACATTTTTGACGAGTAGTCTCAACGACTTAGCTTAATGACTTCGTTAAAGTTAAATCCTAAATGGAAGAAAGTGGAAAAGGGATTGAAAGTTAATAAATAGGGGATATTGTCAGTAAACACATAAATACTTTCTTTAAAGTAAAAAAACACCTCCAAATCATCTGTGACGTCTTTTCCACGAACAATTCTTGTTGGGCGAGAATATGCCTCAACAATTTTGGCCAACAGCTCACCTTCTGATAAGGCTTTCATCTGACAAAAGCAAAAAGAAACAAAAAATGATTTCATACACCAAGACAACAAAACTCATGTATCTTGTTCATGCCAATTACATATCTATAAAAGCATCAAGCCGAGTCATTTGGTAACTAACTTTAAATTTGACATGATAAATGTGAGACTACCTTTCTCAAAGGTTGATGCACAAAAAAGTAACAATATGAGTTCTACTGTTCTGAAATCCAAACATAAATCATGAAGTGTTGCATGGCAGGCAAAAGATAGATGAGAAAAGCCATAATGCCCATGAAGAAACTATAGCTTAAGAAAATTAGTTTTGTAGGGGCCATTAAAATTCTGGAATGGTATAGGCAGTAAGTCTAACTATCCTAACTATTATTGTTGATTTAGGTGAAAACTAAAACATACTTTTTATTCACAGTAGGGATCCTATATATACACATATTGTTTCCCTAAATATCAACACTAATATAGTAAAGAAATCAAAGGAATTAATGCTCATAAACTCTTGTCCTAAAATAGCTTTTTCTAAACTATTTTATATTCCCACACTCCCCCTCAAGCTGGTGAAAAGACATTCCCCATTCCCAGCTTGGATACAACTTCTCAAATACAGAGCTACTCAATCACTTTGTGAGAATATCAGCAGCCTGGGCTTGGGTAGACACATATGGTGTACAAATTAAATCACTTTCCAACTTTCTTTGATGAAGTGTGTGTCAATCTCAATGTGTTTTGTCCGGTCATGTTGCACTAGGTTGTGAGCAATGCTGATTGCAGATTTGTTATCACAATAGAGCCTCATTGGACCATCCCACTTAATTCTTAAATCATCAAGGAGGATTTTTAGCCAAAGCAATTCACACACACACCATGAGCCATTGCACAGAATTCAGCCTCTGGACTTGAGCGAGCCACCACATTTTGTTTCTTACTTCTCCAGGTCACAAGGTTTCCACCTATAAAGGTGCAATACACTGAAGTTGATCTTCTATCAACCATAGATCCACCATAATCTGCATCAGTGAAAGTCTCAAGCATCAAACCTCCATTCCTCTTAAATGGGATGCCTCTCCCTAGTGTTCCCTTTGAGATATTGTAGAACTCTATAAGTTGCTTGTAAATGAACTTCCTTTGGATTATGCATGAATTGGTTAATCAAACTAACGGCATATGCTATATCTGGTCAAGTGTGAGACAGATAAATTAGTTTTCCTACCAGCCATTGATACATCTGTCTATCCACTGCAACATCCTCTTCTGCAATCCCAAATTTAAAATTAGGATCAATCAAACTACTTGCTGGTTTGCAAATTGCCTTGCCAGTATCCTTTATTAGATCTAGGATACACTTCTATTGAGAAATAAAGATTCCCTTCTTATAATGAGAAACTTCAATCCCAAGAAAGTATTTGCCTAATACTTTAATCTCAAACTCCTTAGCCAACCTTTAACTCAGAACCTGCTGCACCGTAATGTCACTTCCAGTCACAATCATGTCATCAACATACACTAAGAGAATTGTAACTCTCCCTGAAGTAGAATGTTTGATGAACAAAGTGTGATCACCTTGATTTTGTTTGTAGCCCATAGCTAACATAACCCTGGCAAGTCTTCCAAACCATGCCCGTGGTGATTGCTTAAGGCCATACAATGCCTTTTTAAGCTTACACATAGTGTTAGCAGCCACATTCTTCTAATACCAAGGTGGAATCTGCATATAAATTTCATCTTTAAATTCACCATGTAAGAAGGCATTCTTAACATCAAATTGCTGCAATTCCCAACCAAAATTAGCTGCAAGTGATAACAATACTCCTTTGCAACCAATCTTGCCTTATATCTTACTGCAATTCATCTTAGCAACTGGAGCAAACGTTTCTTGATAACCAATACCATATGTTTTGTTTATAACCCTTTGCAACCAATCTTGCCTTATATCTTTCAATTGACCCATCTGCTTTATATTTCACCGTGTGCAACCACTTGCAGCCCACTAGTTTTTTCCCTACTGGTAACTTCACAAGTTCCCAAGTTTTGTTATTTTCCAATGCCTCCATTTCTACATTCATAGCTTGTTTCCACTTTTTGTTAGTAGGAATGGTGATAGAGTTTAGGGTCACAAGAAAGGCTCTATGGAATGATGGAAGATTCTCAAATGACACATCATGTGCAAGTGGATATAAAGGTTGTGTTGTACATCTCGTAGTTCCTCTTCTAAGGGCAATTGGCAAGTCTAGGTTTTGGTCCTCATTTTCAACACGAGTAGTTTTATTTGAAGGAACAAAATGGTCAAAGATTGTTACCTCATTTAAAGGATCAGGATTAGAAGGGTAAGGATTGGGATATGATATACTCGATGGAATTAATGATTTCAAAAAGTCTTTCTTATCCTTATCTTCTGTAGTGGTATTCTCCCCTTGAAGATAAGGATTGGGGAAATAGGACTCTTGTTCATGGAGAAATCGAATTTCTTGGATGGATTGTGATAACACTTGTACCCTTTTTGAGTCGAAGAATAGCCTACAAAGACACATTTCGTAGCCCTTGGATCTAATTTGCCTCTATTTTGAGAATAGTTATGAACATAGGTAGCACACATGAATATTTTAGGAACAAGTCTATTTGTAGTGTGGAGACTTGAATAAAAGGTGGAAAGCATGTCAGCTTTTAAATCCTAAGACTAGAAGGTAAACGGTTGATCAAATGGGTGGCTCTAAGAAGGGCTTTTCCCAAAAGGATTTAGGCACATACTTGTCAAACAATAAAGCTCTAGTTTTTTCTAGAATGTGACCGTTTTTCTCCCTGCTACCCCGTTTTGCTGTGGAGTATTAATACAAGACAACTATGTACTATTCCCTCTTTTTGAAAAAATAGGGTGAGTACTCGATTGAAATAGCCTCTAGCATTATCTGTCCTGACACGTTTCATGTTGACTCCAAATTGGTTCTTGATCATGGAACAAAAATTTGGAAACACTGTATTGACCTCAGATTTATGGTTGACTAGGAAAACCTATGCAACTCGAGTACAGTCATCAATAAAAGAAACAAACCATCTAGCCCCAGAAGGACCAGGAATTGGATTAGGTCCCCAAATATCACTGTGAACAAGATAGAAAGGAATAGTACTTCCCTTATTATGAATTGGAAATGATACATGCTTGTGTTTGGCAAGTTCACACACCTCACAATGAATTCTTTCAACATCTATACCCTTAAACGACGACGGAAACAAGACTTTAATAATCCTAAACGATGGATGTCCAAGACGACAATGGTGAAGTAAATTTTTTTCCTTTTTAAATGAAACAACTTGTGAAACGAAAGACGAGCACGCTCATCATCAAAAATCACATAACAACCTAAATCTCGAGCAATCTTGTGTACTGAGACTAAATTGGTAGATAATTTAGGGGCATGAAGAACATTTTTTAATGTAACTGAAGGGTTTATTTTAATATTCCCTCGACCTGCAACTTTGGTCAAATATCCATCGGCTATAGCTATTTTCCTATCACTAGGACAAGGTGTGTAGGTTGAAAAAATATTGGGTGATCTGGTTACATGGTCAGTTACCCATGATTCTATAATCCAAGAGCTAGTAAGGGTTGTATCTGAGACAATAGATGGAAACTCACCTGCATGTGCCAAAGAACAGGTACCTGATGCACTTTCAGCTTTCGTGAGACTATTAATGAATGATCTCACCTTCTTGATCTCATCTTGGCTGAATCCACTTGGTTCCTGCACCTTCACTTCATCTCGATCTCATCATTAATGAATGATCTCACCTTAACTTTAGCATTGTTTATTGACCACCCTTCCTTCCCCATTCTCTGCTTGGAGTTTTTCCATTAAGCTTCCAGCAGGTTTCACGAGTGTGGCGGGACTTCTTACAGTGAGTGCACCATAACTCACCACGATTCTAATTTTTTGATTGTCCACCTTTTTCTTCACCAAGTGTACTTGATTTAGCAGCCACCATAGCAGAAACATCCGTTGTTTGTGGTTCGAGCATAACTCCTCTTCTGCTCTCTTCACCTCGAACTATTGCCACAACTTCATTAAAACTTGGGACTTCTGCCTTCCCAAGAATCTATACCCTCACTTGATCGAATTCTGGATTAAGTCCAACTAGAAAGTCATACACCTTGTCTTGTTCAATAAAATCCTTTAGAACAGCTGCATCACACAATAGTGATCCAATTCCTGCCACAAGGATTTCAATTGATTTGCATACTTGGTGACTGTTTTATTCCCTTCTTTTGCAGCTATAGTTTTAACTTCGTACACTTGGGCAGCATCTTTAGCTTTGGAATATGTTTGTTGAATAGCACCCCATATATCCTTGGCAGTTGCCAAGAACATAAAAGTGTTGCTAATCTCTGGTGTCATGGAGTTCCACAATCACGTCCAAAATCATAGAGTTTTCTTCATCCGATGATGAAAATTTGGGATCCTTCGATAGAGGGCCTTCTCCCGTAAGATGGCTAATCTTCCCTTTTCCTTTCAATGTAGTCCGGATCAGTTACGACCACTTCAGATAATTCTTTCCATCCAGCCTGTACAATGCATGAATACTCGGCAATTCTCCAGCAGGCTGGACTCCAGAATGAGTGATACCTTTGCTCTCTAACATTATAAAAGAATCGTAGAAGGGCAGGTTCTAGGAATACCTCCAGCAGCAGTACAATGGAAGAAAAGAAAAAAAGAAGGAAAAAAACACAGTCGGCAATGAAGGCTGGCAAAGAAAGATTTTAGGCAATGAAGGCCTAGAGAGAAGAAAACCTTAGAAATAGGTTTGACGGCTATGAAGGCCAAGAACAAACCCTAGACAGTCACGACCTGACTCTGATGCCATGTTGATTGAGGTGAAAACTCATACATACTTTTTATTCACAGTAGGGATACTATATATACACATATTGTTTCCCTAAATATCAACGCTAATATAGGAAAGAAATCAAAGGAATTAATGTTCATAAACTCTTGTCCTAAAATAGCTTTTTCTAAACTATTTTATATTCCCACAATTAACTTATACGACTCCATCATAATTATTTGACAGGACTCAATTTCACTCAGGTCTTCTAGGCTATTGGGCAAACCTCAAAACTTGAGTTCAATGATATTTTTTAGAATTACATAGAAGAGAAAGTAGAACATTTGAGGTTTACATGACTTGTGAAAAGGTAAAGGACAGCATCATAGACCCCAAGGAAAGAATAAAATTTCAAGATCATCACTTGGTACTATGATAAGGTAACTCTTACATTTGTCTGACAAAAGAAAGCCAAGGGACCCTTCATGAATAACCAACCTTCCTCCCATCCATCAATCATAGACTTAGTTTAAGAATTTTTTAAATACTTGGCTAAAACTAGGGAAGATGCAGACTTACTTTATATGCAGACTTGGTTGCCAGACAAGGCTGATTAGCACGCTCGGTAAGAACAGAGCGAACTAGTTCCGGACTTATTCCTCGGTCGATCTGTCAAATGTAGGTAAATTCATGAAAATCATCATAAACATTATTGCAACTATAGAAAATTGAAAGCTTAGACCTATTTTACAAGTCTACACAGAAGCTCATCTTAGCGCATATCCAGAATTCATTTACAGCCCTAGGGCATTGAACCATCAGAACAAAATCATTCTTGGCATAAACAAAACACAAGTACCACAACAATGAAATTCATAGCTAGAAATTGACTTGGTATAATTTTATCAAATTATTTGAAGCAATCTAAAAGATAATAACCAGCAAGGAGAATATGTTGATATCAAAAATTAGTTTTCATTACAATGAAGTATGACTCAGCAAAATTAGATTGTTACACTTTGTATATAAAATCAGGGCTAGTAGAAATTTATTGTTAATAGTTCTGGTTTTTATGTTTTTTTTTTTTTTTGGGTGGTGGTGGTGGTTTCCTCTCAACCAGATTACAGATGCCTGTTCCACTGTCAATTATTATTTTGACATACTCTCTTTCCATGGATTCAGAGTATTGTCTTATATTTACACAAACAACAAATCCTTACAACAAAAGAATTTCCCAGGTAAAGGATCAACATACCAAAAGTTGCTCAAGTCTCCTCATTACAAATTGATGTGCCTAAAACAGGAGAAGAAATTGTCAAACTTTATTCACTAGAACAGAAGACAAAACAAGTCATCCAAAGAACAATATGATGGCTAATCTGTTCTGTTTATTTGTTTGCATATGTAAACACACACACACACACACACACATGGCACTAGACGACAATCCCATAACCCTTACAGTACAGTAAAAATCCATAGCAAGCTGCAAATTTGCAGACGCGTATTCATCAACTGATCAACAATCACAACAAGGTCATAGGTCCATACGTAACTCAAAATGTGAAGAAACTTGACATCAGGCTTCACTGGGGGAAATAAACATCAGTTCATGGCCCAGAAACAAAAGGAAAATAAAGGGTATTATTTCAAAAGTTTCCTTTCGGCAATTGTAGAAAACCAGTTCAGTGGCAATTGCTTCTATCTTTTTGTAGTATTCACGAGTGGGAATAAAGTATAACTTACATCATCTATTGTTTGTGCTTCTACTTTTATGGGCTGAACTGCAGCAGCAAGTTCCAAAGCATGCCTTAGCTCCAAATTCCTATTGGTTTCTACTATCAGTTGCACCTACAACAAATGAAGGAAACATTATTCTGTACAACTCACGGTACAAAATGGAATTTCTATATTATATCAGTTATGCCATACCAGACCATAAGAGATTCTTCGCAGACCAAAGGGATCGTTAGTGGAGCTTGGCTGACAACCAGCAGCAAACAGTCCAATAAGGCTTTCCAACCTATAGAGACGGAATTGGGGAAATAGAAAAGCTATAAGGAAAAAATAACTGGTGGAAGATTGAAACAAAAAGTAGCACATAGGGCACATACTTGGATGAAAGGTCAATCCAGTTGGAATAATGTTACATGTAAGATATGTTCCACAGGTCAATTTTTCTATGTTGCTGAAAATTGGGATGCATGGACACATAGCATAAATAGTGTATAGATGGATACTTGTGAGCACCAGCATTCAGTCATTATATATCATGCATTAGGGGATTGGTCAGACAGAATAATCAAAATATTATGAAGAATGTGTGTGTGTGCACGCTGGGGAGGGAGGGGTGGTAGGGGCAAAGAAGAAGAAGAAGAAGACGAAAGAAAACAAATATTAGGCTGAAAATAGAAAATTAAGATAATGAAAATAGTAAGCCTTCTGGGTCATGACAGCCACTACTTTTTAATCCTTGACCACTGTCCTAGCCCTCAAAAGTGTAGCACAATCACTTTTTATTTGCATGGCAAATTCAAAACAGGCACATGGAAACACACAAACAGGAACCCCCCACCCTACCCGCCAAAGGATATATAGATACATCAAACACCAATCACTTTAAAGGTTGGAACATAAATAGATGAACTAGACTTGCATTCCAACTTTATAGTTTAAATCATTGGTTATAGGATATAGTTCTCATTTATAGGCTAACTGTTATACACATCATCAATACAACTCTAAACTCCAGACATATTTCACGGGAGGTCCGAGTATATTATCAAAACAAAACCACCAAATAGTAGCAGCATCCCTGCATTATAGAACAAATCTATTACTTTGAATATTTAGCTCTTCAACATATCCATTCTCCACCGTCTACACCTTTTCTAAAGCCTGAAGATAATTACATTCGTTTGAGATGTTATGAACCACAAACCTACTAGAAGTTATTACTAATTGCAGAAATCAATTGGGGTACCAAGCATCATACTGACATTTAACCCAACATCCCGAGGTCACTTGGAGAAAAGAGAATTGCTTGTGTTATACCTGTCAGCAATTGCCAATACTATCCCAGCATCAGTTTTTGGGAGGATGTCTCCTGAAAATCGTGGGAGAGTGATCTCAAATAGTGCCTCTGCAACCTGATGTATATAAAGACAATAAGCTAAGTTTAATTTGGCAAGCAAAAATTCGACGCAACTAATATGCTTCAGGAACGAATACAATAACCATGAATTTAATTTTAAAACAAAGAAGGTATGATGAGCAAAAATGATACCGATCTTGAAAGGCTGAAAGCAAAAATTAAGAGATCAAGACGTTTCTTTCAGTTTGTTCTAGACTCGGTGATTTTTCGGCGAGATTCTATTAAGTCACAGCAAAGGTAAATCATGTCAATTCACAAAAGTCCGGTATGTGCATCAATTCAGCTATCTTGTCTGGAGGAAGCTCAAGACATAACGCTATCTAGATTTAATTGACCAGTATTTATCTAAAAAGTTCAAGCCTCAACCCAAGCCTCAGAGTTCCTGCTATTAGGCTATAAAGAAATCACGATTTACTAAACTGAGACATCGGGAAGTCAAATTATCTAATGTAGTAAGCATTAGTTCAGACATTCTTTTCGAGCTCCAAGCCGCAAAGGTGATTGAATAGCTCGGAGCAGAAAAAGAATCACACCAAGAAGGAACTAAATGCAAGCAAAGAAAATAATGGAACATTCGTAATGTCTTTCTAAGACTAAATGAAAAAGAGCGCATTCTGCTCAAACCTGCTCCGAATAGCCATCCCTTAGAGCATAGTGGCGCGCCATTATCCCAGCAAGGGATGTAAATTCTGTAACAACTGCAGATGAAAGATCTGACATGGCTAATGATGCAGCATCCTGAATGACTTGGAGTGTATCTTCGGTCATTCCCAGAGACAAGCCCACTTCAGTGACCAGATTTTGGACGCGTGTCATCTTGTCCAACATTGTCCCCAGCTTTTCCTGTTTATTAGTCATATCAGGACATGAAATTGCTCAATACATTAAAGATTATTCTATAAGGACTTGATTCTGAATAAAACAGTCAAAAAGTTCTATCATCTCTAAGGTCGTTTAGGGATGCTAAAGAAAATAGCAAACTCTTTGCTCAGCTTATAAATTATTTTAAAAAGTCAAAGCTCTGCAGAAAAGTTGATAGTAGGATCTTGTACTCCACTCAAAAACAAGCAGGAGCATTTGACTTTTACTTCCTGTAGACACTAATGACAAGGAGACTAATGAAAACCTCCATGAAGGGATTGAGATCATTAGAAACTTACATGGAAAAGGATACCCTTCAATTGGTCACGAAATTCAGAAAATCTCTTACTAGTGTCCAACTCATAGAAGAACTTAGCATCTTCATATCGAGCTCTGCAACCATATTAATTACTCAATTCATATCTCACAAGTCAGGACCAAACAGGTGGAAGAATTTCTATTTCCTAAGCTGATTAGTTTTCAGAAAAATATTTTACGGTGAAGTTTCATCTACATATAAAAAACACAATGATTAATGAATCAGTACATATATAAGGAGTATAAACCTGAGTACAGCTTCATTTCCTTTCCTCACAACCATTTCATTAATTGCTCCATTTGCAACCTGAGCCAACTACAGTGTCAGAATTAATATGAAAAATATTTAATGGATAACAGAATATGATTATTTTGTCTTACAGCAATGAAATATGGTAATAGCTTCCCATCCTGATCAGCAATTGCAAAATATTTCTGATGCTTCTGCATAACCTGCACAGTATCACCGCAGTATCACCGCAATAAGACATCAGTAAGAATGGCCACAATTGCATGTCCGCTGTTAAATAAAAACAAAAAAGCAAAGGTAGATATCATGTATTTTTTTACAATTTGGTACAATATAAAATTCATCAGCAAAATGCATAAGATATGGGTGTGCAAAAATGGATTACCTCATCGATTTTCTCGAGCAAAAGAAGCGAAGGCACAAAGAAAAGAACATATAAACAGAATAAAAACAAGATAATCCAGCTTTAATGCTAAGCAAATGACAAACCATTATTAGCAGATCTTTCGGAAGCTCTAGGAAGGACTCACTAAACTGTCCAAGAACTGGACAAGGTGCTTCAACAAGATTTACGACCTAAACATGGAGGTCAATGTTTAGAATTGTTATCAGGGTGAGAATAAAGCTGAAAACAGCAGGGACTCATTTGTTACCTCATCAAGTAAACCACTTTGGATTACAACAGAACCATTAATTCTTTTTACAATGGAAGTGGACTTGTCCAAGATTGTCTTCTTGCGTTGCTGTGGAAATAAACATTTCAAACACTCTTATCTTCTAAATATGATAGATTTTACTAGCATAGCGGAAAAAAGAAAAAAAAAAGAAAAATGGTATAAAAGAGACCTTTCATATCAATTACCTCAATATCGATGGCTATACCAGCATTCTGCATAACATCAGTATAAGATTCTGCACTTCCTACCTGCAGACATGAAAAAAATCCTTACCACCACATAAACTACAATATGAGACAAACCATTGGCTTTTACCTTCTCCGGAAGAGTTAGCACACAGATTGTTTATAAGGTATCTCAAAGAATTTGGCATAAAGAGAATAAGTATTAACAAGACCAAGTTGGCAGGACAAACGTTATATCAACATCATAATATATGGCTTCAAGAGAACACGTACACATCAAACTGAGGAAGCAAGCATACAAAATGGTTCCACAACGGGGATTTTTGCTATAAATTTAAAATTTCTTAGAAAAAGACAGATGGATGATTGACAACCTGGCAATAGAACTTTAAACTTGTCATATAACCACAGACTAAGAATCAAAAATATAATATAGAGTTTGCAGAAGTAATTCATCAATCCAGAATATTTGTTGTATTGACTTTTTATAGTGATTTATTTCGTTAAAACTTTGTTTGAGTGCATTGCTCTCCCTCCCAGAAGCATTCTACCACTCAGAAATAGATAGCAGATCTTCAGATGAAATGTATGTGCCTTGACCAACAAACCTTAATCCAAAATATTTGTTGATTGACTTTTATAGCATTTTATTTTGTTAAAACTTTGCGAAGCGCATAAGCTCTCCCTCCAGGAAGCTTGAAATTATAATTTCTACTACTCAGAAATAGTTAGCGGATCTTCAGATAAAACTTATAAGTCTTGACCAACAAACCTTAATCTAGAATATTTGTTGCATTGACTTTTTATAGTGTTTTATTTTGCTAAAACTTTGTTTGAGCGTATTAGCGCTGAAATAGATAGCAGATCTTCAGATAAAAGTTATATTTTTATGTGAGTTGACCAACAAACCTTAATAGTAGCCGCTGGAGTGTTTCGAAGCCCGTGAGAAACATCCCCACTGTTACAGAAAAACCAAGGTAAGAAGTACACAGAAATGCAGAAATGAGACTCAAGATATGACTGCCATTTCCAAGGTCGCAAATTTGCTTGAAGAAAGTATCACAAACCAATACAAATACAAGAATAGCTGCCTATTCTCCAAAAACTGAACTCAACTTGAAAAACAGTGTGATCACGATTAGACGTTGGTCAAACAAACCATTAAACCAATGATTCAGATAAAAAATTTGACTTTTGAGAACATGGAATAGTTGTGCCTCCAGATTCTTAACCTGTTGATTTGCTACTTAGTATGTCTAGATTTACCTTTTGTGCTCAGTCAATTGTCCTAATTCTTGTATCAAAATTTATTCCCCATTAAAAGGTAGAAATGGTTCAACAATGGCTATGCCTTTCCGCATATAAGAGTCGTATCAAAAGCTGTTATATGAAAAATCAAATGACAAGAAAAATCAGTATCAATAGAACAATTTTAGCCCAAGGTAGATGCAGGAAACCTAGACTACATTCTCAAGTTGAATAGAGGAGAAATACGAGATTATAAGGACTGTTGAGTGCCATGGCAGCAACATGGCGAATTAGATTGACACAATTGTAGGCAGATCGACAAATATTTATTCCTATTCTCTCTTGAATATGATAGTTAAAAAACTGAAATTCAATTAGATACTAACATTAAAGAAAATGACAGATCCAGGACTTCCGCCATTGAGCTAGACAACGTGTACAAGAAATAGTGATTGTCCTTTTGAAGGCTTTGTAATAAATAAAAATATTCTGAAATGCGAAATATAAACAAAGAAATTTCATTTACTTTTCTTCAAATTCTCTGTATAGTAATTTGTGTATCATTTTCATTTCTAGCTCTCACCGATATACATTTATTAAAAATCATTTGGAAATGTTGAAATTCTAAATATATCTAGATACATTAGACATGTGAGAAATAATACGTCTGGATACATTGGACATGTGAGAAATATATTAGACGTGAGAAACGCTAGGGCCTATTTCATGCCTAGATTTCTGCCCTATATTCATAGCCATTGCCATGTATTACTCACTTCAAACCCTATATAATGGGGGTGGTTGTATTGAGAAGATACACACAATACATAGAATTTTAACCTTCTCAATTCTCAACATGGCCAGAGCAGGCTAGGTCCTGTGTTCTAATTGCGCCTCCTACTATCTAATTTCACGCTCTAGGTTGTTTCCCGGTGCTCGGGCCTGGGCGTGAGGGGGGCATGTTAACTATCTCCCATATTGAATAAATAACAAAATGTGGTGAGATTTATAATGACTTGGGCAATCCTCACCTCATGAGCTAGCTTTTGGGGTTGAGTTAGACCCAAATTGTTGAGTGGCAACAATCAAATTATTCTGTCATGACGTGGCTCTTAAATAGTATGGAGGAATATGTTAGCTCTAATGTGTGTTGTTACCCAATGCTAAATCAATTTGGGATGTCCATTCATGAAATTTATTATCATGAGAAGAATATTTCCCGTGTTTTTGAATTGTATGAAAAATTGTTTTCCCTTCCTATTGCTTGTTTTAGGATCTGTAGACGGGGAGGACGATTGGTGGAGGACATGAACGTGGTGGCTTGTATTTTTTGGATATAGGTACTAAACCTCTCAACGTTACTACTCTATCTGCTTCTGTCACCCCATTTCAATGGCATTGTCGTCTAGGCCATCCTTCCTTATCGAAATTAAAAAACATTTTACCTTTTAAGTCATCAGTCTCTACTATTGAGTGCGAGTCTTGTGAGTTAAGGAAGCACCACTGTGCTTCCCATCCTCGTTGTGTGGAAAACCGAAGCTCTTTTCCCTTTGAACTTGTTCACTAAATGTTTGGGGTCCTTGTCGTGTCGCGTCTTTGGGTGGGTTTTGATATTTTATTGTGTTTGTTGATGATTATTCACGAATGACGTAGGTTTATCTACTCAAAAATCGAACTCAAGTTCCTCATGTACTCACCTATTTCTACAATGAAATAAAGACTCAATTTTCTGTCAATATTCGAATTTTTCGCACAGATAATGCTTTAGAATTTGTTCAACATACCGTTAACAGTTTTTGTGATTCCAATGGGATTTTGCACCAAACATCTTGTAACTATACCTCACAACAAAATGGTGTGGCTGAACGAAAACATCGTCATATTTTGGATGTTGCTCGTACTCTCATGACTCATATGAATGTTCCTACGAGTTTTTGGGGCGATGTTCTTCTTAGTGCATGTTTTCTTATTAACCGAATGCCTTTGAGTGTCCTTCATGGGGACATTCCATACTCCTGCTTCTATCCCAATCGCCCTCTTTTCACTGTCTCCCTTCGGGTATTTGGGTGCGTCTGTTTTGTCCATATTAACTCCCCTAATCATGATAAACTAGCTACTCGTTCTGTTAAATGCATATTTCTTCGTTATTCTCGTACACAAAAGAGGTATCGGGGTTATGACCCAATTTCTCATAAGTTGTTCGTCTCAGCCGATGTCACATTTTTTGAATCTACCCCGTACTTTTCTTCACGCTAGAATTCTCCTGTGGGCTTGTCCAACTCTGTTCCTCTACCAGTAACAACATTTCCTTCTTCTAAAAGCCCTACCCCTATCGTGGCCACCCGGCCCTTACAGGTGTACTCTCGTCGTCCTCCACCACCTACAACTTTGACAGACGACTCTACCAATCCTTCTCCTCTGGCTACAACACCTGAAGCATCCTCTGCATCTAATAGTAAGCTCCCCATTGCACTTCACAAAGGTAAACGGTCATGTACTGCACATCCATTGGCTAACTCCCTTTCTCTTGATCACCTTAGTCACAAATTTTGTACTTTTACCATTTCACTTTCATCAGAATCTGTTCCCAGGACTTATCATGAGGCCGCACAGCACCCACAATAGAAAGTTGCCATGGATGAGGAAATGTCAACCCTTATTTCTCGGGGCACCTAGGAGCTTGTTTCTCCTCCTTCGAATGCTGATGTGGTTGCTTGTCATTGGGTGTTCACCCTCAAATATCGGATTGATGGGACAATTGACCGCTATAAGGCCCGTTTGGTTGCTAAAGGTTTCACCTAGACATACGGTGTTGACTATCTAGAGACTTTTTCCCCTGTTGCCCGTCTTAACTCCATCCGGATACTCTTTTCCTTGGTTGTCAATCAGGATTGGCCTATGTTCCAAATGGATGTTAAGAATGCATTTCTATATGGCAATCTTCATGAGACTATATTTATGGAGCAACCACCAGGCTATGTTGCTCAAGGGGAGGAACAACTTGTGTGCAGGTTAAAGAGGCGATTTATGGGTTGAAGCAAAGTCCGCGAGCTTGGTTTGATAAGTTCGGCCGTGTTATTTATGAATTTGGCTTTCAAAGATGTCGGGCAGATCACTCAGTGTTTGTGAAACGTGGACAATCAGGGATTGTGATCCTAGTTGTCTATATTGATGATATTTTGATTTCCGGCAATGATATTGGAGGAATAGATGCCGCAAAAGATTATTTGCAGCAACACTTTGTTACTAAAGACTTGGGGCGTCCAAGGTATTTCCTCGGAATCGAGATTGTGCATAGCAAATATGGGATTTCATTATCACAAGAAAATGTGCTCTTGACATGCTTCAAGAGACTGTGGTCTACTTGGTACCAAACCTGTTGAGACTCCCATAGAAGTTAATCCAGAGTTTTGGAATAATGATGGTTCGTATATGGACGACAAGGCTAAGTACAGACGACTAGTTGGGAAATTGATATACTTGACTGTGACCAGACTTGATATCTCCTTCGCAGTAGGGATAATTCGTCAGTTTATGGAGAAACCTCAAATAATTCATTGGGCAGCAGCCTTGAGAGTTTTGAAGTACATCAAGGGATCTCCTGGTAAAGGACTACTGTTCAGCAACCACGGTCACTTGAAAGTTAAAGCATATTCCGATGCAGACTATGCTGACTGTAGAGGTGATAGACATTCTACATCAGGATATTATACCTATGTTGGGAGGTAATTTGGTGACTTGGCACAGTAAGAAACAAACTACAGTTGCTAGATCTAGTGTTGAGGCAGAGTATAGGGCCATGGCCCATACCACGAATGAGATGCTTTGGGTAAAGAATCTACTTAGCGAGTTGGGGTTCACCTATGAAGAGCCGTTACCTATGTATTGTGACAATCAGGCAGCCATTCATACTGCCAGCAATCCTGTCTTTCACGAAAGGACAAAACACATTTAAGGAGATTGCCACTTTGTTCGTGAAGCAGTAATGAGTCAGATGATCAGTACTCCATTTACTCCGTCTACAGAACACGTTGCTGATATGTTTACTAAAGCTTTAGGAACAAAACAATTCAAAAATTTATGTAACAAGCTGGGCATGATTGATATATATATGCTCCAACTTGAGTGGGAGTGTTGAAATTCTAAATATGTCTAGATACATTAGACATGTGAGAAATAATAGATCTAGATACATTAGACATGTGAAAAATAATAGATCTAGATACATTAGACATGTGAGAAATGTTAGGGCCTATTTCATGCCTAGATTTCTGCCCTATATTCATAGTCATTGCCATGTATTACTCACTTCAAACCCTATATAATGGGGGTGGTTGTATTGAGAAGATACACACAATACATAGAATTTTAACCTTCTCAATTCTCAACAGGAAATATGTAGTAGTACATAAGTGCGATGATTGAAGATAAGGTTTTCCTAGTTTACCAAGGAACACCATGTTTAAATTCAAGTCAGGAAAGACTTAAACAAAGGACATGCATACTTGCCTTAGAACACCAGCAAAAGTAAATGGAACAACTACATCCCCATGTAGCGCCAAAATCCATCGGATGGGTCTACTGAACATGACCTGTAGTTGCGGCATCTTTTTCAACAACCAGTCATGACATAAAATCATAGAAGCAGACATTGGCAAAAGTAACATAACAGCAAGTTGTAAATGAAAATATGAAATTGTTTCATCTACCAACAAATAGACAGTTACGAAAGGAAAAAATCTTTACATTGCCTCTAGTGAAAAACAATATTTACCTAGAAAAAGTACAGAGCAAAA
Source organism: Petrea volubilis (assembly GCA_026212405.1). Lineage (NCBI taxonomy): Eukaryota > Viridiplantae > Streptophyta > Magnoliopsida > Lamiales > Verbenaceae > Petrea > Petrea volubilis. The sequence goes on from CM047875.1 coordinate 18,697,251, forward strand.
ACCATGTCGAAAAAGGAAAAAGAAAAAAGCAAATATTTCAGTTCAAGGTATTTTCTGTTCAAGGTAATCAATGAATCCACAAATACATAGAAGTAAATCAAAAGGTACAAGAAATGGAAATGGAATAATGTCCACAAAACTTGTAGAACCAATGCATGCATCAAGTTGTGAGCATAACAAAGTTATATTCCAACAAAAGATTGCACAGGCACGAAAAAGACTCTAGAATCCAGTGCATGTTGTTGAGACCCCGTTTGGTACGTACTACTATCACTATCTCAACCTGACCACATAATGAAGACGTTAAAACTATATTTTCTCCTCATACTCTCTTAGTCATTTTGGGTTCATATATATCCACTATCTTTTGTACTTTACCCCAATCCCTAAAAATATTTGAGATGGGTATTCCAAATAATACGCACAGCACTACATTCTCATTCTCTACATGGTGTCAAGCAGGTTACAAGAAAATTCAAGAAATAAAAAAAGAAAAGAAAAGAATTCTTTTTTTCAAAAAAAGGGAAGAAAGGTGGGGTAAGATAAAATTTCATTGCTAGAGAAGCACAAACCTCAGAGTTCCACCGCATCGACTTAGGAAATGATAGTTTGCCAAGGGTTGCAGGTAACTCATCAGTTAAAACCTGTTCAAGGCAAGAAAGTATCATATGTACGGGTAATATAAATGAAAATTTTGATAGCAAACATTTGGGAATTCAATAAAATAAAGGGGTTAAGGGAAAGAATTATCTGATAGAATGCTTGATTAAAAATTGACTGGTCATGATAGGCTTATGACACAGCTTAAACTGTAAATATGGCATTTTAAATTAACGAAACACCTTGTGTTGGGTGCTCGCACCATGTGGACTGACAAACTGTAAACAAGTAATATGCATTAAAAGAATGTCCTAACACCAGTTGCACATGAGAAGCTTGCAGACCCACTAAAAAAGGACATAACATGTTGTATTTTTCTTGTTCTCTCTTGTCATTATCTTTCTGATGCATCTACTGGGTCAGAGAGGTAGGCAAAGTTAAGATGCCCCTGGTAACCTCAGGAGACAAGCAGAAGGAAGTTTTAGTAAGATACCTCCAAAGCAAGCCTTGATGGCTCCGTTGCACAAACATAGATATACTCTGTCTTACCTGCAGTAGTCGTTTTTAATTTACAGATTGAGAATAAGAAGTCAAACTACAAAAGGAAGGAAGCGAAATCTCTTTAAGAAAAGAAAACGCCTACATAAAACGCTCCTATCTTCTGCAAGTGAAAACTACTGACAGTAATAGTATCTTCTCTAAGCTCAAATAATGATTATATATGATAGTGAAGGGTCTTCCACTTTAGCAATAATTTGTCCTTAAATCTCAATTTGTACCCAAGTCTTGCCAAGGCAAAATCCTTTTCTATTATTCATACAGGACATGTGCTTGTATTCTGAAAATACATCTAAATATTCATATTAAAAAGTGCTAAAATCTTACTAGACTGCATGTGGTTCATTTACCCTCAAAAGGATCCAAGACTTCTCTGTCCTACAATCTTTCATCCATCCTTTTTTCTTGCCTTCAGCCCCCTTGCATAATATTTTGCAGCTTAATTTCAAAATCCTACTTTTATGTATATTATAACTATGTTCACATATGATTTGCATACTACCTGTTGGTCTCTTTTAAAATAAATCTACACCAGATGACCTAAAAAATTTTGCTATCATTTGTAGTTGTTTTCATGTGCATAATGAGTAAGGAAGCCTAATAAAAGGAAGAATGCTTGAACTACAAAAATTCAAACTTCCACTTTAAGCAGACATGCCAAGAACAACCATTAATTGCGGCCTTTAGGCACCATGAGCTATTCAATTCATTTGTTGCATCTCAACTCATTTTTAGTGTAATTAAATTAACCATGCATGCATTACTTGTTTGGATGTCGACTCACAATGCAACACTAAAAATTTTGTTCAAGCCACAGGAAAGTTTTATGTCATCCTGGCATGTAAATGAACATATTCTTGTACGGAATTCATGCACAAATTAATGAGGCATAATTGCTTTGTAACGTAACTACGCACAGGCTCTTGACGTACACTACTAGAAACCTACCTACTAGTTAAAAATGTAAATGCTTCCAAAGCAATACGAAAATATAATAATATATGATTAGCAAATTGCAAGCTTGAGATTGATCTTTATGCCTTTCCCTAAAGCAACAAAGAGACGCAAAACATATTAAAATGACAATAAAAAATATAAAAGAAGACAAGTATAAACACAAGATTCAACCAGTAATTGATGGTATCAAGGATACACAAGAATTTCTACCATAACTAAGTCAAGAAATGAAAGGCCGATAAAGGAACAGTTTAGCACATGCTCAGACCAATGTACCTTCAACCCTTCTGTACAAGGAGCTTAAAGGAACTCCATTTCTGCGACAAAAACCTTCAGCAGCCTGAACAATGACTAGAATTAGAAATCACACATGATAAGGGAACAGAGCTGGCTACTTCCAAGGTACAATGAAGTGCAACAGACCATGGTTTCAAACATTCAACATAACTTTATGGTAATAACATAAAATGTTGTTATTCTGAATGAACAATTTCAATAAGATCCAGAGATCATATCACAAACAAACAATATAAGAGGAACTAACACCCAACATGTCAAGAGACTCAAGATAAGTCATATACAGCAGTCTGCAAAATAAAGATACCAATATTCCGCAAAGAATTTGCCAATCTCTATTTACATCTCTGAATAATCTTTTCCATTGACCATCTCTGTTTATTTGTTATTGCTGATTTTAAAAACTAAGATACAGTTTCAGAGACAAACGAAGCATAAAACTCAAAGATCCGTTCATAGCAGGGAAGAATCAGCATTTCAAAAACAACAGTCACTCACAATAGATGCCATAATTGAAATTTGCATAGGTAAGCAGCAAATGTTGAGGTGCACAATGAATAGAATAAGGAGTTATCTTCTACAACAGTTGAGTAAACTGAACGTAAAACCAGTTCATGCATTTTTAAAAATGAATATATCTATTTTGGGCTCACACTCGGGAAAAATCACTTCAGAGAAGAGTGAAAATAGAAAATTCATGTTTCCACATCCAGAATAAGTTAAGAATTTTTACAGTACACTAGAGAAAAATAACTTCAGAGAGGAGAAAATAGAAATTCTTGTTTCCACATCCAGAATAAGGTAAGATTTTTTAATGTAGAGTTGTAATAAAAATATATATAAAGAAACTAGAAGACAATAATCAGTAGGTGATTTAGAGTACGGTAAGAAGTCCTAGGAAATGTATACAAATGTATAAATTCTACACATAGGCTACGAGCCAAAGCACTAAAGCAATTATCTGCCTTGCCTGCCTAACATAAGCACAAAGCTCAGACCAAAACTCATCCACTTATATGCTTTAAATATATCATATTTACCATATGGAAATTTCAGTAGTCAATCAAAACAATAAATTCCAGGAGAAGATGACCTTGGTGGGATTTCCTTCAGGATCAAATGCCTTCGATGCAGGAGGTCCCCGAACCTCAACTTGATTTGCAACCTGCTTATCACATAGATTATCTACACGAACCTGCATATGAGAAGTCAGAAGTCATATCAGTGAAGCGCATCAAATTGTTTAGCATATGTAATACAAGTTCATTAATGCATTAAAGGTAAAGCTCAATGCACAACCAAATAGAAGTAAAAAGAGCAGCAAGCAGTTTTAAATCATATGGTCAAATTGCTCTAGGCCAGTTAATAGAGTCAATAATTGACACTAAACACATTAACGAGAGAAAATTCTTAAGCTGCTTCACATCAAGGAGGTGAAGCAAAATGAAGTAGAGCCATCAACAAGATCTTCAACCATACCACAAGTCTACGCGGTGTTCCACATGTTTGCACATCTGCATGAGTCAATCTTTGTTTTTCCAGCAGCTGCTTGATTAGATCTTTGAGCTGCAACAAGAAGCAGAGAATAATACCCAGACATCAAATCTGCAGTGAAGTTGGCAAGAGAAACCCTTTCTAGGGTCATGAAAAAAAATGGAACACAGAAATCAAAGACATGCTACAGGATTCATTGTTTAATGACAACGTAAAAAACAATAAGCATTGATTTAATAAAAGATGAAAGACATAGCATGAGAGTATATAGCAAGGCTTAGTTTATGAAGGAAGAACTACATTACTTGATTGCAAGTATTAGTGACATCATTTGGAGGCAACTCCTCTGTCCCAATTTCAAGAATAAAAGTCCTGGATTCTGCACAAACCTGCATGAAATGGAGAAGAAAAGTATTTTGTCATTTATTGACAACCAAAGAGAACATGAGTAGAAAAGTTCTTTCAGCAAATAAGTATTCTACGTGATTCAGAGCAAAACAAAGTAAAGAGTCAATTTGAGTGTTACATCTCTCCATTTTTTTTCAATGCAGGCAATATATTACCATTTCCTTCCAGTGCTATTTTGACAAAATCTGCACATAGCAAGTCTAGTACTTTACAGTTGTTGGAAGAGAGAAAATGCATCTTGCCATTGTGAATTGAAAAACCATATTGCATGTGCGTATATATATGGAGTACAGCTAGAGTACAAGAATGGTACAATAAAATATGATCTAGAATAACTCAATAAACAAGGCAAGAAGGGAAAAATGTCCTCACACTCTCCCTGAAGCTTAGCATATCAATCATGCTCAATTTGTTATGCATGCACACCAAAAAAAAAAAAGAAAAAAAAAAGCAGACAGAAGAAGAAAAAGAACGGCAAAAAAGAAAAGAAAAGATAAAAGTAACATGACCCTAACACGCTAAGATATCCTAGCACTCTCCCTGAAGCTAAGGACTGTTGAAGTCTTGAGAAGCAGAGAGAAGTGCACTATTTTTATAGATTTCAAGATCGCCATGATTGAGAGAGAAAAAACTTTTTTAGATACTTCCAGTATTCATTTTCACGTAAAACAGTTATATCAGGTGTTAAGACATTTTTGGCAACCAATGGTAGTGGTGTAGAAGAAAGACAGGTTCTTTAGAATTTAATTATCAATGTTTAAGTACATATCACGTATTTTTTATTTTTTATACAGCAAAAATCTTAAGAATTTGGATTCACCATCTTCAACTAGCTAACAAATTTTGAGTTACTTTTCACACTATACAATTCCCACAATACGAACATGCAGTCGTAGTTAATTTCCAGAATCATGAAGGCTCAAGTATTCCCTTATCCATTCTTGTGTTCTTGATGATATTTGTTTTTGTGTGCATTACAAAGATATTGTATTCAAGAATGAAACTAGGAATAAGACGAAGCTCCAAATAGCCCAAGACAAGTAGACAACTCATGTCATTCGAGTGTAAAAGTGATCACGGACAAATTTGAAATTTATGAAGCAAACCTTTTTCTTCAATTCCTCTATGGCTTCTTTCTGAAAACCAAGGTGATCAGAATGAGAAGCAACACCCAAGGGGTGCCCAAGAGATTCCCTCGTCTTTAACCATAGTTGTGCGCACTGACGAGCTAAACTGGAAGGCAGAGAAACAAAATAATTAGACATGATTTCAAGTTTCTCAAATATGATGACAGAAAGAATTATCTCTAAGAATCTAAATTGCTCTGAAAAGGCTTGATAGTAAAGATAGCTACATCATCAGCATTAATAGCTACAGTGGAACAACTAAAATCAGAGAGCAAAATCAGTATCTTGGGAAGTCATTCATGTAAGTTTTCACATGTTTCAGATTGCTTGGACAAGCAAATTGCATGATAGCAAACAGGACTACCAACCTACGCATACGACCAAAGTAACGAGCACGTTCTGTTACCCCAACAAATCCTCTAGAATCCAAGACATTGAAGGCGTGAGATGTCTTCAAAAGTTGATCATACCTAACATGAAAGAAAATTATGGAGACGCATGTCAACTACAACCTGAAAACACAGAAGATTGCTCAATTTATTGCAGTTCTCAAAAGTGGAATAGAGTAGAGAAAAATACGCAGGAATTGCAAGGCCTGAATCAAGCAAACGGCGAGCTTCAGCCTCAAATAGATCAAAATGATTATGAAGGTGATCTACACTGGCATGCTCCAAATAATATGCACTCATTTCCTTCCTGAAACAGATAACCAAAGTCATCAGTCTTCCTTTCTAGAGAGTAATGAAAATAGAATTGTTATTAGACGTGAAATGTGAGCAAGACATAACAGCCACATAGATATCATTGGCTAAAATATCAACACACAAAAAAGAAAAGTGAAATCCTAATTATAAAACATTAAGATGCACAGAAGATATACCAACTAGAAACAATTGATTAAAAATGGGTTACATGATCTAGATTATGAAAAGGAAAGAAGGTGGGTGGCGGATGAAGCATGGCACGGTGATCAACTTAGCTTTTTGCTGCAATTAAAATGACAAAGACTTGACATGCTGAAAGACTACCAGCTGCCCAAATTGAAAAGTAAGAATTTCTATTTTTTTTTTTTTTTTTTTTGCAGATTTAGTTCGCAAACGAAGCAACACATCAAATAGCAAAACAGAACTCGTACAACTCCACGGCAATAAATCATATAGCATTACTCAGTCCCTACACTCTCTTCTCCATCACATGTTGATTAAATATTTGCATATTTTCCTTCGTTTCAAAAGTATATACCTTATTTGTTTAAACATCAGACAACTTGCAACAATTTTTGTAACACCATGATAAATTGAAATAAACCCAGTAATGGAGCCAGAATATCATGATTCCTTGTATAGAGTAGCTACATTATAGCGTGTCATCTGGATATCTTTATCAGCTGTTTGCAGAAGTAGGTAGACACCAAATATTAATAGAGGTTTCTTTTTCCTTCTTTTTTTTTGTTGTGTGTAATATGACATATGCCTCCAGAAAGAGCAGATGATACAAAAATTTCTAATTTTTTAAAGATAAAACCACAAAACCATGAAAGATCAGTATTTATGTGCCAGAACTGCATATAATAATGACAAAATAAAGAAGACACAAATTAAGGCAGAGCAGACTAAAATAAAAAAATAAATACTAATAACCGGCATTTATCAAGAAAAAAGGTAAAACTTTAATCAGCTTATTAACTCATTTTCCAGAAAAAGTTCTCCATATGTTATCCCATCAGCATATTGAATTTTCTTGAAATGGTCAACTCCCTGCAAAGAAATTCAAACAAAATTCAGGCAAAGAGCACATAATATAAGAGAGATGAACTCAAGACACATGAGGGACCTGAAGCAACATAAGGATTCGTTCAAGACCATAGGTAATCTCTACCGAAACAGGCATCAATTGAAGACTTCCAGCCTGGAATTGGAAAAGAAAATTGGCAAATCAAGACATTACAAGATCAATAATAAGACAATGAAGCTCTTAATCATAGACCAATAAAAAATTTGCATAAGATAACATGCATATTCTTGTTAAGTTCAAGTCGTAATCCTTAAAACTTAGAGTACTTGTCAGACAGAGGAAGAGGACCTGCTGGAAGTAGGTGAATTGGGTAATCTCCATTCCATCCATCCAAATTTCCCAGCCCAATCCCCACGCACCCAAGACCTACCAGAAATCAAAGGACAAGAAACTATTGTTAAACAATATAAACCTCATGATCAGAAAAACATGAAATGGTGAAAAGGAACCCATGTAGCTGAATTTTAAGCTAATCAAACAAGCAGCAACGCCACAAAGCACAGCATTCAGAAGGTTGAAATCTCAAGTATTCTCCCAAACACTCTCGGAACTATTTAATGCAATATATAAGTGCTCTATATGACATGGACCCCCAGACACAAAGCCTCACCGGGCTCTCCCAGTTGTCCTCAACAAAGCGAATGTCGTGGTCATTAACGTTAATACCTGTCAACCATTAAAGTAGAAATTTAGGCCAGGAGCAATAGAAAGATAAGTACAGAAGTTATATAGAAACATTCGTGGAATTGGTGGAATCTTGTCTTAAATAAATTAATAACACAATCAACTAATCATTATCGAAAATTCGTGCTTTTTGTACAGATTTGTTGACTTAAAGAGAAAGACGATTGATTAAATTGCCACCTCATAATGTAATATTCTATAGAGGAAGCAATAAGTGCAAAGCAAGGGTGAATACCAATACGAATACTGCCTTTTTATCATTCATATATGAATACTGCCTTTTTATTGTCCATATATATTCAGACAAAACATGTGGAACTGTGTCTCACTTAAGATCTTTGTTTCAGAAAACGCATATGCAATCAAGGTTGTAATTTGCTGTATCATGGAGAAGCTCAAATTAATGTGCTAAAACTTCAACAGCATGATGTGCTTGCGCACTTTGTGATGGGGGATGCTAGTTCTTTAAACATACAACCAATATCATTCCCAACAGAGCAAGTTCTCTGAGAAAAAGAAAAGGAACAGCAACATAAGACAAGAACTGAGACTGGTACTGGAACTCAGAACTATGACCACACTGCATCAGGGAACTAATTCTCAAAATTCAATCAACCCCACGGACGGTTATAAATAGTGTAAACTAGACTAAATTTCTGAAACTCAGATTGCGGAAGTTCTTGGCGCAGGAACTCTTTGTAATCAGTAAAAGGAGTTCGCTAATCAGAATTATTAATCCAAATTGTAGGCCAACATAAAACTGGAAAATTCATACATTTTCATCCGGTTCTACACCAACCCAACATGAAAGTTCTTTCCTCAAACTCCTTTTTGAGATATTTTCAATAGACCTTTTCAGGAAAATTAATCTTTAAAGAAGTATACCATCGTGGCCTTCTGATACCAGCCACAGCAACCAGTAGTTTATTTTATCATATGCTTGTTCAGTAATGTCATTGTCAAGCTCTGCATAACGTTCATTTCTATTCCCCTTCAGCCAATGAAGAACATCCCACGACCCCATAAACTACACCTTTGTCATTAACATCCCCTCAGAAAAATCATATAGAGCAAGAAAGGACCCAAAAGTGACCATTTAGTCAGGTAAAACTATGGCAGTCTGCATACTAGATTACTACATCCATTGCCTACTGATGCGTTCTGTTCAGCATAAAAGGAAAAAAGAAATCATGTAATTGATATTCGTTGCCCAAATTGGCATAAAAAAAATCAGCACATAAGAATAAGAGAGGTTACCAATCATGAAACCACAAGATTACTAATTGCTATAGAAGCAAGAAATTATGTTCAAATGCTAAGAACGATAATAAGAGAAATGACTGATAGCACTATAGAACCTAAGGCCGATAAGCTCCGAATGAACAAGTCTTGTGAATTCCCAGGATCGGGCTTCAATATCACCTGAGATAAATTTCAGGTAAGCACTGCAAAGTAAATGACAGGATGTTGAAGCCAATATAAACCTTTAGAAGCTTCAAAGGGTTACATAAGTTAATAATATTACTAGAATTCCAAGAACATATAAGGTCAAATTCACCTGAAATTGGGTGTGTCTTTGAAGTCTATTTGGGTTTTCACCATAGCGACTATCATCAGGCCGGATACTGGGTTCTACATACCTTCCACCAGAAACAAACGCATCAGTGATCACATTAAGAAATGAGAGCCACAACTAACAAGAATGAAGGATGATATGTTTTCTATATATCATTCTTTTGAATGGTCAGGAGAAATTTGGAACATTATCTCTTCTGCAAGTCCAGGTAATCTTTGGTGCAGTGTTCAGACCCTTTCTAAAGGATTTAATCAAATGCTCAATTCTAAAATGCTACATTATCATTCCTTCATCTGAATCAGACCAAGCATGCGGCTCCAATCAAAATTAAATACAAAGTGATGCCATCATCCACAAGACCTAGTGCATAAACTGCACTAATGAACATTACCACCAGAGCCACTTCAACAAACTTTCTTCACACTGACTCAACTTAGGGGGGCAAGCTGGGGCTATAACTTACACTCAGAAAATATATAACTCCCTCAATTAAATCCATACTCAAAAACTTGTTTCAGGCCAGCTAGCAAGCAATCAAGGCAGATCAAATTAAGGACTCTTTTGAGCCATGCATTGGCATTCAACTGCCCGGGCGAAGTATGAGCAAAGAACATCTATGTAACACCAACAAACATACCAATATTCAAATTCTAGCACTGTGGTAAAACGACATGTATTCTTCTCAGGACACTGGCTAAGCTTATTATCCATAAATTTATTCAAAGTTCCTCAACTTTCAACACGAGATGATCAAAGCAGCATATTTATTTTCTCCTTTTTTTCCTCTCATGAGAGAGGTTCGAATCATATAAGAGAAGGGAAGAAGGAATTGGGAGAAAGGGATGACAGACCATATAAAATTTCATTAAGGGTTGGTCAAAAGCATACTTACGCAACATTCCATGGTTCTGGACCAAGAACCCTAAGAAACGTAAGAGGATTCATAGTTCCAGCTCCAACCTGCACAACATGGTCAACTTACAAGATATCAGGCAAGCTGTTGACAGGAACCCGCCTCAAATACCGGTGAATTGAAAGAGAAGAGAGAATATGGGAGGATGCGAAAAAAGATAGATTTGGATGAGAACACATGAACTCACTCTTAGTATAGACTCACAGAAGCAGCAACAAAGAGTTTTAAAGGATATGTTTTAAATACTCATAAGTTAATTTTCACCATAGATGAAGAAAATAAATTTCCTTCTCAGTCATAGCAATGTAGAAATCATACCACACAAACAAAACACTTGAATTATCAGGCATAGCTAATTGAGTATTAAAAATGTTTATATAGAACAAAGCCAAAATGATCAAATCCATTTGTTTACGGTTTCATTAAGAACTGAAATAACTTTAATAGAAAGAACAAATGTACAAATATAATGATATCAACTTCAAACTAAAATAGTATGTCATCTTTACCTCAGTATTGCTGCATTGCATCACAGTGCATCCAACAGAAGCCCAATATTCCTGCACAATAAGAACTTCTAAGTCCAAAAATGCAGACTAAAAGTATCATATCCCCTTTCATATTCAAATTTCAACCCGATAAAAGAACCTCTGCCATAAACCAGACAGACTGCTAAATCTATTCTAATTTCCCCTCGCACTAATTCAAAAGGGCAAAAATGTGTTCGCACTTCATATACATTATCCCAAAAAGAAAGATTATCCCAAAAAGAAAGAAGAACAAGAAAGAATTGAGTAAGAACCCATATAGCATTTTTGCATTTGTTCTACGTCATCCTCACAAAGCAGACGAAAAAGATGAAAAATCAAGGAAAACAATAAATAAAACCAAATACATCCAAAGTCGCTAATGTTTTCAATACGCCCACTCTAGTTCCAGCGTTACACTTCTTACCAACCATCAACGAGAAGTTTCCACTTAGTTGACTATAGTCCAAATCAAACTTCTTTCTTGCGCCATTGCCTATTTGCTATAAATGGCGAATTCTAACTGCTCGTATCTTAATCAACATTTCCACCAAACTATACAACAGTATGCTATAACAATGATAGTGCAGGAAACCTGAAGTCGCTGAATGGCTTTGTTGGAAAGTAAGAGCAGAGGACGCCAATGATGACACTGGTTTCTGGCCGTCCTGCTGCGCCGTCGTGGAAACAGAAGAATGCGCGTTGGCCGAAGAAGAAGAGACGCTCGCGGCGGCGGAGGAGGAGAACCGCTTTTGCCCGAAAAATAGAGGCGAACATGGATTAATCCTCTGGCCTGCTGTTAAGAGGAATAAGATATGGGGCTTGTAGTTCTTGGGCGGTTTCTTGAGAATGGAAGTTACCAATGGCAGTGAGAGAATCGCCATTGCTGAGAGGATTGTGTGTGTGTGCGCGCGCGCCCGCGCGTGAGAGAGAGAGAGAGAGAGAGAGAGAGAGAGTAAACTCTGCTTCAATGGGGGGTTTGTGGAGGGTTTTATCCGAATTTCAGCGGATGCCGTTCGAAGGAAGTAAATCGTGTTCGAGCCGTTGGAGTATTTTCCTTAATTGTTAATGGCAAAGGCAATTTTCGGAAGAAATCGTGTTGGAGCCGTTGGAGTGATTTTCATACCATGTCTATAAAACTATGAACGTTGGTAATATTTTTTTCATTTTCTGTAGTAATAACTAATAATATATATATATATATGCCCATTTAAATTCATCGCTGCGTATGAGTAAAACTGTTAAAATGTAAAATTACCGTTAGTATTTGATAAAAACAATTAGTAATTAAATATTTTTGAATCTATCAACTATCAGTTGGTCTGGTGAGATGAGCGCCAGATCTCTTAAACAATATTTAGAGTTCAAATTTTGCTGTTGTGAATGGAGTAACTGGGTTACGATGGTTGCCCTCTGCAGTACCCAATTCGGATGAGTCAGCCAATGAATCGAAATCGAGTGATTAAGCCCAAAATATATATATTAATCTAGGTGGCAATTGATCTTTGCAGTTTTTTATCTTTATGAATTTTCAAAAATATGAAACAGGCATAATGTATTTTTTTCTCCCTCTTCTTTAAAAAAAAAAAAGAGTGGGAAATTAATAGTTCATACAAAAATTGATTTATGTTCCATTTATTAATATATTTTTTTATCGTAACTTTGTTATTTTGTTTTTCTTCGACAAAATAAATATAACTTAAACATTTAAGTTGTATTTGCTAAGAAGATGAAATTGTACTAAGATGTGTATCCAATATCCATTCAGATATAACGTGTAACATAATTTATTAACACGTCTCGCAATCTGATTGTTTGACAAAAAAAAAATACTTTATGGATATTCCTACGAAATTAAAATAGCTGTTTAATGTGTGGGTGAAATAAACATAATACATACTTTAATAAAGTTAATCATACAAGCAAGCATACAAAATTATCAATTAATAAAATCACACGTGCGATGTTTCACCGTATTTTTTTCCCCACCATTTTTTCAGCCTTTCGTGGTATGAGAATGCTCATAAATCATAGTATGTCACCATAATATGTCACTGTATTACAATTTTAAGTGCAAAATTTCAAATGCATTGTGACATATGTTCTGCAAATTTAATGTGCTTTATTTACACAATATTTTTTCACACCAAAAAAATAGGACAAGATTTTTTATTCTAAAGAGTTGTACTCCATCTCATGTTACATTCATTAGATTTTCGTCATATATAAAATCAAAAAATAAGCTTAATATATACAGAAAAAAGTCATTAGCCAACTTACAAGGAAAATCAATATTTGTTGGACCATTTCATTCAAGAGACAAAGTTCTATTCCATCTCATGTTATGTTCATTAGGTTTTTACCATGTATAAAATCAAAAAATAAGCTCAACATGTACGAGAGAAAAATCATTAGCCCACTTACAAGGAAAGTCAATATTTGTCAGACCATTTCATTACAGAAACGAAGTTGTACTCCATCTCATGTTACGTTCATTAGATTTTCACCATATATAAAATCAAAAAATAAGCTTAACATAGATGGGAGAATGTCATTAGGCTACTTACAAAGAAAGTCAATCTTTATTGGACTATTTCATTACAGAGAGAAAGTTGTACTCCATCTCATCTTACGTTCATTAGATTTTCGCCATGTATAAAAAAAAAAAATAAGCTTGACGTATATGGGAGAAAGTCATTAGCCCACTTACAAGGAAAGTCAATATTTATTGTATTATTTCATTCATACGTGATAACGGACAAAGAAAGGTTTTTAACTCTATAACCCATTGAAAAATAGGAAGAAGTTCCACATGCTCTCTCTCTCCTTCTTGGAAATTGCTCATGATAGTTTCAGAAATTTGCAATCCATTTGTTGTTTGAATTGAAACTTTTGGCTGTATTGGTGTAAATTATATCCATGAACTCTGCTTCACCCTCACTAACACAAAGAAAGAACGGGGTTTGCATTTTGCTGTTTTTTTTTTCTATAAAAAAATGACACGCATTGTTAATTTAAATTTTCCGAATTATCGTTTTATGTAATTATAACATAGACTCTTCTGTTTTTTTTTTTCTCTTCTTCTACCAATACTGTTTCAATTTATTATTATTTTTTCCCTTCCATTTCTCAGCGGGCTTTTGCTTCATTTATGATAAACTGTTCCTCATCAAGTTTATTGGAAACTGAAATACTTAAAGTGTTGATTCATTTCACATCTTATTCTACCGATATTCTCTTCACATTTTGCATCGAGACTAAAGTATTTGCAAGAGTAATCATTAACAAATGCGACAAATCCATTATCATTATTGGAAGATAGGATATAACAAATATTGACTATCCTTGTAAATGAGTTAACGATTGACTATCTCCGTTAAACTTATTTTTTGATTTTACACATGGCAAAATTCAATAAATATAGTACGAGATAGAGTACCATTTTGAAATAAAGAAGTTCGTCAATTTTGCCCAATAGTAGATATGCACGCAAATGAATTGAATGAAAAACATAAAAAACTCACTGTCTTTCTTTTATTTTTCTCTTTTTATTTTTATCAAAATAGTAAAATTTGTCCTTAAACAACTACGAGAAAATTACAAAAATCCCTAAATCACCTAAAAAGAGCACCCATAGATTTCGAATTATCTAGCCCACGTTTTGAAATTGAAAGCCCAAATGCATTTATTTGGGTTACTGCAAACATCCTCAATAAGTTGCTGGCCCGGCCCACCTCGTGAAACACACTATCGGACTCCAGTTGCACATAAAATGAGCAACAGTACATGTATGCAATGATAAAGTATTCCTTACGCAGATATAGATATATACAAAAATCGTCTCTCTATATATAAACTCAAAAAAAATCTCACAGTGCACACACTAGTGCTTCAGATAAACCTCACTCTCGCTGTCTGTCTACTGCGCATTGCGGCTAGGGTTTGGTGAGACCCTTCTCTCTCTCTCTTCTCTCTCTCTCCTCTTCGGTTATCCTTTCTTACCTTTCATAGATCTGGCTGCTCTGTTAAAGTTAATCATGAATAGACAGTTAGATTAAGGGTTTGTTGAGTGAATATTCGGAAAGCCAGCGCGTTTGCTTTTGGTGGGAGAAATGGCGACACTGAACCCGTTTGATTTGCTGGGGGACACTGACACGGAGGATCCGTCGCTGCTGATTACCGCTCAGCCGCAGAAGATCGAGCCCAAGAAAGCCTCAGATCCATCGGCTAAGTCGGCAGCAGCCAAGCAGCCGCAGTTGCAGAACAAGGCGGCTGCGCAGCCCAGGCTCCCCTCCAAGCCTCTCCCTCCATCTCAAGCTGGTCAGTCTCTCTCTCTCTCTATCTCTCTCTGCCTCTCACCCCTTCTCACCCCCCTCTCTTATGTCTCAGTCGTACATACACACACGTACATGTGTATGCCGACGGAATAGAAAACGAGTGTTTTTTTGTGTGGTGGGGTGCTTGCTATGTCATGAAGGTGTTTGATGTTATCGGGATTGTTTTGTTGAAAAAAGATATATTGTGTTAGCATTTTGAAAGCGAGTCTCTCTCTCTCTCTCTCACACACACACACATATATATCTCGAAGAAATATAAATATAGTGTTTTTAATATTTAATTATTGTGTTAGGGTTCTCGATATGTCATGAAGGTGTTTGATAACTGATATTATCGGGATTGTTTTGTTGAGGCTAGAAATTGTTTGTTTGTAAAATTGGTTAAAGAATTCATGTAGGCTTTACACTGAGGATTTTAATAGTTTTTTTCCATTCTGCCGTTGGTATGGCTTTCAGGCTATAAAGAAGCTGACGTTTTTTGTTGTTAGCTTTTCCCTAAGGTTGTGATCTACCGAATTGACTAAATGACTACATTTTCCCAGAAAGCTGTTGAGGAATTATACTTCAGACTTTGTTTGGCTTATAACTGACCAGTCTGAAATTAGCACTTTGGCATTCATTTTGCACTTGTCTGAATTTGGAAGGTTTTAGTCTATAATGGTAGTCTTTTGATTTAGTAAACATTTTGTAGGTTTGTAAGAATATAGCTTAGGTTCTCTGCAAGCTTCGTAGCAAAGTCGATACGTCAATGTGGTGTTATTATTATTTTTGATTGGATTCTATTTGAGAATTCGTTTTCGCCTTTACTGGAGTTGCTGCCTAATGACTAGGCATGCCATAATTCAATAATTGACCAAGTAGAACTGAAACTGAAATTTTGGTAGATACCAAACTAAAATGAGAAATTCTATATGTGAATTGGGATTTAATAGTGAACCATACAGTACGTTAAATTTATTTGTTAGACAAATATATTTGTTTTTTCTGACTTTTTAGTTCCTATTATTATTTTTTAATTTCATGTTAATACTAGCAATACTTTTTCATGTTCAATTATCTATTTGTTTATTTAATGTTTTCATTATGTATGTTTTGATGCTTTTTAATTCTGGCTATGCTCTATGTAATATACCCATACTATTCTTTCCCATTATACTTGCAGTTAGCTGATCTACCCAATTGAAAAACTGAACTTTTGATAGTTATTGAGCTGAACTGATTAGTAAATTTGTACTTCAATTTTCAGTAAACTCTGGTGTGGTGTGGTTTTAACAGATGAATGTCGCTTGTGAGGACAAAATATGTTGATTTAACTGGTTCCTGTTTACAAGGATTTTCTTTGACTATTGTTGTTTTGATTTGGTGGTAAGGAAAAAATGACTGATGCTTGTGATTGGTTGGAGATTGTATTTTTGCATGGAGATGAGAAGTATTCTGAGAACAAATTACGCATTTAATTTGCTTATTTTTGCATACCTTTTGGGCACAGTTTGATTTCCCCTTTTTGATAACTTGTAATGTATGAAAGCCAGTCCAATGATTTTTCAGAGACATGCCTTTGCTTTCCACTGTTTAGCATTTTAGTGTGGCTTGATGTATATTTGTTAAATGTGACATATGCCCCTGTTGCGCACTCTTATTGGAGGAGTATATGTATATACTTAAACAATTTCCCTTTGTTTGTGATAAATTCACTCTTTCAAATTGAGAGACTTATTTTCTTTTACTTGTTCCAAACAGGAAGGATTCAGTTTACTTTAGTTGCTATTATTTGTCTGATTTGCGTATAGTCATGTTTTGCTCTACTTATTGCATATTTGCTGACGTTTTCACATGTTCATGCAAGTAGTCAGAGAGGCAAGATCTGATTCTGCACGAGGTGGACGTGGTGGTGGTCGTGGATATGGGCGTGGTCGTGGTGCTGGTCCTGGATCCTTCAGAGACTCGGCCAACAATGAAAATTCATATGGCAACAGGGAAATACATGCTGGTCTAGGTGCACCTGATGAGGTTGATTCTGGAAAACCTTCAGAAAGGCGTGGCGGCTATGGTGGACCTCGTGGTGCTTTCCGTGGTGGTCGCAGAGGTGGTTTCAGCAATGGAGATGCTGGAGAAGGAGAAGGAGAACGCGAACGTCCTCGTAGGAGATTTGAACGCCATAGTGGAACTGGACGTGGGTATGTATAATATGCTTTCTTTTGGTTTAGCCTCTTTCTTGTTGTTTCTGTTTGGACTTTGACATAATTTTCCCATGTATACTCATTTTATTCACAGAAATGAGATCAAACGGGAAGGAGCTGGCAGAGGGAATTGGGGAACTCAAACTGATGAACTGGCTGAGTGAGCATTTCCTTGTTGCGTTGGGGCACTAGACTTTATTATTAATATGATCTCATATGGTCTATCTTTTACATATATATATATATATGTGCGCTACTTGCATCTATCCGTGTCTACCGGTGTACTATTTGGTTAACTGACTTTTCTTTTCCAGAGTGACTGAGGAAATTGTTAATGAAAGTGACAAAACACTGAATGTGGAGAAACCCTCTGGAGAGGAGGATCCTGCAGCCGATGGAGACAAGGAAGCTGCTACAAATGAAGCTGAAGAGAAGGAGCCTGAGAATAAGGTAAAGGAACATATGTAATTGTATATAATGAGTACTATCATTCTGATTGAAGTTGTTGATGTTTCTTCTAGTTTGTGATTGGAAATGTGATTGTGGGGTTTGACACAATCTTTGCACCAACTACTATAATTGATTGTTGAACTTTAACCTAAATTGTGCCTTTTCACTTTGTTGAAACTCTAATTGTGCCTTCTTGGCTGTATGATGAGAAGTTGAGAGTTATGTCACCTGTGTCCACTTATAGCAATGGTGGTTTCCTTGTGAACTTCTCTATGAACCGGCTGATTGGTAGAACTTAAAGCTCCATCATAATAATCACTTTGTCGAGAAAGCTACTCCATTAGCAAATGCCTTCTAACCTGAAAGATGGTCTTTGACTTTTGAGCTGACTTTGTGAAATAACTGTAAAATACAGGAGATGACACTGGAAGAGTATGAGAAGCTTCTGGAGGAGAAAAGGAAGGCTTTGCAGTCTCTTAAAACTGAGGAAAGGAAAGTTGATGTGAAAGAGTTCGAGACTATGCAACCACTTGCGAACAAGAAAGCTAATGATGATATATTCATCAAACTGGTGAATCCATTTTCACTCACGCTTCAAGATATTAGTTTACAACCCACTCTTGTTCTGTTTAATCAATATGATTCCTTTTTGCAGGGCTCTGAGAAGGATAAAAAGAAAGAGTTGGCTGAGAAAGAAGAGAGAGCCAAAAAGGTACAATTCATGCATATACAGTTCAAATTATCTGTGCTCTATTCCATTTAGGATTGTTAGGAATCACCAATATGCACTGATTTTTCTTTGTGATATGTTTTTTTAATTTTGAGGTCAACGTGTATATGTTTTTGTTAGGAGAACTTAGCTTCATAATTCAGGAAAACATTCACCGAATACTATGAAATGTCCATTCCCTGGTTCAATTCTACTATTATTCACGTTAATTTATCATGCTCCTCCCGCATTCGCATCGAAGAAGACAATTTCAATTAGGCATAGGGTTGAGTAGGGGGTGGGCTTCGGGACGGGTATTCGGGATTCGGGATTTTTGGGACGGGTACCCGAAATTTCGGGGGTCAAAATTCGATCCCCGATCCAGTCCTGAATATTTCGGCCGGCATTTTCGCGATCGGGTACCCGAAATTAAAAAAAAAAAACAAAAACAAAAAAAGGAAAAATGTCTGGACAGCAGCAAACAAGTCAGCAACAGCGGACTGTTCATTGGACATTTTTTTTGAAAAAAATCCCAATGTACTACAAGTTGCTACAGCCTACAAGCCTAATACCCGCTGCCCGTCGTCTTCGCCTCTGCCCAGCGCCGCGCGGCCACGTCCTGTACTGGCCACAGCCCTCTGCTGTCTGCTGGTCAGCTTCCCTGCCCGCTGCCGCTGGTCAGTTCGGTTGATGGGTTGAGGCTTGAGAGTTGAGAGAGATGAGATGAGAGGCGAGAGATGGAGAGAGAGTGAGAGATTACAAGAGAAAGAGATGGAGTATGGGATTTGGGAGTTGGAACACAGTCACGGTGAAAGAGAGAGAAGGTTTGTTTAAACTTTGAATTGAACACAGCCAAGAGACTCAAGACTCAAGAGTTCACTCAAAAAAGACTTTATTTATTTATTTATTTTTTTAATAAATGGTCGGGTACCCGATCGGGATTTCGGTTATGAACCCCATACCCAAATCCCGTCCCGAATTAAGCTTTCGGGATCGGGTACCTGTCCCGATTTTTCAAATCCCGATCGGGCTCATCTTGATCGGGTCAAGGTACCACCCCTAGGGTTGAGTGAGATACAGGGCCTACAAAATTTGACATTTTCTTTCTTGGTGGTTCAGTCTGTGAGCATCAACGAGTTCTTGAAGCCTGCTGAGGGTGAGAGGTACTATGGTGGTCGCGGTCGGGGCCGTGGACGTGGTTCAAGAGGAGGTTACAGTGGTGGAGGCAGTGAAAGGAGCAATGTCGAAGCACCGGCCATTGAAGATCCTGGACAGTTCCCTACTTTGGGTGGCAAATGAGATGATGTTTCCCTTGTCTTTGCTTCTGGCATTTACATTTGGAGCATGAGTTTAACTTAAAAATAATGGAATTTTCTGTATCAAAGAGTCGCTAAAAGTTTATGCTTACAATGTATATCTGTGATTCCATTATAGCCACCATATTTTCTAATGGCATGCCCTGTTTTTTTTTAGCTTTTATTAAGTTTTATGCTCTAGGAATCGTTATTTGCACTTCATAATTATTCCTCCCCATTTTCACGTTTTTTTAATTAACTTTACCCACACACACGCACACACATGTTCATCGTTTTCGACGGTCATAAAAAACACATTACAACTTTAAGTTTCACTCGTGATATATTTATCCTATTTAGTTAACAGGGCATGCCAGCAATAGTTTTTCGTTGTAATTGGGATTATTGAGTTGAATACGAGATCATGAGACTAAATACAGAGAATTCAATATTAGAAGCGATGGGTAACCAATCTTTTATGGGAATTTGCACTATCTTTTCATTTTTAATTTGTTTGTTTTTGTCTGATGATTTTATTAATTTATAGGCACTCCGACTAAACCTGAATTTTTGCTAGTGATGGATTTTTTTCATAAATATGGCTAGAAAAAAATGGATGATATAAAGAGTCAAAACGTGACGTCTGTGTTCGTCATAAAATGAAATCGGAATCCGGGAATGCAATACAAATGGGTATATATGTCATCCGAATCGATAATGTTTTGAATTTGAACGAGCATTTTAGTCAATTTCTTAATAGAAAAAAATAATAATGAATGAAAATAGAGCGCAAGTAATAACTGCTAGATATGCCAATTGCGAGGAGCAATTTTGTTGTGTTGTGGCACATTTTACTTTTGTCAGCATGACAATTCTTAAAAATATTTCACGGATTAACAACTGTGCCATTTAATGCTTCAGCGAATTAAATCATTCCCCAAGCACCACGCTCCACGAATAAAAGAGAATCAAGTTCAAAATTTGCTCAAGTCCGTTTTTGATTAGAAAAATGAATAAATGGAATATGTAGATAGAACAGACTAGTTAATCTCATAATATGTCCTAAGTTACATATTATGTTGTCTCTGGTCGGATGAATGGAGGACCGGCAGACCTGTGTTTCACGAGCGTTGCTGGGTTATTGAGTGCCTGGCAAGGGCGCTAGCGCGTACCCCGGTTTGATCATCACCACATGCACCTCACATCTCGACTACATTTGTTCTTGTAATCCATAGTCTTAACAGAATGCAGTAACGAGAGACACCTCGCCCATACAACCGGCGGGAAGAATGGCACTACTGGCAAAGACTGTTTTAGAATAGTCTCAAGCTGAATCCTTGGGGTCGTTTTAGAATACATAGGCAATGATACAATATTTCCTTGAACCACCAAAGATGAGAAGAACCGATGAAGTGCATTTGGATGTTGCGATGCCTAACTATCTGGTTTTCGTTTTGAACTTTAGCTGTTGATTGTTGTCACTTAGTTTGCAATAAGTTCATGCAGTGAAGAATGTTGCTTTGATGAACTGGTAAGTATCACTTTTGTGAAGCTTCCGTGAGATTCCTCGCGCAAAACTCATGAAGATATCATTTAATTCAGAGATTTGGATTCATAAAGTAGGCAAAAACAGTATATATTTTCGCCTTATTAAGGTTTCAGTGACGAAAATACTCATTTAACAGCTGTTGCTTTACTTTTGTTATATTTTGATAATAATGCATGAAATATGGAAAGCAACAATCAAAAAAATTAAACTACAGAGAATTTATTAACAGTTTAGTCTTTGTTCACGCGATAGTATGTCGATTTTTAAATGATTCATATGGTTAGAAGCTTCTTGACTTTTTCCATCAGACAGGCTTTTGAGTTTTGTTTATGGTAATATGTCCCTTTTCAGGAAAATAACAATTCACGTGTAAAATATTGAAAACTTGTGAAAGTCTCACAGGTTTGGGAAATTTTTACATGCACTAGGTTCGGCCACATCAGAACTAATCACGTGGAGAGTGTTTTACACTTATCATGTGATTGGTGTAGAATTTAGGGAGAGTGATCAATCACATGACAAGTGTATTAATATTTACTACATAATTGGTTGGGTGCGGTCGAGCCGGGTCTGGGCAAGAATTTTCTGACGTCAGATGTAATATACAAACATTTAGACTTTGAGCCAGATAATTCCATAAATAACCAAATGGTACGTAATTATCCTGGTATTTAAAAGTTCACTTATTGTGAGACCAATACTTGATTTTAAAGATATTTTGATACCATTTTAAATGGGATTTACACCACATGAAATTATGTTATGAGCATGTTTGATTTGGTGTTGGATTTCTCATGAGCCTTGTGGCTTGAAATTCGTCTTCAATTTGAAATTCTATAATACAGTGTATAACAATCTCACACGTGAAGTGAATTTCAGTAATTTCAATTAAAAGAATTTTTATTTCAAAACAAACACATTTAACAAATGCTTAAAATGTGGGGTTTACTAATTTAAGGAATTTAGTATCTTATATTTCTAATACAATATCAAACATATCCTAATAAAAATGGAGGATGATTAATGTAATTTTCAATAAAATTTTCCTTTCATTTAGCATATCCCCTCTGAAATAACTACATAGACAACTCCTACCTGCCTCTTCCACAATTAGAAGATTCTCTTCTAAAGTTTGCTTTGTTGGAAAAGCTAGGCAAAAGTCATGAATTGGCGGCTTTGCAACAAAAAAAAAGGCCAAATTATTAGTTTATCTATTTACTATTTACCCCGAGTATCTTGATAATGTATATGCATGTGTAATTGTGAAGGAGGATGGCATGCATCAGTATTTTACTCATTTCAAAGGGGAGGTAAGTATACTTAACCCAAAATTTTAAGAAAAGAATCTTTTGCATGCCAGCTGATGAGTCGGCACTTTTAAAAGCAGTGTACATTCACACTAAAAACAATGACTCAAATTATGAACCCCCATTCTGTAGAACTGCAAGACGACAACATAGTGAAAATTTCAGGGTTATTTACTGCATACTGCCTGATGTTCAACGATCAAGATGGCCACTCAATTCAGACAAAATTAACTTTCCGTTCAAATGCACATAACCAAGTTGTTTTTTATGACCACAGTTATAGCCAGTTTGTAATTATTTGATTACTTGCAAATAACCAAAATATATTGCTGAGACTACAGAAACAAAGGATGCTTTCATTTCAACAGCCTCAAAGATGACTGTCACATATTTCAATGATATAAATAATAAATTTCAAATTCAATCTAAGAACAAAAAAGCCACGCAGGGTCAGCTTAAAGTTAAGTATCAGGTAGACAATCACCTGCTAACCATTTTTATATTGTTTACACTTTACAGTCAATAATTTTAAACCTAGGAGGATTAAACTTCTCCACATCAAAATTATAAATAAAAATTATGTAACCCATGCACTTCAAGCCTCTCATACATGTTTTTACTGTAAATTATCCCACGGAATCCATTAGACATCAAAATAAAGCATTGCTTTTCTGGAGTTAAGGATAAACATCAAAAAACAACATGATGGAGTGAAAGGAGATGAACGAATGAGCATATATCGTAGAAGTAGATTGACTCACGAATCAAGTAACTGAAACCAGAGATATTCAGACTCTTCTGGTTCCAAACGGGGACTGTTTCTTTGACACAATCCAACACAACCATGCACAATATCTAGTATTTCAGCTACCTGCAACAGAATATGAAGAATTAAAATTACTGAAAGATGAGACAAAAAGGAAAGAAACTGAATCGCAAGGCCGAGTGTAGAACGAAGTTCAGGTTTGAAGTACCACTTTTGTTTTCAGAACAGCATTGAGATTATCCACAGCAGTACGTGAAAATGCCTTTTGAATTTCAGCATCAAGCATGACAAATTTCTCACTAAGATTAGAAAGAATTAGATGAAGCGCACTTCCAACATCCCCAACCCTTTCTAACAAGAATGAAGCTGCATCAATTATTCCATACTCCTGGCATAAACGTAAACAGTATTCCACTCTATAGCTTTCAGAAGTCTCCAAGAATTTTAGAACAGATCCACCGTCGTATTGACATAAAAGCTGCATAAGTGTAAACAAGGAAACTTAACCCTTGTTGCCCTCAAGAAAATAAAGGGAGAAAAAAAAAGTAAAATAGAGAGACTGAGGCATCCATCACCATCAAGCTAAGCTGAAAAACAGAGCAAACTTTGAAATAAGACGAGTCAGTGAATTGACTCCACATACATGTAACTGCCACATGTTATCTAGTCATGCACATTTCTAAACCATGCAATCATACTTCAGCAGAGATCGAAAACTAACTCAGGAAATCAAACTAAAGAACTTAATCTGGAATAGATATCTCACATACCTACAAGTAATGTGAACAACATATTCCCATGATTTTTTTTTTCTTTTTTTTTGCATTTTCCTTACCTTTATGTATTTATTTATTAAGTATTATTTTATTGGGTACAAAAAGCAAGGAGTTGGAAAGAGGTTCAAGACCTGACATGCTATTTATTGAGACTGTACAGATCTAATTCAAATTAGCCATATGAAGAAACGAATTCACTAGATATTGTTATTAAAGGGCACACAAGGACAAACTATAATGCATGTGACACTCTCCCTAAATTGCATGATTGAGTTGGGCTTTAATTACACTCTTATGTTTTGGGCTAGTGAATGGGCTGAATTTGGATCGTCAAATGCAAATCCAATGCAAATGTTATCATACTCATGTTGGGCTGTCAATGGGCTGAATATCCGAATCTGATCGGGATTCTATAGAACTTGTATTCCTTAGTTGCGGGGTCCAAATTTGATAAAAATTCAGTATTAGATAAACAAATCCGATCTGAATAATAAATAAAAAAAATAAAGTTTTAAAATCAAGTATCCATTAAAAGAATTATCCGTGAATAAAAAAAAAGAATTTAATAAAGTAGAAAAATATATTAGAATATTTAAGATGACTATACATTATTTTGATAAAAAAATTACTTTGAAAAATGAAGAATAATATTTTTAATTATAATTGCATATATATGTATATTACATTCTATTTATTTATTTTTACTAATATTACACACATAAGGTTAATAATTTAATAAAAAAAATAAAGTCTTTAACAGATCGGATTGCTTGACTTTATATTTTATCAATTTATTTGAGATTACATATATTTATGATTGAATTTGATTCATCGAATATTTTAAATGGTGAAATATGCTAAAATTCAAATCGGATCACTGGTTCCAGTTTCGGAAAGATGAGCTTGACGCATCCTTTACAACCAGTTCGGATCTTCTGCTACAAAACGGTGCTACATCTCCTCCTACATTCATCAATGCACGCCACGTGTATTGGCGAGCGGTTGAGATAAGGAAAGAGATTTGTCCATATCATAAATTTTTTTATTTCCTTATCTCAACCGCTCATCAATACACATAGCGTGCATTGATGAGTGTAGGAGTAGATGTATCACCTTTTTTGTAGTAGGGGATCTGGACTGCTTTACAACAACATTGTTTTTTGTCCTTTCCATTTGAAAAACAAAACCAAAAATAAATAAATTCCGTATTGTTATTCTTATCTTCTTCTTCTTTATTATTTATTTGTTTATTTTTGACTAAATCCTAAAAATTGACCAGATATCGCTGTTGGTGGTATCGTAAACGAGTTGAATACAATAATTAATAGAAAAAACGAAATATTGATGCAGATAAAGAGAAGGTTAGGTGATAACGTTGAACATTTCTCACGAAGCAATTGACTTTTAGTTCACAACAGGAATTTGGTTTTCAATTCCGAGGGATTACAACTATACTCGGAAGTGTGTTTGAACACCATATCGAGCTTTAATAATCTGACTTTCATCATCTTCTGAATTTGACATAACGTGAGAATCAAGAAGTTTGCTTTTGTCCGAGGAGCCTTTGGTTCGGTGGCAAAGGGGAGACCTCATCAGTCATGACCACGAGATCATGAATTCGAGATCCACTAGTGTGGGTATTAGTTGTCGAGCGTTGGTTGGATTTTCATTCGATTATATAATAGTTTCTTTATATTTGATAGTTTTTAAAAAAAAAATAAAAAATCTGAGGTTTGTGTTTTAATTTCACTAAACAAATTCATTGATAATTCATTGTGAATTAATACCCGAACATAATGATTCATTTGATTATATCATTTTAAACATTGGTCAATTTTATTTGAAACTCATCAGCCAAATAGATTCAATTCTTATTTATTCAAGCAAAAGATTTCTTTCTTCTTGGTTCTTTTTTCTTCCTCCCTTATAATTTTTTTTTTCTAAAAAAAGGATTAGTTGCCTTGAATTGAAATGATGAATTCTAAATCTATAGATTCTAATCTTAATAAACTATTAAAATCCTTCTTATTACACTATTCCCATCAACATAATATATTACTATTCCCTAACTGGTGCAAATATAATAAATGAAAAGCGATTTTCTTTTTTTGTTATAATCAACTAGAAAACACTCTATAGATGTCAAGCGGTACGCCATATACGTACATATATACTCATCTAAAAGGGAAGGAAAAAGGATAAAAGGGGTCGAACCTAATATTTTAATGGTACTGATTCAAATCTATCATTGGACTATAACCCTAATGGCAATGATGAACGACTATTGATTAAGCAACTAATCATAAAGAATCATGAAATTAAGAAAGTTCACATTCATATAGAGTGATATACGTATATATAAATATATATGTACACACACACACACTTTTAGAATTCAAGAAAAAATATTAAAAATTAAGAACGGCACCACGCACAAAATAGATTTTAATATAGATGCAGCTTACTTAACACAATCTAGTGTGAACATACTAACAAAACTTCTCTCTCTCTCTCTCTCTCACACACACACACACACACACGCATAATTATGTTCGTTGTCTAGCTGGGCATATAATGACAGGCTTTTATTCGATCATTTTACTAACTATAAGTTGAAAGTTACATATAAATCAACCGGTTAAGAAGAGGCGGCGGCCGGCCCATCTTGAATAGCCAAATCATGTATACTCTGTATAAATATATAACGTACAGGCATATCTAATTTATATACATATATATATATATAATGGTCATGTTGGATTTGATGGATTTATACATTGTACCCGCCACCCAATTGAAAAGTGGTGGGTTTCACTATTATTTAACCACAATCGTGATTTACAATTGGCAGTTTGCCGGCAGATCAGGTCAGTATAGACATATTGTGCAGGTTAAACGGAATTTATGTACACCCCCTAACAATAAAAACAAATTTAACCGAAAAACAAACGAACGAACGAATCTAATATTGCCACAACCAATCACGTCATGCAGAGTTCTTATTGAACAAAAAAAAAGGTAAAAAAAATCATATTTTGTGCATCAATTATCCATGCCTATCAACGTCAAAGGCATGGTTGCAAGCCCATAAGAAGTTCCTAATTTCCTCAAGAAACTATAGTTTAAGTGAGATTTGGTTAAGGTTTGGTGAAATAATAGACCATCAAAGTCGTCGTATTCCACTTTCGATCCACTAATGAAATTAGTTGTATCATATATGAAGTTGACCAACAACTACAAAAAAGAAAAACATAATGTTGAGAATGCAAAGAGGAAATAATAATAATAATAATAATAATAATAATAATAATAAGCTAGAGTATAGCCGCCCTAGAAGTATATATTTTGAAAAAGTCAATGCGTGACAATAATTTACAAAAACTATGACCAAGAAAAACCGTGTCTCGTTAACCTAATCTTTCTATTGTATGTACAGCCTTTCTTCTCCTCCTCCTCCTCCTCTCTCTCTCTCTCTCTCTCTCTCTATATATATATATATATATATATATATACATGAAGAATAAACAAAACATTAGTTCAACATGGCATTAATTAATTATATTGTGAGTTCAATATCTCAAAATATGCTTACAAATCAGCCAAGCTAAGCCAAAATATACAGGACGTTGACGTACATTTGTGGAAGTTAATTTACTTGAGAAAAACAAATGAACGAAATACTATAGAATTAGGACAAAATTTGAAATTTGAACTCTAAAATATTCCCTCAATATAAACATTTTGGCATAAATTCTTGTTTACGGCGTTGAGTTTAGGGATGTAGCATTATTATCCATGATAATAAATAATATGACAACGAATTATGGCTCACAATTCGTATTGTGGTTCGAACCAACACTTGGAACAATTAGAATTGTCGATGAGGCATAATTCAACCGGCACAATCGAAACCCAAAACATATGAATTCTTGATCTCATCAAAGCAATTACTTACTTTCACAGTAATTATTAGTTGATTAAATTTGTTACAATTATTGATAATGCAATAATATCATAATCAATCTACTCAAAATAAATATATAAAAAGAGATAGTGCTCAAGTCATGGTCAGCAACCCTGGAAGAGATTCAAACAAGCCCAAATGCATTAGGTAGATAGGCCTGGGAAAAGAAGATTCCAAGCAACATATATAGAATTAGTTTAAGACAGAACAAAATATTTCTGCTAGGCCTTTACTTGTCCCGTTTAAAATACATACCTCATCACCTAAAAGGCTACAACCACTACTACCACTACTGTCTATATAAGTTGCACATCCCATTATCTTTGCACATTTGAGTTTTCACACAAGAAACAAAAGAAGTAAGAATGGCCAAAGCCATTGCCTTCGTTGTTCTTCTACTAATTTCTCCGGCAGCATACGCCGCCACGACACACACTGTCGGTGGCTCCAGCGGCTGGAACACTGGTGTCAACTACGGCAGCTGGTCTAGCGGCCAAACTTTTGTAAACGGTGACACACTTTGTAAGTTCAATTTCATCCAACCAGAGTTGCTCGATTTCTCTAATCATTCTTCGTTTTCTTTTGTCCGACTCCAAATTCGGGGTAAATTTTCGTGGGTAGAAGATAATGGATCAAAGGACAAAACTCGAGCATATGGCCGCCCATCCCAACCACCCCACCCCACCCCCTGGGGTGGGAGTTTGGGTTTTGAACTCTAGATAGAGAAGGTGCGATGGCACTGCAACCTAAAGGGTGGTGGCTAAAATAAGTCAAGAAAGATATTTTTCTTTAGTATTTTCAGCAACAAATACAAGAACCAAACATAGCATTTATTCTTGAACTTATGATAGCAAAAAAGGGTACATACAATTTATAATCAGAGCAAAGCTAGTTAGATTAGCAATAGCATATATTTTTCTCTCTCATTCTTGGAGTCCATAGCTATGAGAACAAAGATTAACATACCACAATTCTTGTTGATGATCAGTGTTCAACTATGATTCCTCTCATGCCGTGGATGAAGTAAGCCAAGCTGACTACACCAGTTGCAACACCGGGAACCCCATAAATTCCTACAGTTCCAGCCCAACCAGCATCCCGCTAACCACTGCCGGGACAAGGTACTTCATATGCCCCAGGTCCAACCACTGTGATCAAGGCATGAAATTGGCGGTTACCATCAGGGCCGGAAACTCCACCCCCGGTGGCTCACCACCACCCTCAGGAACTCCTGGAAATCCAGAAACGCCTCCAGGAACTCCATTTTCTCCACCACCGCCGCCTCGTGGTGCAGCAACCAGCATTGTGGGTGGCAGTAGTTTTATGGTTGGATTATCACTTGTTTTGACAGCCCTATTGGGATTCATGGGCTAGGCAAGAGGCAGTGCTGTTTGGAGTCTTACTACAATTTTCTTTTCTTTTGTTTTGTTTTCTTGGTTTCATTTAGTATCGTGTGTACATGATAGTGGTGAATATCTGATCACCATCTTTGGTACTGTTACTATTGTTATTGCCATTATTATTTACTTGAATAAAAGAGGTTATGCATTTAGGATTTCTTTATTTATTGTAATCCAGATTTGTTTAACATTTTTGTTTTTGTATATTTTACTTCTAGCCTAATTAATCTTCCTAGGTCTGAATTTGTTTTATCTTACATTTGGATTCGAAATACATATTTTACCACAGAAAACACTAAGAGAAAGGTGTTAACTTGGCCTGGAACCATAAACCAAGCCGAGGAGGAGATGATTAAATTTTGACGTTTAAAATTTTTCTCTTAAAAAGAATGATTAAAACATCTTTTCTATTTTATGAAAATTAAAATTCGCTCTCAAAATCAAAACTAATTGGCTCCCCTAGAAAAAAATACTTATTGGATAACAACAATCAAAGTCTTCCAATAAACCAAATCCCTGACCAAGATTATCTTGCTATTAATAAATCAATCAATTAGTTGGCAACTACTTCATACCTTACCAACTCACCTAATATCCAATCAGTTAAAAAGTCAATTAGCCCATTCATTTCTCTAGAAATTTCAATCTGATGATTTCTGCATGTCATTTATTTATTTTGGTCATAGCTGTAGCTTGAATTAAAGAAAAAGAAATACCCACACACATTTTCGATAGCTCATTAGGGTAGGTTAGATTGACTAACCCACATGATCATAATAGATAAGATGATTTTATCCAACTTAACATTGGAGTGGAAATAATCATATGACAAATTCAAAAACATGCATTTCAAATCATTATTACATTTTTCCATATCAAACATATATTCAACTAATACCTAACATGAAACACGGGAAGAAATCGAAAAGAACTTACATAGGAGGTGGATTAGTCCATCTTCGCTTCATCTCAGACTTCCATCTAACTTCCTTGAGCTTCCCATCTAATCCATAGTCCCTTTCCATTACAAGGTTGATGCCCTCATCCGAGTACCACCCGACACCTATACAAAGGATGCCTTCCTTGTTCACATTGACATAGGCAGTCACACCTCCAGGCAGCCAGAGGACCGTGACATCCTGCATGTCCAGCATCTCTTCCTCGCCAAAGGAAACAGGACTATTGGGCAAGCTTCTCTTCTTAAGGTTTTCCATGCATAGATACACGTATGGCGTGATCTTGCCTTCCTCCATTGTCATGTCCTCACTGTATATAGGTGTGGCGCTAACCTCAAACACCTTCCAGGAGCCAGTTAATTCTGATGGTTGGACTCTTGTCCTCTGAGAAAATGGCTTCAAATCCAACTCCAACTCGCTGTCACAGAAACTATATGATATGAGCTTCACAACAGAAGTTATGCTTGAGCGACAGAGAAATGGTTCCTACAAAGAAATCTGAGAATTTTCCAGAGAACAAGCATAACACACACAAAAGCACACGAACTTGAGGAACTTTCCAGCAACCAATAGAAATTTGGGATGCATGAACAAATTGAAAATTTCAGTGATCAACGATACCTGGTGTCCGGGATATTGGCTGGACTAACCCATTCTTCTTCATAAACAGCAACCCTCATTATTTGGATATCTGAACCCCCATTACTGAATTCTATAGTATGCACAACACGCAATCTTTTGTGGCAACCTTTAACTAAACACTGGAAAAGGAAATACAAAAGGTGGATTAAATTCTTCTTTTTATATGGTGGGAATAATGATGACATGGTTTTATAAAATTAAGTTCACAGAGAAAAGGAATAGAACACCAAAAAACACAAGCTGATTCTACATTCTAAGATTGAATACTAAAAGGTGCAGAGAAGGATATGAAGAGAGGAGGAGATAAATACTAGTAATCTGTTCTGTGATTTCGTTGTCATCAACTTATTTTTTTGTTTAGAAAAAAACAGACGCAAAAGAAACAATGGCCCTCAACATTGTTGAGCTGGGACAGCAGCAAAATTTGTTTACAGTGGAAACATTTGAATCCACCTAAAGCTAAGTATTAGATGGAGTAAACCAGAAAGGGTAGATTCATGGCATGTCACAGTACATTGTATAAAAGAAGTCAAAAAGATTTCATATCTTCAGCATCAATGATTTTGAATGGAAAAAAATCAGCACGCACTTGAACATTTTCAAGATAAGACAAAAAGACAATTTTTTGTGCTTTATCCATGAGTTAAATTCTGGCTGCCATTGCAAATCAGGTTTCATCCACATCTTGTCATTTTCTTCTATTTGTTTGCATCAATTATTTCACCACTTGCTAGAGAGGAAATGAAATCTAGCCAGCAAAACTTGCCACAGTTAATTCAATGAGTTAGGATTAAGAAGTTTGTCATAAAACAAAATCAACAAAAAATGCACACTAGCGCAGGGAGGATCATACTTGTTCAAACTTGAAGGTTGGGGAAAGGTAATATTTAGATTCATCAAATTCACCAATTGGAATATCCATTGGGCCTCTGGAATAAGATCCATCCTGAAAATTCATTGTTGGAACTTTTTAATAAAAACTCAATCATCCTGCTGATATGAGACAATGAACACAACATGCCATGATCAAAATAAATACTCATTTTAAATATAATAATACTTGATTTAAATGTTCTCCTCAGAGCCAATATCAAATTTCATTCTTCCAATACTGAGATATACAGATTACAAATCAGCTTAAAATGAGTTAAGTGAGTACTACCTCAAAGAAAACAAGACCAGGTTCCATCCCCATGACATCTTCTTCCATCACATCACTTTTTCCAAAGTCAAATGCTTCAATTCTAGGCAAACTGTGACCAGTTGATTTTCTGTCAGATTGTTCCTCCGTGACGAAAGATACATTGTTGTTTTTATTTCCAAGAGCACCTCCATTATTCTGAGCTTCACCATAAGGATTTAGCGTAACCCAATTTATTTTCCTTCGTATTTGAGCATTCTGATCCCCTGAAGCAGATGGCAATCCCTCAATATGGGACACGGTATAGCAGTCAAATAAGTTCTCATTCCTGCATCCAATCTCAATTGGCTCCATTTCTGCAGTGATGGGAGAATATACGGCTCCCACACCCTTCCATATCCCACTGACACTACTTGCAAATGTATACCATGCAGGTCGAATAACAGGTTCCTGTATCCATGACAAAATGTAAATTGAGGTACAAGGGACACAGGCATACCCTCTCAGAGTAAAATACTCTTGATTGAGCACCCACAGCAACAACCATGACACAGTGTAAAATGTAAATTGAAGCACAAGGGCGAGTGGCATACCCTCTCAGAGGAAGCCACAGAGTAAAATACTCTTGATTGAGCACCCGGACCATACAAACATGAGTGCGGGTGTCAGGAGTAAAATTCAAATGGTCATTTCACTTAGTTATATCTCAATGCGCCGTGGCTAGCTTCAGTAAATTTCACGTCCAGTAGCCATTGATTGCTGAATACATTAGCACTGATATAGAAACGTAAATTTTCTGAAAAAAATATTATATGGCAACATCAAATCTCTTATCCTTAGTTTCTACGCTATATGTCTCTCTGTAAGCACAAGCAAACAGAAACCCTCAATGTATTATTCACAACTAGAATCCCATTTACTCAAGAAAATCCAATCTGTAATAATCAACAGCACATATACCACGCAGAATCTGAAGATTGCCACATAAAAAATACAATCAAACGATAGACAACTGGAACTCAGACACATTAGTTGAAATTACCTGCGTCTGTAAAACAGTTTCAACTTCCATCAACATCAACCCAGATACCAGAACTCTATCACCTCTCCTATTCACAATCCTCGCTCTCTTCCCTCCCCTTTTCTTCCTCCTCCTCCTCGTTCTCTCCTTTTCCTCGTCAATTCTCGCCATCTCGTTGTCAACACTCCACACATTCTCCTTCCCCTTCGCTCGCACCTCCGCTCCTCTGCAAGTAACCTTCAAATTCTCTCTCTGCCTTCCCCGCTTGTCGACCTGGGGACTTCTTCTGTCTTCGAAATTGCACGAAATAAAAGGATAAGAAGTGTTCACATGCGTTGAAAACGAGGAAATGGAGCGATAATCGGTTTGATTTCCAACTAATGGCTGCTGGTGGAGGCCTTTTGGGAAGAAGCTACTGCTGAAGGTTTTGCAAGCGTGTATACATGGCAATTGCATTGCTTACGATAGTGTGCTTCGCGCTCGCGGTTGAAATTGATTTTGGGGATTTTTTATATTTAGGGTTTCGGAATTATCTGGTTTCCGGTGGGGAAATGGGGACTGCTGGAAAGCTGGGATGAGTCCTTTTATCTAAAAGATTATAACTTTTTTTTTTAATCTTTCAAAGGGAGTGACAAAATACGTTGTTAAAAAGTGTTATCTGTTCTTATGGGTTTCGATTAATGGACATATATATATATATATATATATATATCCCGATTTACAGGTAATGGAGTATAACTCTAATATTCGAATCTAACAAATGTGCATGTATTAAATACTTATATCTCTATTATCAAAGTATTAGTTTCCTAACAATTTTAGAGGTGTTGGAATGTAATTATAGTGTTCGAATCCTAATAGTTTTAGAAGCTTTGAAATATAATTATAGTATTCGAATCTTAATAAATATGCACACATCCGTAATGTATCTATATCATCAAAGTGTTCAAATTTTAACAATTTTAGAGGTATTGCAGTGTAATTCTAATATTCGAATCTTAGCAAATATGCATACGATATTAATGATATATGTATTATCAAAGTGTTTGAATTCTAATAAATAAGCATACTTGGGTGATGATGTACTATATATTACAAAAATAAAGAAATAAATAACTTTCGACGGTCAAAACATACTCAATACATGTTGAATTTTGGAATATAATATATTTATGGGGAAATAATGAATAAGCGAATATGAACTTTATATATCACTAAGTAGGTACTAATATTAGATTATTTAGGTAGACGGAAATGTAGAGTTTCACATTTATTATTATGCTAGTTTTAACTGGAATATACACTTTGTATGTAAATTATGGTAAATATGTAAGTTTTGGTTTAGAAAGTTGAAAATAATGATATAAAAATTAAATTATGTTTTTCTTTTGATTAAATTAGAATATATATAAATATATAATTTAAATTAATGCGTTGTTATATACAAAATTTTAATAGATGAAAATCGCCTCTTTTGGATAATTAAAACCACTTTAAATCATCGTTTATCAAATCAACTGGAGTGATATTAATTCAAAATCAAATTTACAATGTTGTTCTGAAAATAATATTTTCTTCAAATTGTCAACCATTTATATGCAATGAATTAAAACATTTATTGTTGTCAATCATTTATTAAAAAAAATGTTAAAAGGATTATTAAATATCAAGACTATTTATAGTGGTGAGTTTCTTACTTTTACACAAAGGCCAAAGTGAAAGAACATATAGAAAAGTACCTTTAAAATCTCTTAAAATTATCATGAGCCTACATGGATTGAGGTGAATTTTTTGGTATTCGTGTGGACAACTTTAGCCATAGTCATGTGAATAAGGTCATTGTATTTAACGTAATGAGAAGGGTCGGACTCAAGCTGCAAAATTCGAGAGGTCAATACTAATGGGATTTGAGTGGCCAGTCCTTGTGAAATATGATGCATCAACATTCTAGGGGATTTGAGGTATCAATGTATATTTTGATCGGAAAGTTGACTAGGTGCAGACTGCGATGATGCTTGAAAAAAAGAATATAAAATTCACCTCGAATCAATATCAATTCAATTGTTTGTTTGGAGAATATTTCAATACCCAAAATATTGATATATATTTATTAAAATGCTCAACATTTGAAAATTTACTATTTATAGTTATATATATGAATGGAGTTTATATCGAGTGTATCCAGCGATTTTCTTAATTTATCCATTGCATTATTTTCTTATTTATTTATTTATCTTTTTATTTCAACTACAATAAAACTGATTGTAACAGCTCTAACCCAAAATAAAACTAAGTAAAATGGTAGTCTAGGTGCACAGCATTTTCATGGGGGGTCCCCAAAAGTCGTTCACCACAGCTCAACCATTTGCATTACTCGGCTAGGTCAGTCCTCTCTCTCTCGCTCGCTCTCTCTCTCTCTCTCTCTCTCTCTATATATATATATATATGTATACACACGCTCGCACACACATTAATACGTATACATTTATATTAACGGGAATATATTGTTCCTCTATGCACACATTTATCTCTTGCCGTCTCGCATTTTCCTTCTTCTTGGGTTCTTTTCTTGCCAAAGAAAAAAATTAACAGATCGGAGTCCCGTCTTGTTGATTTGTTCGATGGCGTCAAAAAGGATTCTGAAGGAGCTGAAGGATTTGCAGAAAGATCCTCCGACTTCTTGCAGCGCCGGTACTGGATTGATGTATTTCGTATTAAATTTCAGTACTTTTAAGATTTTGTGTGCTGTGTTTCAATTATTGTATTTGATGTACTTGTTGTTGCCTTTTTGGGGATTGATCCCTGGGAAAGTTTGTGATTTTAGCATTTGGGTATGAGTGTTTTGTTGCTTTGACCATTTGTTGCTTGTAGAAAAGGTATATGTGTTGTTAAGCTTTGGGGGTTTATGATTTTGTTGTTTTGTACTGAAGATGGTGGAAGAATATAATTTTTGGTGTGGGTTTTTTTGTGGATCAGTTTTCGTTGAGGATTGATCTTAATTTTGAGAAATATACATTTTCAAGATAGACAAATAATTTGGCTGAAGCTTAATAGCCATGGATTTTTTAGTCCTGCAAAGTGGATATGCTGTGTTAAGAGGTTTGTTTAAAATATTTATTTGAACTATGATGAGGCAATTGAGTATGCTTGTTGCCTCCTTGTCCGTGCACATGGAGGCATGAATAGTGAGACCTGCGGTGAATATGGCAATTCATGATCGATAGAAACTTATTTGTCAAACAATTAACAAACAAAGCAGAGTTTTGGTAATTTTCTTTGTACAAAATGTGTATAATTCTGAAGATATTGTATATTATGAAGAACCTTTTTCAGCTTCACTTATCTGCAAACCTTTTTCAGCTTCACTTCTCTGCTTTATTTCGATGTACCCGCTTTTTTATGATCTTTCTTTCTTCAGTACTTATGTTGAACTGGTGGTTTTCTCCTGCTCTGAAGTAAAATCGATGTAGACAATGGTTTTAATCTGAATATATGTGTTTCGCTTGTTACATTATTGAAATTATTGAAATCTTAGTTCTAGTTAGCCCTACAGCAGGTTGATTGTCACTGTTTCTTATTGGCTGCTACAAGGAATTGCCATGACTGTAGTAAGGTTTTCCGCAAAACAGAGCTCACTTAATAATCCGTTCGCAACCATTTCACTCTTGCATGAAGGATGCTTTCTTAACTTCTGAATGGAGAATAAATCAAACACATGTTCTGCTCTTTTCCATCTGTTAACACTAAAGTTGGCATTTTCACTTGTATGGTTTGACTCACAACTGTTGATAGACAGTGATGAGTGATAACAGCAATGTGTTGGCTGCTTCAATCACATTTAGATTGAAAGTTGAAACTAGATATTTGTATCATTGACAGGACCTGTTGGTGAGGATATGTTTCACTGGCAAGCGACCATAATGGGTCCTCAAGACAGTCCTTACACAGGAGGAGTTTTTTTGGTTACTATTCATTTTCCCCCTGATTATCCGTTCAAACCTCCGAAGGTATGCAACAAGGAAAAATCTTGGGAGTGTTGATTTTACTAATATGTAATCTGAAAAAGAAGAATATCTTCTCTACAAGTCATCAAAGTTTGATTTCATGGAGTGTAATATGTCTGTGCAGGCTCAAGATTAAGCTTTTGTATTCAATAATTTAACCTTACTGAGAAGCTCAGATGTGCTCCCAGTTTCAAATTCAATATGGTTCATAATTTCTATAACTGATGAGAAATTTTGATATCAGGGGATAATTATGAGTAGCTAGAACTTGCTATTTGTGTTAAAAAATTAGTCACATGTTGTGGAGAAGCATCAAAGGAATAGTTGTACATTAGCCCCTGGACTTCTATGTTTTATTGGTAAACTCCAAACTTGACTGAAAAGAAAATTTGTTTTTAGGTCCTGGGGGCTTTAACCAAAGATACCTTCCTTCTGTATGACCTGTTGTGATTTGTAGTCTGACCAAACAGAATCATCAAGCTTTACAGTTTCAGCAGCCTAATAGATCTACAAATCTGCTTTGACTCTTATACTGTAGTCTTGGGTTCTCCATTTTGGATGGTGTCATCCCTTGTATGTTGAGCCGATGCAATGCAAAATATAAAAGTGGGCATGATCATATGTTGGGACCATTACCACATGAGTTGATTGATTCATCGTTGATCTCTGCATGGGGTATTTGGCTGCTAAATGATGAGGACTTAATGTTATTCGTGGTTATGAATTTAGTTTTTTGCCCATTGAATTCATAATATCTGATTGCACAGGCACTAGAAGTTGAAAGAAGTCCTAAAAGTAAATCTTTGTTCTCCTTTTAATATTTCAAATGGGATATGGTGAGTTATCTTGGAAATAACTGTGTACTCTATTGGTCTTTCTTTCAAGGTTTAGCCCAAATAACAACGGTCATATGTTATCTTTTTCACTGTTCCCCTTGGCTTTTTAATCTTCTTATATCCTTGGTTGACCTTTTCAGGTAGCATTCAGGACAAAAGTGTTTCACCCAAATATAAACAGCAATGGAAGTATTTGCCTTGACATCTTGAAGGAGCAGTGGAGCCCTGCCTTGACTATTTCAAAGGTTCCTTTTCTCTGCCTTGATGCTTCCTTTCCCACACACACACACACGCGCACGCACATGCACACCAAAAAGTAAACGTCATGTGTAAGACATAATTAGTTATTATTACAAATGTTACTATAAAACATCATGGTGGTTAATTCATTAAAGAATCTTTCTACATCTTCGTTCAGTTGAAGTTATGTATACTAAGGCATTTTATGGGAAGTACACATTTTCTGTTTGATGGGTGTTAGTTATCCATGAGTTGAAAATGATATGGAATAATTGCTTGAATAACATGTTACTCGTCTACATTTTCAGGTTTTACTCTCAATTTGTTCACTTTTGACGGATCCCAACCCCGATGATCCACTGGTTCCAGAAATAGCTCACATGTACAAGACGGACAGGGCCAAATACGAGCAAACCGCAAGGAGCTGGACCCAGAAATACGCAATGGGTTAGTCTAATATTTGCTGCAAGATCTTCGAATTATGTAAAAAATTATGCCCCCTTTTTATGTTTGTGCTTGTATCTTGTCAAATGTAGAACACATATTTAACATTATTATTGCCCTCTTGATGAAGGACAAAGATGTTGGTTTTCAATTGTTTATATGTAATCAGTATTTGGAGGGGCCTCGTTGTTTAGCAGACTTGTAAGTTTTAACTTCCAAGACTATCAAACTTAGCATGTCAAGATCTAGCTAAGACATAATCCTTTGAACAAGGAGTTGCTAGCTCATGATATTTGTGCCTTCTTTTTTATGCTCATCTTGTATTTCCAATTCAAATGTCAATAAAATTTAGATAATGTTCGTATGATGGGGAAATTTATTAATGTAATTGCTCGGGTTCTATTTGTGCACACGATGGTTTAGATTGCGCGATATCATTTATTTGCTTAAAAAAGATATCAACATATAAAATACAATATAATCTCAATCATTTAATCTATATGTGGATCCAATTATTAGATTCATACAAGAATTTTAGGAGTATATTTTGTCTAACAATTTAACTCACTTTTTTTTTTTTTTTTTTTATCTTAACTTACATTTTTTTTATAAATTACAATAAACTTGTGGTATATTCTATCTAACAATTTACCCCAGTCGTTGAGCACTGTTAGGGTTTTGTTAGTTTTTGTAAGTAAAATTTCAATAGTACCCTTGAGGGTTTTTTTGTAATATATATAATATATTTGGGGTTGTATGTTATGTATTACATCTTTGTGGGGCTAAAAGTAATAATATTGAAAAAATTGCTCTCTTTTTAAGAGTCGAAAATGACGGGTAGGTAGGAGAAGAGAGAGATCTAAATACATATATATGCTATGTATATACACATGCAATTTGAGAAATCATATACTTTTAAGTCATTATAACTTGCTCATTTCTTCTCCAAATTGCTCAACTTGTATGTTAAAATCAATCACCGCGATGAGAGGAACACATTAGCGGTGGTAGTTTCGGGTTTCATAGGACAGTGGAGGAGCGATGGCAGCGGTTGCGACGAGGTGGTGGCGAGTTTCCGTTTTCCGACAAGTTTTTTGAACTTTGAAGCGGGTCTTAAATATTTCGACATGGGAAACACATTGGTGAGGTCAATTTTTGGCTAGAGTCGACGGAGACGGTGGAATTGAGGCAAAGAATGGGTTTTATACATTTTTTATCCATCACTTGTAATTATTACACATCACATGGGGTTTATTGTAACATACACAAAAACGTGGGTTAAATTATAATTTTTTCAAACCTCGGGGGAGGTAGGTTTAATTCGCTCTATTTAACATCAGCAAACAATAAAGGGCAAAATGGACTTTATTCATTTTTCTTCCATCCCTTGTAATTATTACATACCACATGGGATTTATTGTAATTTACAAAAAATATGGGTTAAATTATAATTTCACCAAACCTAAGGAGAGGTAGATGTAATTCACCATTTTTTATATTTACATCGAGGATTGAATTTTTTTTATTTTTTAATTTCAAAAATAGAATTAGATAAGACGTATGCACATATTAATTATTGGAGCTTAGTAGTACACGCACCCATATCTTTGATTGGGATATCTTCCCGTTTCTCTCTGAAATTTTATTTTATAGACCGGATGTATATATTCTACGATCCAAATTCAGTCATGTATTTTATATATATATATATATATATATATATTACTTGTGATTAAATTTGGACCATCTAGTGCATAGATGAGATTCATGCACCCGGTCCATATAAAAAATTTTCCTCTCTCTCTCTCTCTCCCTCTCTCTCCCTTCTTTTCTTTACTTCCTTATATATATATATATATATATATATATAAATTGTATGGTGGTGTATTTTGTTCTTGAATTTGATGTGATGCTTTTTTGTTATTTTGTTGTACCAAACAAAATTATATGCAGTGATATGTCAGTTGGGCTGTGATGATAATGACAAAAGTGGGCCCCAGCCCACCAAATAATGTCTAATCAGATCCATCGGCCCACCGGCCCACATGTTTATACGGCTTGGCTACCAGCCTACTTTAGGAAAATGAAATGTTAAATTTAAGGAGGAAGTTTATAAATGCAGAGTTTTTAATAAATATTTACTGTGGTGGTTCAATGAAAATAGAGCAAAATATTACAATGTTATTGAGACCATATATATATATATATATATACATACTTCACAGCCTTTACTTACAAAAAAATGCCAATTGTATGAATTGATTAATTGAAAAGTTCTTAGAAATTTAAATAAATTATTCGAATCCAATCTAAACTCCTCTCTCTCTTCAAGATGAAAAAAGTGCTTTTTATTTTTTTTTCCTTAAAGTAAATAGAAAAAGAAGAAGAAAACAAAAAATTAAGACAAGATAGACCACAAGAGTTACGGCTCGTTTGGATGCCCTTAAAAAAATACTTTTCGAGTCGTACCTTTTACAATAGACTATTTTTTTAAGCCAGAAAATTTTGTGTTTGGATACAGTAATTAAAAATGCTTTAAAAGATGTTTTTATTTCAAACTACTCTGGATAGTTTCTAAAGAAGCCACTGTTTGCCCTTTTTTATAGCTCTTATTTATTATTTTTCTTTAAAATTCATTTAAACACAATTTTTTTTTTTTTTTTTACTTTAAAGTATATTTTTTTTTAAATAAACATTTCTCCTCTTAAAAAAGCTCATCCAAATGACTCTTAAACCAAATACGAGAGAAAGCAAACCATTGTGCGGATTACTTGGCTAAGTATGGACATACGCTGCAGGAAAGCCGGGAAGAATGGGAAGAACTGCCAAGAGATATGTTAGACCTCCTTAGGGAGGATTTAGAATACAACTAGTTGCTTGTAATCTTCCTTTTTCAACCAAAAAAAAAAAAAAAACCAAATACTTTTCAAGAAATCCCACACTTTTTTGGTAGCAAAAGGCATTGGCATAGATTCCTATCCAATCTCTTCAACTTTTCAAGTTGGGGGAAAAACATAAGTGTGGGATGTGAGCGTGAGATTAAAAGGGGTACCCTCCTTTTTTTTTTTTGGCTCCACACAAGAAAAACTTTTGGATCATCCTACTCTCTCTCTCTCTCTCTCTCTCTCTCTCTCTCTCTTCCCAAACGTCCATCATCACTTATTTTTTTAGTGGGATATAGGTTTGTTGCTGATTTTGTACAATAAATAGCCAACAATAATGAAAAGTGGGATGGGCAAGAAGTTGAAATGTTTCATAAAGCCTCAAACAAGTTGTGTCATCAATCAATTCATGGTCAAATAG
The DNA here is from genome assembly GCA_026212405.1 of Petrea volubilis. Taxonomy (NCBI): domain Eukaryota; kingdom Viridiplantae; phylum Streptophyta; class Magnoliopsida; order Lamiales; family Verbenaceae; genus Petrea; species Petrea volubilis. The sequence continues at coordinate 18,739,506 of CM047875.1, forward strand.
CCTTAGAGCCCCCTCTTACCTTTTAAGGGGAGCATCAAATGGGTAAAACATTAAAAAAAACGTTGTTACATAGACACCCAATATGCAACTATGTAGTATTTATTTTATTTTTACCTAATAACCATGAGCCATTAGATCATATCTGATCGGATTATTGTGAGTTATCAGATCACACATGTTCATTGTAGATATTAAATGTTTAATAATTCAGTCAGACATGAATTATAAAATCAAACTTGTAAAAATATGTAAAATGGAATACATATATATATATATATATATATATATTGGTGCAGGGGGACGGGTTCGTCATAGTTCTCCTATTACTCTCATCACTCTCGTGCTCAGTACTTGAACGGGCAAACTTAGTGCTCAGTTGTTGCTTTAAGACGACTTAAGATTTCCTAATTCTCACATGAAGCCTTTTGCGTATACGTTATATTTGTATGAAAAAAAAGTTATAAGAAGAATTGACAAATTCAGTCAATTATGTTAAATTACCAGTGTTATAATTTAAGTGTAATATTTAATAAAATTATTTTGTTTATACTCCTTAAAATGTGTTTTGCATTAATTATATATAATTTAATATTATATTAAATATTTTTTATCATACACTTTAAGGTGCTTTCACACTCAATTTTTATAATTTTTATGTTCTCGTGCACCCACACTCTACTCACACACTTGCTTTATGTGATTTAAGATCTAACCATGTTATGATAGATATATGGTACAATTTCTTTCTTTTTCTTGTTGAGTGCGTTCATGCTTTTTGCGTTAAAATCATTTCTTAGAAATCCCAAGATCCTGAAATCCTCAAGGACATTGGATCTAGAACATTATATATATATATATATATATATATATATATTGCTTCATAATCCTACTCCCAAAAAGGAGAAAAATGTTATTGAAATATCATGCTACTACCAAAATTATCCTAATCACTCCCATTGTAGCTCATCAAGGATAATATATCCTAAGGTACACACCTTTTTAACCCCATCAATTTACACAAGTATTTCGTGCTATTTAAGAATAGGTCGACCTCAATCCATTTCATGACAATTAACTTTATCTTTGTTACGTAAATAAACGAAAAAATTGTTGGTAGTCTAAATGCTTACGAGGGGTTGGGGTTTTTTAGGATCCCAAAATATTTAAACGCGTGAGAACTTATATACAAGTGTATTCGACCAAGGCCCACACGCGCATGCGTGGCCGCCGCCTTTTGTCTGTCCGGACGGGCTAGGTCATGTCGGGCTTGGACTTGCTCTAATTAATGTATATACCTTTTGAGTTAAATTCGAATTAAAATTGGGGTCTAATTGAAACTAATTACAAGGCAAATAGAGTTGGACCGAGCAAGGCTAGTTTGGTGGAGAGCGAATTGAGTCGGTTTGGGGCTAATTGAACCGGCGAGCCAAGTTCAGTGTAGCTGAACCAAGGCAAACCTCCAATTGGTGCAGTCGAGGAGGTGCAGTTCGCACCTATTTAGTGAGTGGTCACAACCTTTCGAATATTATAAATAGACACCTATTCTGTCAAAATTATTCATTCTTATCCAAAAAGTATTTACAACATTCTGCATTTCACTACATATATTTTTTCAAAGCATTCCGTGTTAAATTCCAAGAGTTCTAAACATATGTTGTTCGTTGTCCTTGAAATTTAAAGTTCTCCTATCTCAAGAAAAATCATTGTATTTTGAAAGATAATTACCAACGAAATCGAGAGCATTATATATGACAAAATTGTCTTAGGGACAGAATCAAATTCTCGCATCGACTTTGTTTTATTGAAATCACCACACACATTTACTAACAAAAACTACAATTAAAGTAAGATAAACAAATTATTGTTACACTATAATAAAGACCCATGCATGTATTGTTTGTCAATTATCATAGAAATTTTACATGAAAAAAGGCATCGGTGTGAATCATACTAGATATTTATTTATTTACATTTCTTCTCTATTGAAAAATGAAAAGAAAAAAAAAATATATAACGTAGAATATTGTGGTCTACTATATATAATTTCTATGTAATTGTTGTACTTGAAATCTGGGATAATTGTATTTGGTCAGTACAACAATTTTATTCATGATAACCATGTGGGCATAGCTAAATTAGTACTTTTAATAATTGAATTTGAATATAATAATATTAAAAAATATTAAAAAAAATATTACGTTATAATACTCGATCCAAAAATTAAAATTTTAATTAGATAGTACCAAACTGAATAACATCGACCTTCCCCGGTTCAACATATATGACCAGCACGTCTAATTAGGTTTGACTGAGTCTACTCCAAAGACCAGTCGTTGAAGCTGTTCAATTGGTTGGATATAGTTCATAGTTGTACCTTTCTAGGTTTATTTAAATTTGAATTAATAATACTTATAAAAATGAGAGACAAATTTGAATTAATATTTTTGTCTGCCAAATATTTTTGTGCAATTGATGGTGTAAAGATGAGAGACAAAATGAATGCTTATGTTAATCTTAAGTCAAAGTTGGGGATTGCAATTACTTTTAGTTGGCCATAATTATTGCTAAATTTACTTTTTTTATTCCAATGTTTAGAACTTTTTAACTCTTACTTTATGGAAATTGGATCTTAATGTCACTAATTAGGTATTAGTAATTATTAGTTCGTGTTTTAAACGGTACATAGGTGATTACGAGACACGCTCGCGTTAAAATATTGTTTTTTTTACTAAACTATAACGTTAAAATCTTTTAATCTGTAAAGTTGAATTGTGATATTTAATCATTTTATGTCAAACATCAGTAACACTCAACTAAATTTCATCGAAAAATATTTAATTAAATAGTATCTTTTTTTGATTTTTTCTTTGAACAGTTTAGAAAAGACAATAAGTATATATATATATTGGTGAAAATTGGCCACATAATTAATTAAAAGACCTTAATTGTTTAATTTAGGACAAATGTCATAATTAGTGCTCAATGTTTCATTCTAGTATCACTTCACTTCCTAAAGTATCATTTGAGATTTTATAGCTCTTGAGTTTATAAATTGGTTCTACATTCATCCTTTTGATGAATTTTTCAATATGTTTTTGTCTGAAATAGTATCATGTGACAAGTATATGTTTATTTTAAGGGCAAAATTACCATTCCATAATTATACAGGTTACATAAAAAAAAAATTAATTGACCGAAAAATAAAAAAGCATAAAAAATTAAAATTTTCTTTTCTGCCTTTATTACAATGGTCAAGTAAAATTAAAAATTACTTTTTTCGGTCAAATGAAAAATTTTCATCTAAAATTCTATAATTATAGAATGACAATTTTGCGCTTACAATATATGGGCACATGGTTATCATATGATACAATTTTAGGCAAAAACGGGTTGAAAAATTCATCAAATGTATGAAACGTGGGACCAATTTATAAGTTCAAAAACTGTAAAATCATAAATAGTATTCTAGGAATTAAAGTGATACTAAAATGAATCATTGATGACTAAATATGACACTTGCCCCCTTAATTATATTATAAAGAATTAGAACATGATATTTTGAATTTTAGGGAGGAAAACTAATATAACTTTAAACTTTAGCGAAACTTAGTGATATTTGAATATATTGTTGCCACACTAGGGATAACCCGGAACCATGCCCACCCCTACCCCTAATGGTGCGGGTTTTAAGACTTCTAACCGAGTCCGAGGCAGGTTCTGGGTCTTCATTTTAAAACACGGACCCGCCCCGTTAGTAATTTCTATATATATTTTTATTTATTATTTTATGTAAATTTATATACTATACATGTATATTTCATATATAAAAATATATATTATATAAATAGTTACTTAAAAAAATAAAGGGGAAAATTCCAAAATACCTCCCTGTGGTTTTAAAAATTGGCAGAAAATCCCTTGTGGTTTATAAATATGCAAAAAAAAAAATTCCGTGTTTTCTTATACCCTGCACACTCTCCCCCTTCATTAGTTCATGATTGATGACATTAAATTTATACTGAGATGCCCGTTATGCCCCTATAAATAAGAGTCATTGGATCTTAACTTAAAAAATGAATGGCTCAGATTGATTCTTGAATATAAAAAATTATAATATTTAAGTAAAAATTATAAATTAAATATATATAATATAAATTATTTATAAAATAAATAATATATAAATTAAAATATATTAAAACACACACCCACACACACAATGACCGTCTCTCCCTCCACCCCACCCCCCCTCTCTCTCTCTGTGAAGCCGCCGCCGCCCTGCTATGAAGAAATCGTCGGAAAAATATGATGATGCTGAGAGCCACAGTCGTCTCACCCCGCCATCGCCACCCACCATCTTCTTTCTCGAGCTGCCGCCTCCATCACCGTCGTTATCGCCTTGATCGTCAGCCATCTTCTTCTCGCCCCATCCCCTGCCACCGCGGTCATCGCCATGACCCACCATCTTCTTCCTTGGGTGGCCGATGTTGCCTCCCTAACCCTAGATCTACCTCTGTGTGTGTGTGTGTGATGGGGGAAGAAAAAGGTGGAGATGGGGCTAGGGTTTGGGGCGATAGCAGCGTGGAAATGGGGATAGGATTTGGGAGGTGAACGGAGGTGGACTAGGGTTTTGGGGTGATGGTAGCGTGGAGATAGGACTAGGGTTTGGTTGACAAACGTTGGCGGTGGGGGGCTAGAGTTTAGGAGGTGAAGAAGATGACCAAAAAAAAATTCTTTAAAAAAATTAATAAATTATTTATTGTTATTATAAAGTTGTTAAAAATAAATAATATTTGAACATTCATATTTTTCTTCAAAAAAAATTGAATGCATTTTTAAAGATATTATTTTTATTATTTTAATGATTTTTCTAAAGATATTATAATAATAATAATAATAATAATAATAATAATAATAATAATAATAATAATAATTTTTTGAATAAATAAAAAATATAATTAAAAAATTAAAAGGGTTGATCTGTAATTTTAAAGTTTAGAAATAGAAAGATAAGGGCTTAATTGAAATTTATATATAAGTGTAAGGGCATATTAGTCAATTTACTTACAAAATGTGCCAAAAATTATTAATTTTCGCACACTAGGCGCGTGTAATACAAGGGTCGTTATCTTCTGACGGAAAGGGGGTTTGGCATAGGGTATAAGAAAACACGGGGGGTTTTTTGCATTTTTATAAACCACATGGGGTTTTCTGGCAATTTTTGAAACCACAGGGGGGTATTTTGGAATTTTTTCTAAAATAAATATGATACTCTTGTATATAAAAATAATTATATAACATTAATACTTAAGTTAGGATTTCAAAATATGTGCAAATAAATATGTGATAACGATGTTTAATTTTTTAAAAACTAAAATATTTTCATTAAAATTTGTAAATAATTAGTGCTTTGGTGGTACTCTTATTTTTTTCATATTTATAAAATTATAATAATATCAAATTTTTTAAAAAATATAATTTTTATTATTTTAAAATTTTAAAATCGAGTCTATTGGGTCCGGGCTTGGGTCCAAAAAATTCTTGGCAAGGCGGTCCTGAGTTTGGCCAAACCCGCCCCATACCCGCGAGCTGCCCCCTTGCCATCCCTGGCCCACACATCTAATATGTTTTTAATTTTGTTAATTTGTCAGTTATGGCACTGAATCAATTGAGTTCCAAATTAGGAAGGAGACATAGTGACATAACAGCTACCTCTCATTTATTTGATTTGAGATGAATTAAATTGCTATGAAATTAATTGAACTCACTATCGATGATCTAATGATGTACAAATAAAGTAGGGCCCTAATGTTAGTCACTCTCAACCATAAATTTTAGAACTTTGATTTTGAAATATGAAACCCTTTTAGGTTAATTATCAAAAAAAAAAAAAAAAAAAAGGAACCCTTTTAGGACGTAATTTTTTCCGTATCTCCCATTATATTGGAAAATTTATATATGCCGTGCTTGTAAAAACCTTAACATAATATTGCTCGTGCTACATTAATATAATATAAATTACACCATTAATGTCATTAACTTTTTTCTTTAACAATTTTACATTCAATCATATGAAACATTTCATTTTACTATTTTGATATTTTTACACCCTATAAGAAAATTTCCATTACAAGTTTGCAGCCTTTCATGAATGCCATAAACTAGCTTGTGGGGAAGGTATAATGTGACATTTGGAGAAAAGGGAATTCTTATATGAATCGGAGCTATGTTTCATTAATGTACCTCTGGATCGAGATTAAATCACATCTTGCATATAAGTATTCTTTAGGGGGAATTACACTGATTACCCCTGAGGTTTGGCTAATTTACGAAAAACCTCCTACTTTTTTAAAAATTACCAAAAACCCCTTAAGGTTTCAAAAATATTACAAATTTATTCGAATTTCCGAAAATACCCCTTCCTTTTTTTGGGTGATTTACACTGACCACCCTGAGATTGAGTTAATTTACAAGAAACCCCCTATGGTTTCAAAAATTACCAAAAACCCCCCGAAGTTATACCAATATTACAACTAGCACCTACTTAGGTTGACTTATTAACAATATTAAATCTCTTTTTTCCCGTTTGTAATATTATTATCATAAAATTTTCATGTAATAGATTTGAAAAAAAAATGTGATTATTTATTCAAATAAATATTCTGAATTTAATGCATTAAAGGTATCTACCAACACATCAAGTATGTTATATTATCGCTAATACGGAGTAAATTTTAAGAGAAATGAGTTAGAGTCCTCAAGCTAAGTAAAGTTTTCAAGTGCATTATTTAATTTCAATTTTTTATTTCAATCAATGTTTATATTTCTCATTTCACATAATAGATATATACGATGCATATAATTATATTTTTCTCAAATATAAATTTAGCACATATTACGTATATTTAGTATAAATTCATAACATTAAATTCAGAATATTTATTTGAATAAGTAATCACATTTTTTTTCCAAATCTATTAAATAAAAATTTTATGATAACAATATTACAGAGGGAAAAAAAAAGAATTAATATTGTTGATAAGTCAACCTAAGTAGGTGCTAGTTGTAATATTAGTATAACCTCAGGGGGTTTTTGGTAATTTTTGAAACTACAGGGGATTTCTCGTAAATTAGTCTAATCTCAGGGTGGTCATTGTAAATCACCTAAAAAAGGGAAAGGGGTATTTTCGAAAATTCGAATAAGTTTGTAATATTTTTGAAACCTTAGGGGATTTTTGGTAATTTTTGAAAAAGTAGGGGATTTTTCGTAAATCAGCCAAACCTCAGGGGTGGTTAGTGTAATTTTCCCTATTCTTTATTACATACATATAGAATACATCAAAATCTGACTATTTGGTATATGAATATGACCTTAACACCTGATTCATACCAAAAAGTTTGAGGAAACATGGTTAAGTATTATATTTCTTTCTTTTTCTGAAAGTTATACATTCGCATAAAGATTAATTTTTGAAATGTTTTCAGCTCTTTTTTTCCCACTTTTTTTAAGTGGAACAAATTCATTTTATCTTTTTGGTCCATGGATCTTCAGTATCCGACACCTCCATTGGAGTCTGTCTAAATTCGGGGTAAGCGTTGTGCGGACTTGTATAGGCGGCTGCTCTCCCAAAAGTTATTTTTTACATATACAAGACTTGAATGCGAGACATTACGTAAGCCAATCCAAGCCCCTCACCACTTAAACCAACAATCGTTAGTGGAACGACTTCATAAATTTGTGTGTATATATATATATTACACACACACACACACACACATATATATATATATATATGTATGTATATTAGCAGGATGTCAATTGATAACGGGTACGAAATAAGACCAATACCAAGAAGTGTAGCAAAGTGGTCCTGTTTTATCTTCTTGAATTGGTATGATGACACAGAGAACACCATGCTGAAAAGCACAAGAAAATGAACCAAACCACACTCAGAACTGAGGACCACTAACCACATCACATGAAAGTCATAAGAGCCCCAAATTCAGAGGTGCCTGCTTTCTTGCTAAATGAACTTTTCTTCTGCTTTTGCATTCATCTTATCTAAACCCTTCTTTTCCATAAAAAAAATATTCCCCCAAAGTTTTGTGGGGTTGATTATAATTTCTATTCTAGGATTCGTGATCGATGTTTTTTATGTTGCACATATGCATATAGTTATAATATATATACTGGATTTTGGGCTTGTTTGGATGAACTTAAAAAAAAAAAAAGAAAATGTTTGTCAAATCGTATTTTTTATAGTAGAGTTTTTTTTTTTTTTTTAAGTCAAACAGTTTTGCGTCTCGATGCAATAATTAAAAGTGCTTTAAAATGCATTTTTTCTTTGAAGCTACTATGGATAACTTCCAAAAAAAGCCACTTGTTTGGCTTTTTACCCGATTTCTGCTTTTTTAAAAAAAATATCCTTTTTTTTTTTGGTGTTAAATTTTAAAAAATATCCGACCAAACATAATTTTTTTCTTTGAAGTGTTTTTTGTTTCAAAAAATAAGTGTTTCTATTTTTAACAAAGTTCATTTAAACAGGCTCTTTGTGCGGCATGTTTATTCATTCTCAGGTCGAGATATATCTTAATTCTTAAGTACCCTCTTGTAGCCTAGTTGAGTAAATTCATATAATCCATGCAGAAATATTTCATTTTAAGAAGTTTCATTTGTTGGTTCTTGTTAAATTTGATTTCATTGGATACGAAGGTCTCGCATTACATCTAGCATTTTCAAAATTGTTTCAGTTTTATTTTCAACTAAATTCCTTTAGATGTTTGACAGTAAGGTTTCGTTTGGTAGGGTGGAAAATGAGAGGAATGGAAAGGAATGGAAGAAAATTGGAAGAAAAATGTATATTTTTCCTTATTTGGTTGTGGAATGAAAAGGGAAGAAAAGAAATTGAGGGTGGAAAAATAAGTATGGGGCCCACTGATTTTTTTTCCATCTAAATTTGAATGGAAAAAGAGAGAAAACTAACGCAAGGATCTCTATAAAATAAAATTTTCAAAATTGCCCATATATATAACTAAGTATTTAAATAATGTTGCATCTTCTACTAACATGGATCTTTGCATTTTCTAAATAGCAAATATGACGTGTCCTTTTGTATAATAAGTTAAAAATATATTTCACATATTTATTTATTTTATTTTTATTAAATTATCTACAACATTATTATATTTATAACATAATTATATTTATAATTATATAAGCTTGGAGTTGTCATTTAATACGATTTAAACAAATATTTCATTATATTAATTTATATATTTTATTTACATTATATTAATTTATTTTAATTTTATTAATTTATTTTAATACATGAATTCATAACATAATTATGTATTATAATGATATTAAGGTATAATTGTTATTTAGTACAGAAATCATTTTCTTTCCTTCCACTTTTCTATTCAAACAAACAAGAGAACATAAGTAGATTTTCATTTTCATTTCATCTATTTTTCTTTCAACCAAATATTTCTGTGGAAAATTAAAATCCACCATTTTTTTTCTTTCATTTTCTTTCCTCTCTATTTTCGTTCCTCTTTCAAATACAATGTAAATGTGAGAGGTACCACCAATGCACAAGAAATCGGAAATCATCACTAGATAAATGTTAAATATATAAAGAAAGTTAGTTTGAGGATTAAAATTTAGAAAATTACAAAATGTGGTAAGCAACGTTAGAAATTAGTATTTAATAAAACTAAAACCGAACTTGATCGTACTTCAAATAAAAATAAAAACTGAACAAGATCAAATATATAAAATTAATCAAAAATCAGATCCTCAATAATCGATACCACATTAAATATGTACTTTAAAAAAGCAAAAAAAAAAAAAAAAGGAAATCATTAAGCTAAAGTTTCAAGATTATGAGGCCTATTGTATGAATTCCATCTAAACCGAAAAGTGTTCGTTATTGGTTTTCTTTAATAGTAATATTTGATTACCTATTAGTTGTAATAACTATTATTGGTTGTTTATTTCAATTATTAATTAATTATTGAATATTAATATTTACAGTTCAATGACATAATTATTTCACAAGAAGCCTCTCTCTCTCTCTCTCTCTCTCTCATACACTCTCATACACACACACACACAAAAGATAAAACAAAGGAAAAAAAATTCCATTTAACCCCCAAATTGTAATGTTTTTTACATTTTTTCATATAAACTTTTTTTTTCTAGTTGTATATTACCATATGAACTTAATATTTTTCACATTTAACTCTTTTCGATTATTTTTCAGTAATAAAAGTGACTCGAAATAGGATCCGTACCCTTGTGCGAGAGGTTATTTATTGTCAAAAAATGACTGAAAAAGTTAAATTAAAATAAAAAGTTAAATTCATACGATAACATGAAACAGAAAAGCGTCCATGTGTGGAATGCAAAGTTGACGCTTCTAGAGCAAAGAAAGAAACCTAGAAACTTTTTCAGAACATTTTTTCTTTGACAAGCTAGCCCATGCGTGTAGGGCATGAGCATAACTCAGAGGCCTTTTGATCATTATACATGTAACCACAAGCAAAGTACAAATATTTGTGTGGGTGCGTGTGTGGGTGTGTGTGTGTGTTTGTGTTTGTAGGGTCAAATTAAATTGAACTTTAATGGAGTAGAACACATGTTGCTATGGTCCACGCTTACCCAACATCCCATGTGACAATTTTGCCTCAAACACCAAATCCTTGACATTAATTAATTAATCACACTATTTTAATTAATTAATTCATATTCCCTAATTATTAATTTTTATTCTTGAATTTTTTAGGGTTTATGGAGAGAAGAAAGTGCTCATGTGAGTCTTGACTTGGTTTATGAGTCTTTGCACAGTCTACAGTGCTTTTGACTTGGAGAATTGTTCCTCTAAATTTTAATTTGGTCATATTCAATTATTCATGTATTAAATATCTATGTACTTATCTTGCAGTTTATAAATCACGTGTCAAGTTATATAAATGTATTTGAATAACATATTTTTTTAATTGTTATGGTGTAATTCGTTATTGTTATCTATTAACATACTAACGGACGCATAAGAGACTAGAGAGGAAGTGAAACGGGATAATAGGGGTGTTTGTAAAAGTTTTAACTTCTTAAGAATTATTAGAAGCAGAAATAGAAATAATGGTGGAGGTGCTTTTCAAATTTCGTATGTATTTAGCTATTTTAAGTAATTACAAAGCAGACATTATAAAATAAAACACTTCTTAGTAACTGTTTTTTTTTCAGCCAAAAGCACACAATCATTTTTTCTAATTAACTTTTGCAAACACCCTCAATATAGAATTTAGTTTAGATCCTCTATCTTTGTTATTATTTTTTTTTTAAGCGTTTGCAGGCACCCTCACAAAATTGATCCCCTATTTCATTTAGGGCATCGGCTTCTGTCATGCTTTACGATTACATGCCAAGTTTATTAAATATTTTCTTAAGAAAAAAAAACACTTAATTGTGATTTATATATGTACTTTACATATATTCATGAAATGTGATAAATAATAAAACTAAAAAAATGTGACAAAAGATTTAAAACGATAGAAACCTTAAGTTTATAAAATACAGAGAAACAAAAAAAAATATTCTTCTTCTCTTACGCTTTAAAATATATGACAAGTGAAGAAATTTAAAAATTGCCACTTATGGGATGCATAAATTTGGAGAATTGGCAAGGCCCACCATATATAGGCTAACAAAAGTGGACTTAGACAAATGAATATAACATCCACCTTAACATTCTTTCTTTCTTTCTTATTTATTTATTTATTTATTATTATTATTATTATTATTATTATTATTTTTGAAACTAATAAGTTCAAACTAAAGAACTTGTTAAGAATGAAAAATAAATAATAAACTTTTTATTAATATTTTATAAAATTATATTTTAAGAATCTCATAAACTTATCGAAATATTTTTGATTAATATGGTAGTTAAATAAAGGGCAAAATACACTTAACCCCATTAACTATGCTAATGTAACACTTTATCCCCTTATATTATAAAAAGTTTCATTTAACCACTTCATTTTAATTCGTACACAAATAAGGCATTAACTATTACTTGTAAAATATTTATTATAACCTCACTTTTGAAAAATAAATAAATAAAATGATAAAACACTCATTAGTGTGAGAGAGATAAACCACACAACCACAATAATTTTTTTTCATCTATATTACAGTACTATTATAATACAAGTGCAAATGCCTATAATAGACTTCGAAATTTTTGTTTGAATTTTATTTTATTTATGAATACTTTTGTGAGTTTAGTTAATACTTATTTTATTCTAATAAATATCAAAATTGATTTTTTTATGACTTAACAAATTATTATTATTTAACAGTTCATGCTTTCGTTTACTTCTTTCAAATTGCTAAATTTATTACATAGAAAGATAATGACTATAATTTTATCCAATTTGTTGAGCTATATTTGTTTAAAGAGATGAAAAATAGGCAATAGTTGAGCTAAATTATTTGGATAAAAAAAATGAAATTATAAACAATTGAAAATTGACATTCTTAATCTTTATTATATGATAATAAAGTTGTGAAATTGAGAATAAAGTTAATGTTGGCGCTTTCATTATCAAAATAAATCAGTGACATGATATGAAAAGGTATAAAGTTTTGTTTGATATCAATAATTCAATTCTTTTTTTTTTTTGTATTTTGTATATAATTTTTATGCAATCTTAAAGTTTAAAAGACTAAGAGGTTATAATAGGTATTTTTATAAAAAATAGTTATCACCTTGTTTATGTACGAATTAAGATGATAAAATTAAATAAAGTTTATTATAGTATAAGGGGGTAAAATATTATATAAATATAGTTAAATGGGGTTCAGTGTATTTTGCCTTTAAATAAATTTTTTAGGGTAAACAAAATTAAACTTAACTAGTAAGTGGGTGCTTGATTAAACTTATTTCAGAATTTTATAAACTCTTATATCATATAAAAATATTCCCAAAATTATAATATGTTAAAAATAATTTGACTGGCTTTGACAATAAGTCCATGAAGTATAATTTATTCTATATGGACTTATACCGCCCCTTTTACCAACTATTATTAGGTGCCTCCTCATTAACTAGGTCAAAAAGAAAAAGTTGAGAAAAAGAGGGGTTTAACTTTTAAGTAAGGGGAAAAAAAAAGAGCAGAGATAAAAAAAATATTATTAAAATCCAGGTCATAATCCATCAAAAAAATCGCCCCTCACACACACTCCCCCTCTCTCTAAAATAACTCAACCGAACTGCACCAACAGAAAGTCAGAAACAAAAAACCTCTCCATTTCTAGAGAGAGAAAACTCAGCGCAAATATATATACTTACACAAACTGTATATATAGAGAGAGAAACCGTTATAGACCATACCTTGAACAACCTATACATACACATACAATCTCAACATTCTTTCATTGTTTATGTAGCTCAGACATGGAAATGCTAACGGATTGGTATTTGGTAGAGGACTGGTAGTAATACTAGAGTGTTAGTGCGTGCGTGAGTGCGCGCGCGTGTGTGTTTTCTATTGTATGTATCGGCAGATCTTGAAGCCTTAACGAAGGAGTCTTCCGTTTCTTGATGGTAAACGGTTCGAGAAACGGCGCCAGTGAATCGAATTACTTCACATTTAGTGTCACTTTGGCGAGATTTGGAATCGTATTCAAATTTTTTGTTGGTGAAGTTGAATTGGAGAGCATTAGTGAGATAAAGCGTGTTTTTCAGTTCGGATTGGAGGAGTTTTGGAAATCGACTGAAGGCGGCCGAGTAACCGGCGAGGAATGGATGACAGAGGCGGCGGAGGGGGATCGTTTGTGGCGGTGAGGCGGATTTCTCAAGGCCTCGATCGAGGGAGTGCGTGCCATTCTACTTCAGGTATATTCCTTTTCCTTATTGCTTTCTTTGTCCTCTTGTTTTTCGACTCCGGTATTTTTTGTTTCTCTCTCTCTCTCTCTCTCTATCTTTTCACTGTTCACCTAACCTTTATATCCTCATTTTCGCCTCTCTCTCTCTCTCCTCTTTCCCTATGTGTAATTTTGTACCAAATTGTACAGTGAGTGTAGAGCAAGTTCTCTATAACTAAATTGGAAAATTACATTTATTGATGGCTAATTGCGTTGAGATTTGTGGTTAGTTTCCTTTTTTTTTTTTTTTTTTCTCCTCTTTCTCTCTTCTTTTTGTGCTCTATTTTTCTGTACTTTCTCGTGCAGGTCTGTTTACAATTTGTTAGATATGCATTGCTAAATTTTCTCTTACTTTTTCATTTTCTCGTTTTGTATTTTTAATCAATCAATTAATTATATGACAAAAGTACCGTATATTTTCTGTGGCTGGTAAATAAGTTTTCAAGCCAGTAATACGATCACTATGTTTTACTCCTATAAACCACAGCGCACCTGAGCCCATTGATAAATCAACGATTGAGCAGAGTTCTTCTATTGGATAAAAAGCATTATCGTAATTGCACGGCCTTGAATTATTGTTAATAAGTGAACTTCATAATTTTATTTGCTTCATTAAGTTTGATTGCATTTATTCCTTTCCCGAGTTCACATAGGTCTCTTTTCTTTATTATTGGGAAGTCTGGGTCCTTCTATATTGTAATAATTTATCTTCTTAACCTGTAGCTACAGTCTTATACTTAGGATTTTTATTATGCATAAACAGATGGACAATTTCCACTTATTTGTGTAAAGATAATTGCGTTCAGTGTTTAAAGGAGTGGTTGAGGTTTCGAATTTCCTGCATCATATATTTTCAATTATTTTAATATATTGCATCGTGTTTGATTGATGTTTGATAAATGAAAAATGATGTTATCAAAGTATATGAAAACTATATTGATATGAATACTTGTGAGGTCAATGTGCTACTTTCTTTTGGAAGGGAAAAGGAAGCAGACTTCTACTTCTGCATTCATTTATAAGCTTCGACGCTTATTGTTATCGACAACCAGAACATATCAAGCATCTTTCCTTTTTATTTTGCCAATCATTTTCTTTTGTTACAGTGGAGGTTGTGGCAGGATCTGCTGCATGGCTTGGCAGAGGTCTTTCATGTGTTTGTGCTCAAAGAAGAGATAGTGATGCTCGCCCATCATTTGATTTGACACCTGCACAGGTAATATTCTGCCTATTTGAATTCTCTGAATTTTTGGTTTCCAGTGCTTGTTTACTGCTACGTTCATATCCCAGCATTGCCTGCAACTGCAAGTCATTTACAATTTTATCTGCTTTTCTCTGAGTACTTGGTGATCTTGTTTGCATTCAGATAAGTGAGTGTATTTCTAATAGATCTAGATGACATAGCATGAAGGAACACGTAATGTGACATTTTCTGTACTTCGAGGTTTTCCCTCACGTCTTCCAGCATAAATTTTTGTTTTAACAGGGGGCACCTAATATATGTGTATTGATATGTCAAAATCACTTGTTTGAAGACTAGAATATTGTTATCTTATTGCTCTTAAATTTAGCCCATAATTGGCAACTGATCCTGATCTTTTAATTTAAATTTGTGTATCAGGAGGAATGCCTACAGAGGCTACAGAATCGGATAGATATTCCCTATGATAGTTCTATTCCTGAACATCAGGTGTAGTTCATAAAAATGTTATGCATTTATTTGACATCTATAATATTTAGCATTCTCTGTGAAGGACTTATTAAATCAATATAACCTTCATGGCTATTTTTTCTCGTGGATCTTTTTGCTTTTCATCTGCAGGAAGCCCTAAAGGCGTTGTGGCATGCCGCCTTTCCTGGGGAGGAACTCCGTGGTTTGATATCAGAGCAGTGGAAAGAAATGGGTTGGCAGGGAAAAGACCCATCTACGGATTTTCGGTATGCCATCATTCTCCTTATTTTCTTTCTATCGTTTGGATCAAATTGGCTTAACTTCTGGTTGTCTCATTACTTTTAGCATTCAATACATGTCTTTTGTTCTTTTAGGGGTGGTGGTTTCATATCATTGGAAAATTTATTGTACTTCGCGAGGAACTTTCCGGTATGTTGGCTCTCTCCCCCATCTATTTATCAGTGCATTGGTGTCTGCATATTTTTTTGTTTGAGCTAAAAATTTATTTTACGTTGACTCTGCATTTCAAAGAGAAGGATTAACTAGTTTTCTATTATTTTGTACAGTAAATCAAGATATATTATACTCTTAACTAGTTTTCATGTGACCTTGTATAGCTTCTGTTAGTTCAAGGATTTGAAATTTAAATCTGTATATGTGAGCTCAAATATAATTTCCTTTTGCTTGGCTTAGACCGTCCTTACACAAATGAATCTCAGGTCCCATTCCAATTTAGGCAGTTCTGACTCAAATAAGTTTCAGCTTACAATTCTAACCTTTTTTTCTCAGTGTAGACTTCTAAAGGTGAAGGAAATGAAAATTGAATTCTTTGTCTATTTTCATAGGCACATCTGGGGGAAGGGGGCGCGGGAGGCAGTAATAAGTACACCCGCTCCACAGGGGCCTCAAAAGTAGTTACACATATAACTACCAATATATAACATATCAAACAATTAATAAGTTGGCGTCCAAGTCTCCATAGTTTTTTGCTCAAAATCTGTGGGCTAAATTAACATTTAATCATTCATGTAAAGAAAGGAAGTGGAGATTGTTGCTCTATGTGTCTCTTGTTCTCCTAATGACTCTCCTTCTTTGTTTTTTTTCTCTTTCTTTGATTTATGTATTTTAGTTTGTATCTTTTTCGCCTTAGCTTAGGAGGGTAAAATCTGTTGTTACTGCCTTAAACATCTGAACTATATTTTTGCATGGATCATTGAAAGATTTTTTTTGTTCTTTTCTTTTTATTCCTTTATTCATTTCTTGTCGAGTTCATTGCATGCCGTGGGTTGAACGAATGAATAAGTTAAACTCTTTGATATAATTCCTCTATAAGTTGATTGAAAATCAAATTCTGACTTTAGTAACTGAGTTTTTAAATGGTGTTTGTTGTTTGTGAAGTTTCTCTTACAATTTTTTTCAGTACAAATTGAATTCTTGGACCTTCTACTTGTGCTTAATGCCTGCATAAATGATGGTCTGGTTTGTACATAAGTAGCGAAACACTTGTTTACCCCTGGGCTGTAAATTGGGTTTGATTTCCAAAAAAGAAGAAAAACATGCTTGCTTTTCCCCCGCCCCCCCGCAAAACCATAATATCACGGAGTATGCAGTTGGGTTGTGGAAAGCATCATTGCCTTAATATGGAGCTCTTAGATGGAGCATTAAGAAGTTGTTTAAACAAGCTGTAGGCCCATAAAGGTTTGAACAGAAGGTTGTTGCACGGATACACAAGAACATTATTTGTCAATGAGTTTACATGGCATCTCAGATTGTATTCTCCTAGCGTCAAAGGAATTCTTCATTTTTGCTCGTCTATTTTTGGTCTTTAGTTTTCCTTTAAGGATATATATGGAAATTGTTGCTCTTAAAAGAAGTAACACAATACTTTTTCACAGAAATCTTTTCAAGATCTTCTTCAAAAGAAGGACGGTGATCGTGCGTTGTGGGAATACCCCTTTGCTGTGGCTGGTGTCAACATCACATTCATGCTTATTCAGATGCTTGATCTCGAAGCAGGTGGCTTGTTGAATGCTTTGAGACAAAAATGTGACATTTTATGCTATCTATCTTTTTTGTCCTTTTCTCTTTTTAATTTTGAGTGTCCTTTCTATCTTAATAATTTTGTCTGTCCTTTTATCCTCTCTCTCTCTCTCTCTTGAAGTGTCTATTCTATCTGAATAATCTATTCTGACCTTTTCTCTTTTCCCTTTTGAAGTGTGGCTCTTCTTCAATGGACCTGAATCCTCCTAATTCCTTCCAACCAATTAGTTTTATAATCTGAACTAGCTGCGTCTCTCTGTCTGCTGGATTGGAGAATGCTTTGAAGATTTTTGTCTCAGTTGGTGCCAAAATTGTTTCTAGATGAACAATAGTTACCTTTGGTGGAATTTACTCACATGCATAATATAAATCAGTTGGCAATGTGTTGTAATGATCTTTGCATTTCTATGTTGCTGCCAAAATTGGGTTCTGTGACTAGCTAGTTCTTTCTTTCTTCATTTCCTTCTTCTTCTTCATCACCTTCGTTCTTTTCTTTATTTTGCTACTTGCATGTGATGTCATTGAAGAGTTGTTCAGGATAAATCACTGGGTCATCTGTCACCGTGATCTTTCTCTTCCTCCTAGTCAGGCCGTCGGAGTTTTGGTTTTGTGTGTATGCAGTTAAGATTTTGGTTGCTAGACTGCAGGCTGTAGGTTCTTTGGCTTGACTATGTTGTGCAGGCAAAAGGCAATAGCTCTAGTGTAAAATACCTTAGTAAACATGTGAAAAAAGTTCATCAGCTAATCTCTTGCCTCATCTTTGCAGTGAAGCCCAGAACGCTCGTGGGAGCAACTTTCTTGAAGTTTTTGGCAGGTAACAGTTTTCCATCTTCACTCATACCTTTGCAAATACAGGATAACAATTTGATATGCTCTCATAACATCAATTAGAAACATAGTGTACTGGGACCTCACTAATTCAATAGATGCTCTCTTTGTTGAACTTACTTTTGTGTTCAAAATGCTTTTGCACTTACTGATGATGTCTTATCCCACTTGCATGACAGAGAATGAATCAGCATTTGACCTTCTATATTGCATCACATTCAAGCTAATGGACCATCAATGGCTTGCTATGCATGCTTCCTACATGGATTTCAATGTAAGTACATAAGGGGCTAGACTTCTAAAATCTCTAGCTGTCTATTGTAGATCTGTCTCTGTCAAGTGTCAACTGTAGTCTGGAAACTACATTGGGATGCACTGTTTTTGCTTCTTGCATATAATTGAGTCACATAGAAGTGCTTTACTGCTTAATTCTTGCCGTGATTTAGAAGGTATTTGGCTAAGCTTATAAACTCTTCAAAGCATCTTAAAAAATGTTTGAGAGCTTATGAAATGCCAGAGAGTATGTGGAAAATTTTTTAAGAGAAGAGCTTATAAGTTCCTAAAATAAGATGTTTAGGTTCTTATAAGTTTTTTTTTGTTGCTAACTTATTTTGAACATCTTACAAGTTCCTTTGATATCAACCAAGTTAATTATGAAACTGCCATTACTATCATTTATAAGCCACACCAATCTTATTTATCCAAACATTTTAATAACTTATTTTTAAAAGAAGATCCAACATCTTATGAGGTCCTAAAACATTTTAAGAGACGGAAGAGCTAATAAAATCATTCCAGATAAAGCTTAGCCAAACACCCTCTTGGTTGGGCCTTTCCCCACTCCTGCAAGACGTTATACAAAATGTAATTTTTGTTCATGCTCTGGGCATGCTAAAGTCTGCATATCCTTTTTCTTTTTCTTATTCTTACTTTGGTATGATTCTGGTGCATCCTTTTTCTCCTTTCTCATGGTACACTCAGACTGTGATGAAAGCTACTCGTCGTCAGCTGGAGAGGGAACTTCTGCAAGAAGACATCACGCGCCTTGAAGACTTGCCTTCCTACAGTCTTCTTAGTAGGTAGGGTCTCGGTTTATTCAAGGTATGAATCAAATGTTTCCACGCCAGACTTGCTATATGCTGGATCGCTACCGTCTCTAGTGTTGTTGTCTAGTCTCCTCATTTTGGTGTTTCCAACTAGATAGTTTTGTTCTCCACCTCTCCAGTTCCAGATTGTCTTCAACTGATTATTCGTGAGGGGAAAGAAGAAAAAGACTTAAAATCGAGTCTTGTAATGCTAACGCTTAGTAATTAGAGCTGCTCTTCCTTTCTGCAAGCTTTTGGATAGCAAAATGATAGGCACCCCCCCCCCCCCCCCCGGTTGAGGATTTCCCCATTTAAGCCTGGGAGAATATGTACTTGCTGATAATCAAATGGAAATATGAACAAGCAACGGATGTGGGCATGTTATCCTCCAAAGGCCTTCGATTCTGGACTTTGATGTTGAGAATATAATTTGACATTCTCCAAAGGGAAATTTGCGATTTGATCCCCTATTTATTTATTTGTTTATTTGAGTCTCATATTTCCATTTGTGGTTCATATCTGGATTAGGTTCATCCTTGTGGCTATTAGATGAACTCTAAGTTACAGACGTCGAAACATAGCAATCAATGGGGTTTCTTCATTTTGTCTATCGGAAGGGCAAGGTTCAACTTCCCACGAAAGTATATTTTTCGTACAAGTGAAAAACAGAAAAAAGAGAATCTTGCTCCTCAAAACTCTTTTTAAGAAACTTAAAAATCGGCGTCAATTTCGAACCCAACGGTTCATGTAATAATACGGGAATAACACTTACAAGAAGTCAAGATTCCAATGTAGGCAATCGCAAAATACCACCCAAGTTGCATTTCGGCCAATCACCCCGTAACCATTTTCAAGGACTGCAAACAAGTGAGCAAGTAATTATATATGTTTCAGCCTACTTGCAGTGACTCATAGTTTAACCCATCACTTCAAATGACCTGCCTTACCATCTCATAAAAGTTGCTGAAACGAAACCCGTAGCCTGTGGTTCGAGCAGGGTGTAAACGAGCCAAACTCAACTAATTTTTTGAGCTAACTCGACTCAAAATAATTAAACTCAAGATTGGCTCATTGGCTTGTTTAAAAGCCGAGCTCATGTTTTCACAATTTAATATATTACTAATTTTTTTAATAAAATTTATAAATAATATAATATTATTATTTCTGATATATAACTTAAACATTTTAAATTAAAAGACACTAATTTTTTTATAATGCAATTGATCGTTCAAACGATATAATATAACATCAATGTTCTCAAATGCGCAAGTAAACATGCAAGGGGTAAATTAATCCACAAAAGGGTAGTAAAACCCAAAGTTGAGGTCAAATATTTTAACTTTGTGGATACAGAGAGCCATGGGCAATACATAATAATTCAGGTTTACTCATAGATCCATGGGTGAAGGCTGCTGCTCCATTCAGCAATTCCATCTGGGAACCAAAGGGCAATCTCCTTCCTAGCACTCTCAACCGCATCACTGCCATGAATGACATTCCTGCATTTGCAACGACAAACGATCTTCGCTAAAAAAAAAGGCTTCTAGACAACTTTAAAGAAAGTAAAAAATTTTAGAAAGTCGAGGATACGGGCACCATTTCATATAATTTTTTTCCCATAAAACAGTTCACATACAACAGGGACAGGGGGAGTCCCCATTGAGAAATTTCATGGGCATCGTATGTGTATATGCCCGAGTGAACTATAGATCAGTTGGTAGGAATACAAGTATATATTGATGTCATAAAGCGAAAATTCTGATATCTTCTTGTATCATCGAAGCGTTGATAACTTAAGCATATACACAAGTAGGTAGCATAACACGAGCTTTCTTCATCAAAGAAAGAAACCATGATCGAACTAAACAGGGTTCTTGGGAAAGTTTAAGCTCTATGTATTTGAATAGGGTGTGTTTTTCATCAAGTTATGACATGGGCATGGAATGATGAATCATATAACTTTTCATAACAAATATAACAGAAGTTAGCTCGCTTAGGCATACACACAGGTAGATAGCAAAACATGTGCCTTCCCCATCAATGAAAGAGACTTTAACTAGACCAGGTTCAAGAGTGAACCACATATAGCTGTTTACTACAACCAATAATCTATCAGCAAGACAAGAGCAAACTTTACCTGCCAATATCAATGGCATAGTCACCACGGATTGTCCCGGGAGCAGACTCAGCCGGGTTGGTGGCTCCGATGATCTTTCTTCCCGTGGTCACCACATTCTTACCCTCCCAAACCATAGCAACAACGGGACCAGAGATAATGTACTCAACGAGCCCATTGAAGAAGGGTTTTGCAGACAAATCTGCATAGTGCTTCTCAGCGAAAGGACGATCAACAGTAATAAGCTTCAGGCCTGTATTTGAAAAGGATGCACTTTGTATTAAGATTACAGGCACGACAATGAACCTAAAACAAATATGATTAAGTAGCAGCATGTGATAGTTCTCAAACTTTTAATCAACAGGAAAACAAACTAATTGAGAGACAATTCTTGCTTAAAATCTGTCACTTCTTCCAAAATCAATAAAACAAGAGAGACAAACACAAGAACAACTTCAGAGAATCAAAAGCAAAAAGGCAACACTTTACACCTAATCAAACATTAAGCAGATATCATGAGAGCCCTAATCACAATTAGAGAAAAAGAACAAAGATTTTGCAGGAAAATAGTACCTTTCAAAGTGAAACCTTTCTTTTCAAACCTGCCAATAATCTCACCAACCTGAATCAAAGAGAAATAACAGTAAGGGAAACAATATTTAAACAAGAACAACAAATAAATAAAACCCTATCTTCAATTCCTTTGCTTAATTTTTTTTTTAAAAAAAAAAAAGCAGATCCACTTGAACAAATAAAACCCAAGTGGATTTCAAAATACAATTTCTCCCACGAACAAATACAGAATTATTAAGCATCTCGAAAAGCTTGTGAACTAGAACAACAACAAAACTAAAAACAACTGAAAAAAAAAACTCGATATTATCAAACATGCAAGATATAAACACGAACCAGGCCCCTTTGAACACCATCAGGCTTGATCATAATGAAGGTCTGCTCCATTTTCACTGATGCGGCTTAAACTCAAAGGGGAGATTTTGCAGGTTGAACACAGAGAGAGTGTGGGGAATGAGATACGGAGGCTATATATATAATGTATGAATCTGTGGTACTCAAAAGCACATCCAAGAAACCCTAGGATCTCGGTGCTTCGGAATATTCTGTAAATTGAACTCCTTTGATTTTTGGGCAAAAATACATTTACACCCCCCCTCGTATATAATGTAATTATAAATTAGTGTCTATAATTTTAAAAATTTTAAATATCTCATAAAATATGTATTAATTTAATGAAATTCATTGTTTATTAAGATGAAATATAATTATAAATTATATTTTTTTGTGTTTTGATGGGATTTTAAGATGAAATTTGTTTTTTTTTTTTTCATAAGTGGATATAATATATTTTAAAAGATTACAGTAATTATTCCAAATCAAGGACAACTATTATATCCCATAGTTAAACATCGATTCAAAGAATTATTTTCACAATTATTACATTTCATAATTAAACTCAACGAATTATTTATACAATTATTACATTCCATAATCAAATTTAAAGAACTATCAAATAATACAAAAAAAATTACTATACAGTAAAATAAAACCTATATGCGTGGGAATCTTATGGCTTTTACAAATATAAGATGTCTAAGTTATATATCAAGTCAATTTTTTATAAAAAATAGTGGTTGTATCAATTTATAAATAGTGATATTCGGTGGTGATTGTAGTTGTAAAAAATGAAATTAATTTGCGAATGTTGATAATATAATGAAATCGATTGAAGAATTTTGTAAGGTTCGATAGAGCACATCTTTCAACGATCGAGTTGACTACCATGGTTATAATAAAATTATCTTTTGGACAAGTCTATGAATTTATACACGAACTATGCTAAATATTATAGGGGTGTTTGTAATTTTCAAATGAAATAAATTATCTTTTAATTATATTATATTATAACTCAAGATGCATAGATACAATTTGCCCTTATTTATTTGGTTTTTTTTTGAATTGACTCTTTTTCTTTTGCTTTTCAACTTTTTCACCGCTGTTTTGAGACCAAGTGACCAGACATCGAACATTACGGACCTTTTCCTTTTTTTCCTCAAAAAAATAAAAAGTTCGAACATTCTGTACCTTGTTCGCCTTTAATTCAACCTCTTTTTTTTCTTAATGATAATCAATAATTTTGCAAAGAATAGAGATAAAATGACAGGAATTTTCTTTTTCTTTCTTTTGCTTTTTTGTGTGAAAAAGTTTGTTTTGAATATTGCTAGAAATTGCCCCACAATGTCCAACTTATCGGAAATTTTATTCTCCAAAAAAGTAAAATTCGACAATAATTAGCTAGTTTGAAGGATTTGGGTAGCACGTGTTAAAATATTTATCATTTTTATTGAAAAAAAAATCATATTTAATGCATCTTTTGCAAATTTATCCATAATGAATTGATAATATTTGAGATGGCATATTATATCCTACGGGTTACACTTGATACAATGTATTGAATAGTTGGTTAAAGCAAAAATGACGAAAAAGAAGAAAATTAAATTCACATGTACACAACTACACATATAATTCATCCAGCCAACTTAATATACCACACCCAATGCAGAATGTATAACCGATTCGAAATTATTGAAAAGATTCAATAAATTGCTATTAAGGGTAATTTAATCAAGTAGGGTATAAAATTATAATTATTATATTTTCCTTAATTTGTGTGAAATAACATTAAACGATTAGTAATATAAAATGGAGGAAGTAATTATTTTCTTTTGTTGATTACTAATTAGAACCATTTAGGCAATTGTCATTTTCCATACTAGACAGATGTGGAAGCACGAAATTTAATAGTGGGAGTAGAAGAAAAGTTCTTTAGAATATAAAAATACAAAAGTAAATTTTATCGTGTCAAAAGGGAAAACATTTAAATTTTACAAGTATGTATATGTATACAATGAAATATTTAAGAGGGCACGACTGTCCTTCCCATGTGGCTTCGTCTCTGAGTCCGTATCGGGGGTGGGTGGCCTCACTATTGAAAAAGGAGGAAACTTCATACCTCTCTATCTTCATGGATCCACCCTTGTGCCTTCGTTTGGAGAATGATTTGAATAGAATAAGCCACTCTAGATGTGTTTCAATTGATCCTGGACAATTAATCTCATCCAACTCAATTCATAGAACAAACAAATGAGGAAGCAGAGAGCAAAGGGAGCATAAAAAATCAGAACATGAAGTTAAAATACAATTCACCTACAAAGGAAATGTATTCGGGACGATCCAACAGATAGATATATTTGATGCATATGGTCGTAAAGGAAATCAGATATATTTGATGCATATGGTCGCGATGATTTACCCCACCATGACAAAACTACAGATTATGAACATCTTCTTATTTCCCTCTCTCTTAACATGAGTGTGTGCGTGTGTGTGTGAGAGAGAGAGAGAGATTACCTGATCTCATGCTGGTATGGCATGATTGCATCTGGATGAAATCCAGTGAATATTTTAGACTATAAATGGTTGTGCAGTGTGTTACTAGCTCAGGGAGGCCAGGCCAGGGATGAACGAAGGTGGATAATTTGGTGAGGGCAGGTTCACAGGTTAAGGTTCTTGTGATGCTATTCATGCAAATATCAATCAAGACTACCAGAGATCACCAATAATCTCCACAGGAGCACATCCCATTCTTGAAATGGTGGAACCTGTGCATATCACGGACAATTATCTCCCGTCCAGTCACAAGAGAGATGTATTTGGTGGCATTGTGACAGTCCCCACAGACCCTCAGATTCTTCCTGACGTGAATCGTAGTACCCCGGCCCGTATTAAGAAGCCCGAATGAAATTGCAAGCTTCTCACTATGCGTGTTCAGCAATTTCTCCTGGATATCATCCTCCACATCATGAATTGAACTGGTATCCGGGATATATCCTGCTGCTTTAATCCTGTCAATCAATTTTTCAAGATATGCGTAGATCTTCTCGGATTGGGGATGACTCGTGCTTCCAGAGTAGAAAGTGTGCACCTCGTTTTTCAAATCCACCAAACTGCAGCCGGGCGTTTTCTGAATCCCTTTTTTCTCCATCAGAGTCCTCACTTTAGCCACTTTCTCCCACATTGATGCTATTGCGTATATATTTGCAAGCAAGACATGATATCCACCATCATCAGGTTCTAACTCAAACAGCTTGTCAGCAGCCTTCTCTCCCAAGTCCACGTTTTTGTGAATCCTGCAAGCTCCCAGCATGGCACCAAGACATTGATCCCCGGTTCAACTGGGCATTTTCTTAATGAAGTCCCAAGCCTCCTTGAGCTGACCTGCTCGACCGAGAAGGTCAACCATGGCTCCATAGTGATCCATTGAGGGCTCTATACCATATTCCTCCTTCCATTATGGCAAAATAACCCCGGCCTTCCCTTAGAAGGCCTGAGTGGCTGCAAGCTGAGATTATACACAAAAATGTTACATCATTCGGGTTTACATTGCCTTTTCTGCGCATTTCATCAAATAACTCCACAGCTTCCTTCCCAAAACCGTGTGTTCCATATCCGTCTATCATAGCATTCCATGTTGTTACATGTCTCTCATCCATTAAGTCAAATAGCTTTCTAGCTGTATGAACGGCTCCACATTTTGCATACATGTCAACTAGAGCAGTCATCACAAAGACATCCTTGTCCAAACGTGTTCTTATAGCCAGTCCATGGATCCACTTTGCCTGACGCAACACTGATAACTCAGCTACAGCAGTGATGACACTCACCAATGTGAATGAATCAGGTTTCATGTTCATGTTGTTGCATTTTGCAAAAGAGACTAATAGCTTTGATTGTGTGACCGTTTTGTGCGTAGCCTAATATCATAGCATTCCATGAGACTAGCGTTTTTCCTTTTAGTTTGTAGAATAATTCAGCAGCTAGATCAACTCTTTTGCACTTGCAATACATTGAAATCAAAGAGTTCATCACAGAAACATCAGAACCCAGTCCTAGTTGATCAACTAGCTGGTGAATAAACCGACCACGCTTGATATCAGATAAATTGGCGCATGCATGTAGAGCTCCCATAACAGTAACATTGCTGGGCTTCAAGCCTTCATCTAACATCTTTTCGAACAATCCTAATGCTTCCTCTGAATCTCCACCTTGAGAATAACCATCAATCAATGAATTCCATGACACAACAGTTCTTGAACCCATCCCGTTAAATATCCGCCTTGCGGTCTCAATTAACCCACATTTTGCGTACATATCCAACAAGGAAGTTGCAACATTCACATACGATTCTAACCCCCGTCTTAAAGCATATGCGTGAATGGACTTCCCAATCCTCAAATTTCCAGTATTAGCAGAAGCAGGCAAAATGGAAACCACAGTAACCATATCAGGCCTGGGCCCTTTTTCTTGCATTCTCGAAACCAACTCTAACGCCCTCCTTGGCATCCCATTGTGAGCAAAACCCGCAATGACAGTATTCCAGCACACCAAATCCCTTTCAGGCATTCTATCAAACATCTTATAGGCCTCATGAATCACCCCGCATTTCGCATACAAACTCATCACACTAGTCATTGCATACAAATTATCCGAGAACCCCTTCAATATCAACTGCGCATGAATCTCCCTACCCCGTCTAACATCAAAATTATCTGCACAAGCCTTCATTAAGTACGAAAAATTATACACCACCTGGGCAACTCCGTCTTGCTTCATTCGACAAAAGAACTTCAAAGCAGCATCGAGATTGGATTGCTGCACATACCCTTTGAGGAGCGTATGATAAAGGGGGTCAATCTTCGAGTCAATGGGCTCAAACACTTTGACAGCGTCGTTTAGACTTCCGAATTTGCAGAACAAACTCACGAGCTTCGTCTGGAATAGGTGCTCATTGTAGAGGCCGTTTTTGATGATGAGGGGGAGGATTTGCTGGAGTTCTTTCATGGAACTGCATAGCTCGAGAAGAATTGCAGCTGGGTGCTTGTATACATGTGGAGGGATGTGGGTTCTTGGTGAAAGAAATGGCGGGGCGGCTCCGGCGGAGACTGGAGGAGGCGGTGTTCGCGGCAGAAGCAGCGAGCTCATGGATTTCAGCCGCCTCGGAGCCTGGGAAGGGGAGATTGCCTACTGGAGCTCAAATTTTTTCTTTGCGCGTACTTGCTAAGATATTGTTGATGTCTTTTGATAATCATATCCTTATATACGCGTGTGTGTGTGTGTGTGTTTCTTTTTCCCTCCACCATTTCTTCCTCTTTTACGTTCTTCTCCGGCCAACGCCCGCCGCCCTGCCCCACTGGCATTTTCTTCTTCTTGACCTCTGTTTCTTCTAGAGGTGCTACATCCACGTGCGCCACCGTCGATCCGCCGCCAACCACCGCTGATCCGCCGTAATGGGCAATGCTAATGTTCCCTCCGTTGGTTATTTGAAAATAATGTGCAAAGGGTAAAATAGGAATTTAATATGAAAGTAGTGTTGGGCTAGTTGAATAGTTTAGCACGGTATTTTATAACAATTAAATTAAACCAATTACAATTAAATACAATTATAGAAAGACAAAGTATCTAATAATTGGGCAATATCATTTTTCTCATATTTTTTTTTATATAATCATCTCGAAACACTCTATAAATGTCAATCGAAAAACACTCCCACACACTCACTGAAAGGGGAAGTATAGAAGACAAGAGGGATTGAACTCAGGATTTTCACTTTCGAATTCCTACCACTCGATTTTGAGCCCAGTGGCATTTTTCTCATATGTTTGAATAGATGGTCTATTAATTCCTATTGACACTATATATATATATATATTGATAATTCTTGTTAACAATTATGGAATATGCTTCTTCTTAAGGAAATGTTTTATATGCACACTACCAGTATATTAATATTTAACAAAATGTCACAATGAAATTTTATGTTGTTTTAAATTAGAAAAGAAAAAAATCATAATCAAACTTTTCCAAAATGTTACCAGCAATAATTGAATTTGTCATGCCATTGCTCATGACAATTAATTTGGCTATAAGGCAATGTTTATTAATTTATATAATTAATCATACATTGTGGCAAGACTCGTATCATCAAGGCCTCAAGGGTGTGTATGATTTTCCAAATTTAGGAGTGGTAATTTGTGGTATTTTTAATATCAAGAATTGTAATTGTTGTCAAAATTCTTATTTGTTTGGTGTCTAATATATATACGGACATATTGATTTTCTTGTGTAAATTGATGTTTGTTTTGATAGTTTGAATTTGGAATATAACATATATCGAACATGAAAAATCTTCAATGGATCATCCCGATTTAAGTCATACTTTAAATATGATTAAAATAAAGAAGTTATAAAGTATAGTTAAATTTGAACTTTCATTTAAAATTTCCCCACGAAACATCATCTCGAAAACTAGAACATGTAGTATCTAAAACTTCAAGAATAATTATAGGACAAATAGGTCCTCTTTTGATTGGGTGGATTGGATAAATATATATTTAGTATTGAGTTGGTTGGTGGGTTGAATAATTATAGTTGAAATGCCATATTTGATTTGTGGGATTCAGTTCATGGCTCAAATTTCAATGATATATAAATCTCGTTTGATTTTGTGGATTATATTGGATTAATAGCAAAAGTTCCATTTTGCCCTCAAAATTATTTTTTATTAGTTTTTGACTTTTTTTATAACAAGGACAATTTAGTAAATTCAATTTTGGGATATTAACAATACATTCTGACTTCTTTTAGTAGCACCCCCCTAAGACTGAATCCAGCTTAAATGATGGCTTCAATCCATGGTATCATGGGGCATTTCAATACATGATAAAATTACGAATCAAATATAGAATTTATATTGGACTATTTATTGTATTACAACGTATTATAACAAATTAAAAGGGGCCATAGTAAACTAAACAATGATAACTATTAATCGCACATAAAGAAACCCATAATCTCTACCCGTCCCCAAATTTTGATTAGCCACCAATAAAAAGATTAAATCCAATAATAGTGCATATTATTATCATTTTAAATATGCGAAATAAACCATTCAATTAATCAAATAATAGGATTTGGGCTGTGTTGTGGTATGGCGGTTTTGAGGTTAAATATAAAACTCTATGCACTCACTCTCTCTCTCTCTCTCTCTCTCTCTCTCTCTAAAAAAAAATAAAAATTAGTCCGTTGCACAAGGACTAGCCGTTTTACAATATTGGCCTTATCTATTATTATTATACAAGCTAAAAATAATTAACACTCACTCCCCAACTGCGTAGTTCGTACAATACAATGCGTACAATCCATACGTCCGATTGCAAGGAAAATCCTATTACATTCTCCTTCAATTTCCAAGCAACAACTTTAATTGACTCCAAACATTGGAATGAGTCCCTCTCAGAAGCAGGGTTTACTCACCGTTGCACCCGCCTATGTAAATTTTTTTCACTTCACCATCTTTTCTTGAAAATTTCTTGTAAGTTATTTCAGTCCCGCTAAATCTAATTTGATAGATTTAGATTATACATGTTTATAACATTCTTGGTTTCTGTGTCTGTGTGTGTGTTTTCTTTTTTTCTTTTGACTTATATGTGAAAAGCGCAAGAATTTCCAAGAATCGATGCCCGTCATTGGAGTAGAATGGCAAGAAGTTAATTTATGGAAATATGCATTGGGCCTTCTGGATTGTTGTAAAGTTTTTATTTTTCCCTGTTCTTTATGCTGCAGATAGCTGTCACTTGTTAGGATTGTGTAGATCACTTTCTTGGCTGCTTGAATTGGGGCGTCATGCAAATGGATTCCTTGTGCAAGAGATCGAGAACACCGCGCCCGAAAAAGTGTCTCGTTGATAGACTGAGCCCTCTGCCTGATGATGTTTTGCACCGTGTGGTTTCCTTTCTTGATTTTCTTGATGTTGTGAGGACAAGTGTGCTGTCGAAAAGATGGAGGTTTGTTTGGGCTTCTACGCCTTTCTTGAACTTCAACATGGATTGGTTTGTGAAACAAAATTACAACAAGAGATATGAAATTCTGGAGCCTCGCTATAAGTTTTGGGATTTTATCAAGTGGGCTTTGCTTTTAAGAGACGGGTCTCAAATTATAAGGATATGCCTGTATACTGATAACACGATAACAGAGTAGCTTAATGGACTCCTTCATGTTGCGGCCAGGCAAAAAGTTCAAGAACTTTGCTTTCTTGATGGGGATTACACATCTGATGAGCTGGAGTTCCCTCGCATCCTTTGTGAAACATTGACAGTGCTTAAGTTGAATTTTCGTGATACCATCCCATTGCGAGTTACAGCAGTTTTTAGCAGCCTCAGAAGTCTTAACTTGACACGAGTTCTTATATCAGGCGATGCTGCTGAGAAACTCCTTTCAAGTGATTGTGTTAAACTTGAAGAGGTGTGCCTTGAAGACTGTCAAGTCAAAGATCTCGAAGAGATCAACATTTCGGCTTGTAATCTCAAGAATCTTACCATTGTGAATGTGAGAAATTTTGGGTTGTGGGTAGTTTTGACTCCAACCTCAGGATTTCTGCTCCAAACTTGTTGTCCTTCTGCTACATTGGGCCGATGCTGCGTTGCTTTGCTTTGCTGAATACAGTATCTTTGAAAAATGGCTTAATCCGCCTTCTACGTGTACCCCGGGGATATGAGGATGAACACAAAAACGACTTACTTTGTCCAGCAAGGTCATTGGGCTTAATCATGCCAAGGCCTTGACTTTGTCCACTCTTGTTGTCAAGGTATGTGGAGTCTGGCTTTCTCATTCTCATCTCTCCTTTTATGCAGTACAAAGAATATATCAAATGTGATGTTCCAAATGTTCCCATTAGGACATGGTTATCAAAAGCAATCCTGCTCCCGAATTTGTGATTGAGAGGATCTGTGTTTTATTAGTCCTTTGCCTTTAATTGGAGACATATTCTTCCATGACTATAATATTCAACTAGTCTTAGTAAAAGCATGATTGCTGGATAGGACTTCTAATAATTTGGTCACTAGGGGAATGCTTGTCCAAATTGGATTAAAGGCAATTTGCTCATGTCCGGTATGGCATTTTTCAATATTGCTACTCATGGAGTTCTCCTTTTGCTTTTCCCCTAGTATTTTTGCCCAACATACAGTGAACTGTTGTCAGACACATTTCTTTTTGACAATCTGAACCACTTAGTGTTGGAATTGAGATACAACACCAATTACATAGAAGGACTGATCAACTTACTGAAGTTCTCACCAAACCTTGAAGCTCTCGTTATCAAATTTAAGGAGGTTAAAATCTAGTACACTCTGTTGTTCAAAATGAAATCTTTTCTACAAATTGCCATGCCCATTCAGGGACAACAAATTCCTTGGTCACAAAAGAAGACAAGGAAAGGTATTAATTGTTGTTAAAAAGGTGATGTATTACTTGATTCAAGCACTTTGAGGAGAGGACATATTAGAACTGCATGCTCTTTATAGCTGCAAAATTTTCCTGTTAAAAGCCAATCCATTTTCTAACCTCTTCTGGACACATCGTTTTTTATTGCTGCTATTGACTCTTCCGATTTTTCTGTTTATTAGCAATTCTCATAACATAAGTTACTATAAATCTCATGTTACAACGATGAGACTAATCTTTTATGCATTTCTCCACACGAAAGAGGATAACCAAATGATGCCTTTCCCTTACTCATTCAGGAACGGAGAACAAAAGCTCTTGGAAATATAGGGTAGAAGATATTGCGTGCTTGTTGTATCATGTCAAAGTCATTCAAATTTCCAACTTAGATGGTGCAGAAATTGCACTTGAGTTGGTCAAGTTCTTACTTCAGAATGGGAAAGTCCTGGAGAAGATGGAAATTATGCACAAGGATGGAGAGAGGACAAGGAAGAGCTTATCCAAGCTAGTAGAATTTCCTAAAGCCTCCTCAGGAGTTGTCATATCTTTTCTTGAGTATTCTCATTTAAAAGTTCCTTGGTTTGACAAAGGAGACTCGGATCCCGAATACGATGGCTGACCTAAAGGTGTCATTGCTTTTCTGGGACTCTCTTGATTTTGTTTTACTTTTTATCTTTTGTTGCGATCAAGATCTTTGGCTAGTTGAAGTCCTTGCAACGCCAGCATCATATTGTTGTGCACTAAGCATCGGAGGCGTTATTTTCAAGCTTTTATTGGGAATGATCATGCTATCGAATATGTTCTGGCATTCAATACCAGAAAAGTCGGAATCTGGAATCAACATTGACATTTTGAACAATTTCATACGCAACAGTGCTTTTACTTGTCAATAGTAAATAACTACTTGGAGATTTGGCTCTTAACATTTCCGGTTCAAACTCAAGTCGCTTTCAAGAGTACCAGAATCTATGTGTGAAAATGGGGAAGTTAAATTTTATGATAAATATTACTATGCTGAAGCTGAAAAATGCACAGGTGAGATTTCTTATACCTTTCGGCCTTTAACGTTTAGCAGTGTTTTTTGTATGGCCAGCTGCTACTTGTTTTATAAGATTATAAGCTTCTTTTCCACTGATGCTAATGGGTTAATCTTGGTGAGTACAGGAAGTGCACTTCAGAAGTCATATGATTATGGAGAACTTCGATATTGGAAGAGCCCAGTGACAACTTCTTATATGTTATTTCAGTTAAAAACTTAAAATACTCCATGGATCATTATTTCTCCCTTCTCTTTAAGAAGAAGCTGATGGATTGGTTCCTTTTAGATGCTACAGCAGTTTGAAGGTACTATAAACTTCTTATTCCAAATTATGTTTCTCTTTTTCGGGCTTTTGGAAGAATTACTTGGAGCAACTTGAAGACTCATGTTTATGTTTTTTGTAGCTTGGAATATCATTTTCTACATGAGAACCCTACTTCTTGAACATGTGTTTTCATTATAACCTATTAAAGAAATAATTCATCTGGTTTGATTAACTTAGTATGTTTTCAACTAAGGTGAAACATGCCACTGTTCTCATTCCGTTTGCTTTTTGTTGTACCATAAAGATCGTTACTCTTGGAATACTTAGGCATTGTTGTGCATGTTTAAAGAGAGATCTTGTTGGCCATCAATTGAAGAAATGGCTCTTCTAGATGAATACAAATACGTGTTACTTAGCTATTTGTTATTTATGATCGATGGTGACGTGGCATGAATATCATCCTCTGCCACATCATTTGACACATGGCCCGAAAGAAGGAAGAGCCACCAAAAGCAGTTGCGACGTGGCACCCTAGCCTAAGACTCCGTTCGAGGAGCTAGCATCGCTTGCCAGACCCTCCACGAGTAATCCTCCTTGAAAGAGCTCTCCTCGAAGAGATTTCATCGCCAAGCATTGCAGGTTGCGCCTCCTCCTTGAAAAGACACCCTTTATAGGAACTGCACCTCTTGAGGAAACACTTTCATGCCAACTATCCTTATATTTTTTGGACCCAATGGCTAGTTTCAGAAGTCATCCCAAAGGTGTACCTCCATTTACCATTAATGAGGGTTGCATCTGCAAGTACCAACCATCACCATCATAGCTAACAAATGGTCAGTTGCTACTTCATTAAATGCAAAGCACGGAGGATTGTTGAGAGCTGCACAAGTGCACGACAGTCGTACAATTAATACAAAGTGAATAGAGTGTCGAATCCCACAGAGATTGTGATTTGGCCCGTGAAAATGAATCGTTTTTGTTTAGCTAAATTGATCAAATTTGAGGAGTGGTTGGTTTTCTAATAAAAGTTAATTTCAAATTAAAAATAGCTCACAAATAACAATAATAACAAATACCCAATGCGAGAAAAATAAGTGCAAGGTGGTTTCATTCACGTAAATCCTTATTCTAATCCAATCCCTAAGTTGAATAGTTTCGTGGTTGTGTGCAGCCAGGAACTAAATATATCCACAATCTCTCTCGAGTATCGTGGAATTAACTCATACAATCCCTTCTAAGCCTATGGCTAACCAATTCTTATTCAGTTAATCCAAACTTTAGAAGATATTTGTATAAGTTTTAAGTCACCGCCTTAAGGCTCAATCAATATTAAATTCATTCTCATGTAACTTTCATACCAATTGATCTTGTCTAATTAGAGCTATAATTGTGAATCGTCTCTACGAGCTCATCAACGATTCTCAATTTCATTGATTAGGGGTGATCAAACCCTAACCAAGCATTAAATCATTAAACAAGAATCACACAAAAACATACGAAAACAGATTCAAAATCAGTGGGATTTTCAAAGAATAGTGAAAAAGGTGAACTACACTATCCTTGCACTTAGCAATTGAATTAGTTCATAATGAATCTAAAAATAAGAACAAAATCTGGAAAAAAATCCATAAAAGGAGAAGAAATAAACTTATTCGATGGAAATTTCAAACGTAAACTTCCCTCGTTCGGTTGTTCTTCCTTCGCCTCTTGGTTTCTTCCTTCTTTCGTTCCCCAAAATCTCCAAAAGATGAAAAATATGAAAAAGAATTATTCTAAACCCTAAACCTTAGCTAAAAAAACGTGAATATCAGAGGTGGGACTTGTATCTGGACTTAAAAAGGTGTAGAAAAACCCTAGCGCCGCCTTCCAAAAATAGAGTCCTAATCGAATATGGAAAGCTGTTAATTGCTGTCGCAGACTTTGGGTGCATACCCAAAATATTTTGGGTACGTACCCAAACTTACAGATTCGTTTAACTTCCCAATGACTGAAATTGGGTATACACTTGAAATATTTTGCGTATGTACTCATTCATACAGGTTCTTTTCTTCTCTACATGGCTGAAATTGGGTTGATACCCAAAATATCTTGTGTAAGTACCCAATTCTTGACTTTCACTTTTCATCTCCTTGATGGTATTTTTCCCATTTCACCTATAAAACAACGATTTAACTCGAATTTAGGCATAATAAGGTTCAAATGGAGAAAAATACATGATAAGTCCGACAAAATAAATATAAAAATCAAGTAGAATTAAGGACTTATCAAGGATATCCCTTGCATTTAATGCATATTGGCATTTAATGCATGCAATATGCATTAAATGCAATGTCCCATCCCATTAATGCTAAGCATGGCCCATGACGACTTTTTTCTGATACCTAGGACAGTGACCCAAGGAATATCCCCTTAACTGCTCTGATCTTGAGGTTGGATGAAGCAATCACTTAGGCCCATCACGGCAGCAAGGCTCTTCCCTATAAATACGCCCTCATTGAATGAAGTTTATAAGCTATTACTTCTAAACACTCCCCTCGACCTTCTCAAACTTTTCCTTCAAAATACTCTACTGACTTGAACGTCGAAGTGCCTTAGCTGGGACCACCTCCACCTAGCTCATGTGTGTTCATCCCTCGTTTAAGACTGCTCCTCGAATACTGTCGTCCATTTCTAGACAATATCAGATGGGAAAATCACATTCTTGACCCCTATACAAAATTCATATTTGAATTTCAAGTCAAAGTTAACAAAACTTCTCTTATAGCATATGCCCTATTTAATTTCTCATAAAGAAAAGAGGCCAAGCCATAACATCTGGGAAGCAATATGACTTAACCTCCAACATAATAGGTCTTATATTACCACATCTTGTCTGATTTATATTGCGTATCATGTTTCAGCTCCTGCCATATCTGGCTATATATATTTTACCATGCTTCTATCACATGATATCTGTTAATATGATGGACAGTCTCAACAGTTACATTGTTGTAACTACCACAACATTATATATCTTTTAAAGCTGTGTAAATTAGGATTTGTGACTGTCACAGCTGTATATTTATTTTAATTACAGTGTGAATAGCTTTCCTTCTTTTAGGGCAATATTATAGATAGGAGTAGCTTATTTTTAGGGATGTAATAGGCTTATACGTCTATATAAAGGGAATAGCTCTCAACTGGAGAAGCACTCAGCAAAGTGACAATATGCATAATGCATATGATACTTCGAAAGACAAAACAACCAATTTACTCTAGAAATTGAAATTTGACTCTTTGTACATGTTCGCCCTTTGATGCTTAAGCATGCAAATACTTGTTATACGTAACTAGTGGGATATTCACATTTTGGCCTGTGTCATCAACAACTGGAATCATGTTTATCTTGTGGCTTATATGATTGTTAGATAAGGAGTAAGAAAATCGAAAGCCATAATAACTGCAAAGGCTTATTAGGTCAATTCCTAGTTGGTAACTTTGGTATTATCGGTTTACGTCATCAATGTCATCATTTGGATCTCTTTGCTTATTTTGAGACTACATGCAATGTCTCTCCATCTCGTAGACCATGTGATAGTTAGAAGGAAGACTAAACAATTTACTTGAGAAAATTGCTTTTTGTTTCCTAAACTTTGGCCTTTTTCTAGACAACCCCTTGAACTGTTATTGTTTTTGCCTGCTTTCAATTGAACTGACAATTAAATTATTTGGGAAAAGAATTTTACTTGAAAGAATGCTTTAATCCCTTACAACGGCGGGCATAGGGCACATGTTTGGACTCATGCACAGGCACGCTGTTGGCCTTGTCCTTGAGGTTATATGATTAATTTATGGCAAACTCAAATAAGTTAAATCAACCCAAATTGATAATGCGTATCTATTTGTGAAATTTGAAAATATACATCCATTATGTCTAGTTTTAGAGGTTGTACTATCTATCTATCTATCTATTATTATTATTATTAATCAAGAAATTTGCTAATAGTGGTAACACATAAGGTCACTATTTTATCAAAATAAAATTGATCAGTATAGTAACCGGACTACTGAACTAGAAAATATTTAGTGATTCAAGACTTACATTTTCTATTGAATTACAAGTTGAGATATGGAAAACGATCAAAGTTTAGGGGA
Organism: Petrea volubilis; assembly: GCA_026212405.1. Classification (NCBI taxonomy): domain Eukaryota; kingdom Viridiplantae; phylum Streptophyta; class Magnoliopsida; order Lamiales; family Verbenaceae; genus Petrea; species Petrea volubilis. Next base: position 18,776,971 of record CM047875.1, read on the forward strand.
GCAATGTGCAAACATTTTCATTTTCTTGATAGCTTGGGCAAATTTCTAGATTAGATTACCTTTTACCCCCTTTAATTTATCATGTGATAGGATCATAGTGGAATACTCGAGCAACGATAGAACTAGAGGGAATTATTATACACATGAAAAGTTGAGGTGTGGTGAAGTGTATAAATGTAGTCCCAGCAGGCTGCATGCTGGAAAAGATATAGTTCAGGGGACGAACTGCTTTACTATTGGCCGTAGTGGTTTAGGTCTTACTTGTACCGGCCTTAAGACATCAAATTCTAGATGTTCTACTACAAACGAGTTAGTCTTGAAAAGTTACTAGGTTTACCACGCTAGTATTTGATTTGGGTTTGGCATAATAATTGACTGTTTGTAATTTATTAAGTTGACTATCAAAACCTAAGCTAGTAAATATAGCACATGTTAAATGCTTTATTGGAAAAAAGATTTTACTGGTACAAAGAAAACTCTCTCTCTCTCTCTCTCTATATATATATATATATATATATAGAGAGAGAGAGAGAGAGAGAGGGGGAGGGATCTCTCTCACTTTCTATTTATATATATAGATATATAGAGGGGGGTGGGGGGGGGGGGGAGGTACTTGAGAAAACCTGATGCATTCATTTGAGATCCTGAGTGGGAAGAAAAAGCTGAGTTGGTTATTGTGTATCTTACATGAAGTTGCATTTCAGCATCAATAAATACATATGACACCTGAATCAAAGTAACCACTTGGTAAAAATGATCATTGAAACATAAAACTGAAATGACATTGTTATTTGTGTTTGTTAGCTATACTCATGATTTTACATGTAAAAAATCAAAGCCATATAACATGACAGAGAACTGTGCTTTCGTCTGGCTAGATGGTTTTATGATGAGTCAGGAACTCGCCTTCATATAGTCTCCTTCATGCTCTTTTATTGCTTGATACTCTGGATGTAAGAACTAGACTTTTAGCCAAAAAAGGAGGTGCATCCTTTAATGCATTTGAGTATCAATATTGTGCAGAAGTACACACATACATATAACAACATAAATACTATGTCATACTTGAGGTGATGATTACTGAACCACCATGACCCATGTTATATTTGTCTTATTGTTTTGTTTTCGTAATCTAGCTTTGCTTTTAAAATTTGTCTTCACTGGATCTATTAAATCTTTGCTGTAATTTTCTATTTTATTTCTTTAGGTATCATAAATAAATCTCCAACTTTGTCTCACGCCGTCGCCTCACACCGCTGCCTCTGCATTTGCTAACTCTGTGTGTGTAAATGCGTGTCCCCCCCCCCCCCCCTCTACACCCCTAAGGTTTTAGTGAGCATGCAAATTCTTCTTCACTTTTTCTGGTGAGTTCGTTATCTCCTTTTGCTTGAAACTAGGATATACTAATCTGATTGAGTAATTTGTTGGTATTTCAATAATTTGTTTTACATCCCAAATCTAAGTGGAGATTAATTTCATAACTTTTGGTTTATGATTTAATATCTTTGACATTATAGAGTACAAGAAATTACCTTCTTTAGAGCTTTATGACTGTGGATTTTTGAAATTTCACTCAATTTCGTTTGATCTCTGGTAGTTCGAAAGTTGTCTCATGCACTAGTTATGTCCAGTGAACAATTCCCATGTAGGATTTTTAGTTTGAGTATTTACTTTAGTATGCTTTGTGCCATGGCATTGCTGGTTTAATTCTGATGGTTATATTATTATCTAGTAATATGAAAAACATGTACTCTAATAGAATCTTCGTTGGAAAATAGTCGTCACAAGCGAGAATGAGTCTGTAAAGCTTCATAATTCATCTTATATCTTTTCCTTGGTTTGTTTGATAGTTATTTTACTTCAGAGTGTAACTTTTCGCGGGACTCACTGTGATTTGCATCATCCATCCTTTTCTGGGCACAATTTGCTTCATGATTTTTCTAAAATTTTAGTCTTGATTTCTTTCATGTCACAAAAGAATTTTCTTTTCTTTCTGAATGCAAAAGTTTTTGTATGGTTTCCAGGTAAATGTTGTTTATGATTTGGAGGTGTTGTAATGCCAATGGAATCATTTTCTGTGATATTTGAAGGATCTTCAAGCACGTACTGGCAGCTACATCATTCATGGATTCTATACATGGAAACTGTAAGTGGTCTCGGTCTGAAAATGTGCAGATTAACAAACAACATCCTAATGACAGGCGCAGTAATCTGCCTGTGGGTATTCTCCGTTGCACTCGCTCATTTCTCAACACTTTGGAAGCTGTGCAGACTGGTTTATTGTCGAGAAAATGCAATAAATCTGGGCTTCAGTTGCTTGATTAAATTGAGTTAAGAGGTTTCCGGAACCACGAGCAATGGGTTGTCATTTAACTATCACCTGTCCATAGAATGCATCTCTAGTGTGATTAGTTTGATGTCGAGCAACTTGAGCTGCTTCTTTGTCTTTGTGCTATGAGAAATGTCCAAGAACTTGATCTTCTCTCTGAGTTTAAGGTTGACATGTACTGGTTCTCTGATGCCTTTTATGAATTTGTTTCCAACGGTTTGGTTAAATTGCAATCCTCCACAGTCTTTTGAATCTCAAGGCCTACATCTGGTTAAAGTTTGTTTTTTTTCTGATGTATCACTAAGAAACTGTTGATTTATCGTGGTATCCTTGAGAATTTATTGCTGTAGTGTTGTAGCATCTTAATGAAATTGCTCAATATTTCAGCGCATAAGGTTAGGAAGTTCTAACTTTATCAACATGGGCTTTGATAAGTTGTCAATGTCTCAGTTTCAGGGCAAGCTGAAAGTTAATACCCCAAATCCTGCAATATTGGGCCAGTGCTACATTGTTGTGAGTTCTCCAGTATGTGTCATCTTCGAAGCATGCTTTGATTCAGCTCCAACATGAAATTTATCCATACCGTTTGCAGAATTGGGTGGTAACAGTTTCTGATCTTGCTAATGCAGAAGCATCGTCATCGGTCAAACCTTTCTCCTGGTATGTCTCTGATGAATGTAATATATGTTATCGATCAACTTACTAAAGATTGAGTAGGAGTTTAGTAAAAGGTTCTACTATGACGTGCATTTCCGTTTGCATTCTTTGGTAGAATGATAAATAAGTTTTTTGTTTCCTATTAATACAGAAATATTTCCAGTTTACCCAGACCGTGTTGCTCGTGGTAAAACTATCATTTCATGCTTTTCATATTCAACAGATGTGCAGCGGTGAAACCTGGTGGTTCCTTTGGTGGGAAGAGAAAGAGGTATATGTGATATTAAATGATAAGCGTTCACACGCACTAACAATATGCGATGGTAAATGCCTTCTCATTTCAATTCAGACCAGCTACTTGGTAGGAAGACATAGAGGTATGTGTGGTCTCAGCCCCGGCTCATTAGATGCTCTACTCAACTGGTGCTTTTAACCTTTGGATTGAGTATGGCGATGTAATAATTTTATTTTTTAACACTTTTTTGACATCATCATGTTCAGAAAGATTACTATCCAAAACAAGTGATCAACAACTAGATACGAGTGATAAAATTTGCCCGTATTTGTTTGTGATGCGACTTAGAAATTTGAAAATGTATGGATGTATAGTACTTGTGATGCTTAATCTTGAAAGTTGCATGATCAATCACTATGGCTAGATGTGTATTACTTGTGATGCTTAGTCTTGAAAGATGATCTTGTGTGTGTGTGTGTGTGTGTGTGTTTCCTTTCTTGAGTTCTATAAAAATTCATATGTAGTGTATAGTCTTGTATAGACTTGAGGGTGTGCTATTAGCTTTCCCCTTTATTATCCCTTTGGCTATATCAAATTATCAATATTAGCAACAAAGAAATTAGAAGAATTGCTCATTTACATGTGTGCATCTGAGTTAGAGGCTGAGTAGTTAGATTAAATTGGATGTCTGCTTAATTTTTTATTATAATTTTCTTTTATTTTAAATTATTTTTTGTGATAATTTAGTGAAACACATTAAAGTAATGTGAGAAATATATTTCATATACATATCTTAATAAATACTTATAATTTTATGTTATAAAAAATCCAATTATGGAACAAAATCATATTTTATTTTTATTTTGTACACGCATCGAGTGTGTTCGATTGCTAATAAAAATAAAACCAAAACCCTTATTTTTTTTTTGTAATGTCGAGATCAACCTATAATCTTGCTTAATGCAATGGAGTTTTATGTCTCAAGAGAATCAAGAGTATCTTATTTTCAAAGTTTAACAGCACATCTGGAGAAAATTATATATATATATATATATATGTATATGTATATCTCGACACCAAACGCTACCTTCCACCAAAAGCAATGAATATCCTTTGTCCTCTGATACACATCTTATGATGTTTAGGTCCATACCAGGATCATGAACATTTTGTTCTCCTATGTACTCAAAAGGTCATACATTCGATGTCCCTTTCCTTTTTAAATATATAAAATTAAAATGAAAGCGTTTATTTTAATCAACTTCATGCTTAAGGAAAAGTATAGCTTCGTAGAATAATATTTGTAAGATACCACTATATAATATTTTGTTTTTGATTCATACTCAAGACACCTTAAAAAGTCAATCAGGAAAAGCACACAATAGGAGAAGACTCGAATTCAAGACTTCAATGGTGTCAAGTTCAAATTTTCACCACTGGATTACTCTACCATATAATACTGCATCAACTAAAATACTTGCATTTTTCTTATAATTCATGAATGGTGGTTATCATGAAAGTTATGGGGGTTAATTACACCCTTTCCGAGATGGTTAAATTATCAAATTTTCTCTATAACTTTTATATTTATACTGGCACTCCCTCTGAGTTTGTATAGTTGGAAAATCTAAAATGAAAAATCTAAAATGTCCAAATTGTCCCCTGTTGAAAATATTTTAGAAAGAAACAAAAACTTTTAGTTTTGTGAAGACATATTTGCCCTTCATTTCATTTGAAAAAAAAAAGTAGTTCTTCTCGTTCTTAAGTTTTGAACGAAAGAAAGAAAACCCTTATTTTTCTTTCACTCGAAATCTCCCTAAAACTCTTACTTCCTCTGTTGGAAACACCATCAGACTAAGGTTTTGGGCGTTTAGGCGAAGAGTTTAGGTAATTTTCTTGCACAAAAGTTACAATACTCCGATGGAACATAAAGTTTGTTAAATGGTCAAACTCAAACAGGGTGTCAGTTCAGCTATGAAATTGGGTAATTTGACAATTTTAGAGGGTTTTAAGTGTAATTAACCCTATGGATTATGAATCCCAAAAAAAATGAAGCCAAAAAAAAAAATTAGAATTATGAATCCTTTATAGCAAAAATTTAATCATAGAGCTGAGCCCATTATGTGGACAGAGATGGGGGGGGGGGGGGGGAGCAGTTGGTGAGGGATTAGCAAGTTTCACCTTAAAATTAAGGAGATGAAGAGGGCCAGGGAGCAGAGAATTGAATGTGATTATGAGACCCACCAAAAAATTTGATAATGATGAAAAATGGAAAGACATTCGAAGCTGATTGAAAGGGCAATTGATTGTTGCATGGAATTCAGCACATTCGCTTCAACTTGCGATCATCTTTCCTTATCTATTGCTCTTTTGAATATTTGGTGTCACAATAATCATTAAAATTGTCCCACCTAAGGTAAATCTCTTTTTCAATTTCCACTGTAATAATTGTTGTTTCTTCAAACCTATTTACTTAGTGCAGCTTATGAATGGGTTATTGCAAACACTCCTGTTTTTGAAAAAAATAAAAATTGAAAAAATTTTTTGGCTAGTTTGTAAACGCAAATTTCAAGCCCCGAATTAATGCTTATATATAAATCACTTCAAGAAGATAATTTGCCGAAATAGAATAAACATAGCAAGTGACAATGTAAAGTAGTCGCCGAATACGGGATCTAAAAATTTTATTTTATCACTAAGAAATAATTTACATGGTCAATAGTGAAAACAATATTTTTGAGTTGGTATGTAGAAATTATTATCACTTAATATATATTACTTGTAATATTTTATCATTAATGTTATATATATATATATATGTGTGTGTGTGTGTGTGTGTGTGTATTTTAGTGAACTTTATGCAAAATTATTGTATATTGTAAATGGATATATATAGTTTAAACTAATTTTATTTCTTTGAAAGGATAGATGAGTGTTTTCATGTTACACACACGGGTGGTGGGATCAAAGCAATAACACAAAGTAAACGTGTTAACTCCAAACACACACACACACACTCATTAAAAACCAAAAATAACACACGCACACACTAACAATCACGTTTAGAGAGATAAGAATCTACCAATAGAAAATCCGTAACCTAGAATGTGGAGAAAAGAATATATATGTTGGTAAAAGCAAAGCAATCATGAGAGGATTTTCATATCTCCCAAGATATATTTTATTCCACTTGCACCACGTACTTGAGGTACTGTTCATATGGTGATTTTAATCGTTGAATTTGTTTGATAATGTGACGATTTTATTTTATTTTTTAACACCTTATCATATTATCAAATTCAAATTTAAATGCTAAAAATACTACTTGGGTCTTCAACTCTTCTAAGACTCAGATTGAAAAGGATCAGTTCATAAGACGAGTAAGTTGTTAGGAAAAAGCTACGGTTCTAAAATATAAATATAAATATGAATAGAGAATACTTTTTATAATTACAAAAAGAGTAATTACTTTATCAAACATGCATGAAGAATAATAGTGGTGATATTGAGAGAGAGAGAGAGAGAGAGAGAGAGAGAGAGAGAGAGAATCATCCCTAAACACTTCAAAAATTCACGGCTAAATTAAAAAAGACTATTATTCATCATACGATTATGATGGCTAATTAACATGCACAATGGATTAGAATGCGAAACAAGTAAATTAGCAGAGGAAAATAAATACTTCGTATTTTAAAGTTCCATCTTTTTTTCATTAACTTGAATCTTATAATGTGTATTCATGTTTTTTCAAATTATATATTGTTTGGTTTTTTTTAGTAGAAATATAGAAAAATTAGCAACCAAAATATCATCCACATTCCCTCTTCTCACTAGGCAAACCAAAGAAAATTGAAAATCAATGTAACTTAGTTTAATCGATGAAGCTGAGATCTCAAATTTTTATGGTGATTTTAGATTTGAAACTCCATTGGATGTACATGCATCATGGGGTTATTTTTATAATTTTATGGTGACACCAGTTTAAATATATTTGAGTGTAATAATAACATATTTTATACTTCATAGCATCACAAGAAATATATTATAGTTATAATTTGCAATAACTTATTGAGGCACTCTTTATGAAGTGCCGCAATATGTATGTAAATATGATTCTTTTTAAAAGTGTTATATCATATATATCAAATTAATTAGATATTTCTTTTTGGTAGTGGAATATTGCAAAATTGCGAATATTACACAATTTTTCAATATTGCAAAATTACGAATATTGAAAAATATATGCAACATAAATAGTCAATTTTACTATACCTAGCATTAATGTATTATACAAATTTTATTATATCTTGATGATCTTATTATACATGATTTTTTTTAAGTAAATAGTCAACCATCACATCTTTTCCTCATCATTTTAAATAATTATTCAAAACCCCATCACATTAAACAAAATGAACATGACCGGAGCGTATATGTTACGTATTAACCTTCAAGGGATGATGTATAAAAAGGAAAAGAAATAAACTTCAACGAATGGAAAACTTCTTATCCGAACCTAGTTTTGTCAAACTCAACAAATCAAAGGATAAATATATTACACTTGGTAAAGCGTCACGCACTTGCCACATCTGACCCGGCCGAACTAGATCTGAACTAGAATTTTCCCAGGGGCTGAATGTGAGAAATTCATTACCATGTGGGTGCAAAGTATAATTAACTTGTCAAATTCAAAATTTCTTTCTGATGCTGAGCTAATTATTAGCACACTTACATATTCCCTGAGGATTTTCGTACTTCACCCTAGGCCAGAAAAGATGCATGATTGAAAATATATTTGTTTATTTTTTTTACCAACTTTTTTTTTGATTGAAAATTTTGACTGGATGTATGTGCCAGCAAAGGCCATGCAAGAAAAGCCAAAGTGAACAATACATATATATATATATATATATGTATATCATATATTTTTATAAAAAAAATGAAGAAAAAAAATATATCTTGATAATAACTAGTAATAAATTATTAGTTCCAAGGTGCATGAGAATGTATACACTTGATTATGAATTGTCAGCAGTTCAAATTAATTTTTTTTTTTTTTTACCAACTTTCTGCAGAATCTACTTCTTCATATCACGTATTGGGTAACTTTATTCAGCAAATCTTCTCATGACAAAAAGGGAGATATCTTTTATACTTTGGGAAAATTATTCTATTATTACGCCCCTAAAGCAATATGTCTAGGCAACAGAGCTACAAAGATCCACTTCCCTTTGTCATTTAGCTTATCATATTGTTATAGGCAATAATATTCACAATCGAAAAAGAATAAATAAAATATAGGTCACAAATTGAGACTCCGTCTGGATAGATTTTTTTTATAGAAAAAATTACTTATTTTTAAAAAAAAAGCATTTTAGTGAAAAAATTTAATGTTTGATTGATGTTTTTTTTAGGAAAAAATAAGATGTAGTCCCAATATTTGTTCTCTTTTTCAATTTTGGTCTCAGATTTTACGGGCTCGCCAAAATGAGGACCATTTTTCAAATTTTCATCAACTTTGGTTCTTTTCAATCGCAATTATTAAAAACTAATGGAGAAGCGCACGGTCCAGATAGGTAACTAACGGAGCACATGTGCCTTTCCGTTACTTTTTAACGTCTGTCATTGAAAATGATCAAATTTGGTGAAAATTTTATCCCAAATTGTTCTCATTTTGATGAGTCCGTAAATTTAGGGACCAAAATTGAAAAATAACATAAATTTTGGGATCATATTTGATGTTATCCCTTTTTTTAATAAAAATAGAAGTTGGGAAAAATTATTTTTTGATTTTTTTTTCTTAAAGCTATTTGAATAGCTTTGAAAAAAATTAAAACATCTTTTAATGTTTTACATCCAATCGCAAAATGATTTGAATTAAAGAAACAAAAAAAAAAAACTCTACAACAAAAAAAAGTAAAGGCTTGACATGATGACGCTTGTATTTTTTACACTACAACAAAGAAGTAAAGCTCTACAATGAAATAATTTAAAGTTTTCTTCGATATAAATCGCCCCTGCTGATTAATGTGAATTACTAAAATATTGGTTTTTAAAGTAATAATATAACACTACCAACTCTTGTACATCAATTATAATCACTTAATAATTTTGAGATATCATATAAAAATATTTATATTTTTTTATTATTATACGGAGTAGGCGACAATGATTAGTTGTGCATGCCCTACTGTACACAAAGGAGCTGCTTTATTTTATGGGTTTTTGAGATAATTTTTTTGAAAATTATTTTTTTTTTATTTTTTTCCCATTATTGTCACTTATTGTTTTTAAATTTTAACTTCATTGTCGTTATTTTATTTTAAGTTACAAGTAGTGATCAAATTATAGCCATGTTTCTTGGTTTTGCTTAAACTTTTAATTCTACTTTTGTAGAAACGTTTGCAAACAATCCCTACACACTATCGTTTTAGATTTTTCGAAGAAGAGTATACACACAATTTCGCCGTCATAATACATTACTATGAATAAAAAGATTCTGAGTTGTTTTAATTTGACGCTGAGAATTACATGAAGGTTCAAAGGGGAAAATATATATATATTTTTATGTACTTTTAAAATTATTATTCTTAAAGGTGGATATTTTGCATCATTTGTGACACCAATATTTATAATTACAAAAGTTCAACATGGATAAAGATCGGTGATTGTTATATGTAGAGAGAGAGAGAGAGAGAGAGAGGTTGAAAAGAATTTAAAAATAATTTTCTCCGTATTGTAAATATCATTTTACATCTATGTCTTACATTGATGTGTGTGTGTGTGTGTATATAATTATGCATTGTATTATTGAAAAATTGATTTGAAAAATAATATTTAATTAAAGTTGAATGATTTTACAAGTAAAAAGGCTGGTGTTATGATAAAATCAAGGATTAAAATCTGAAACTAAAGTGATTTTTAAATTGAAATTTAAAGAGTTATTAGGATCATTCACCCCAAAAGTTTAATGATTTTACAAATAGAGCGTGGGTGTTATGATAGTATTTTTCATCTTTTTGCAGGGAAGGGTGGTGTGAATAGACAAATGCGCCCTATATAAGGGGCCTATCGTTTTCTTTTCCTTTCTTTCAATTCTGCCACAGACAATATTTGACATGGATTGAAAGTTTCTTGGACCCCACTAATATACTATACTCCATTGCTTCTAAGAATGTCGCATTTTTCCTTGTCTCCCTCTATAGCATAACTTTAAAGAGTCACATTGCACAAATTATTCGTACATAATTAAAATTTATATGATAGTTACAGTGTATAATTTAGTGGTAGATGAAAGGTTAGTGACTTGGAATTTTGAAGAATTGGAGGGCACAAAGTGATGCGATGATTTTCTATGGGGAGAGGATACATATAAAGGGAAACTACTTTAGATAGCTTGCAGGAAGTAACCCGACTTCTACTTTGTTAAAAAAATCCAACCAAACTCTAATTTAACTAAAATGCTTTTTCTTTTTTTTCAAAAAATATTCTTTCGAGTAGAGCTCATCTAAGAGGGCTAATATATTTAATTCACTAATTAATAAAATCCTTTGTAAGTACGTGGGAGAGACTTCCATTTGTTCCTAACCCAATTTCAACAGTTACCTCAATAGATGAAAATACATTTTAGTATTCAGTCAATGTTAGAGATAGTTAAGATACCACCCTCAGACCCAAACTCGAATATAGCAAGAAACAACTCCTTTTACACCCATGCTAATATATATCGAGCAAAAACATTGAACTTAAAATTAGTATAACAAGAGGAGAAATATAGTTGGGTCTAACTCAACCTTAAAAGTTAGTTTATAAAATGAGATAATCGTTCAAACCATTATAAACCTTATCACATTTTAATATTTGATTGACGTGGGAGAGAGAACTAACAAAAGTCGTATGGACAATGATAGGAACCAATCACCAGGTAATTTTATTTTTTACATGAAAATACACACACACACACACATATATATATATATATATATATAGAAAAGTGCTTAAATTCACGCGGTGCATCAAACATTCATAAATATAAAATACAACATGCCAATATAACGCGAGATATCGATTTCCGTTGAATTGTATAAAAGCATTTTCCGTTATAAGTATGTAACATGGCTCCGTCAAGGCTAATTTTCCGTCCACAATTGAAAAGTTCACCCCTTGAGATAGGCCCCGCTCGTTGTGCTTTATGCAAACTTTTTAGTTTTCAGCCTCTCTTTAAAAGAAAATTGAAATTAATTAAAACAATATATTTAAAAAAAAAAAAGGAAAATTGACAACGATATGCTTAAACTGCTGCTGAATCTTTTTGAAAGACGATAAATGGCAACCATACTTGTAGGGGCCAAATAGCAATAATATTACGCCTTACCACAACTAATTATAGCTAGCTACTGAAATTTGATTATAGTCACGAGGACCTGCCTAGGGTCTAATTGTGATTTTAATTTTTTTCTGCTCTTCGAACTGCCATTATTGAAGATAGGACGAACCGCTGCGAGGGTGCTTCGAGTTTATATCGAATTAAAATTTATATATATATATATTTAAAATTTTAAATTCAATCTCTCAAAATTATAGAAATATAGTTACTATTTATAAAAATTTGAGTCCCACAAATAAAAAACTTTTGTATCTAAATCATCATGGTCATTAAGCTCTCCGGCGGTTAAATTAGTTGTGAGCATGATTTGATACCAGACATGGCCATATTACTAATTTCTCCATGTCTTTTAATTATATAAAATAGTAGTTTCATTAATATCTTTCGACATTTGACATACTATTATATATTTCAAGGTCCCATCCATGTATATTTCAAATTATACTGCTATTGACTAGTGTATAAGAGTATCATGACTGCCAAATATAAATAAATAAAGATAACAACAAATTATTAAGTGATATATAATGGTTGTCGCTTCATATATATCAAGTAAATATACGCGTACGCGTGCGTGTGTGTGTATATACATTGTCCAATAATTTTTGTACAAGTTTAATAGTAATAAACACTGTAATTAGATTGCCATCATTGGCAATCAATGGTAACTTCATGTATTAAATTGTCATAATAAATGTGATACTAATTAATTTAATTTTTGTCATAATTAATTAATGTGATAAAATAATTGTTTACTATAATTTACTCCCTCCGTCCCATGATACTTGGCGCTTTAAGGTTATGCACAAGAATTAAGGAAACAAATTAAAGATATTAAATATAAATTATTTTGACTAAAATACCCTTTTAATAAATTAAGCTATTAATTTCTCTCGTCAGTTATTAATCTCCCTCTCCTAAGAGTATATTAGAAAAAAACAATAAATTCCTTATTGATATGTGAGAACGACATATATATATATATTATGGACAAAAAAAAATTCTTAAAGTGATAATTATTATGGAACAAAATGAGTAATAAGTATCATTAATGACAAAATATACTGAAATGCACTCAATACAACTCAATAATGATAATTTTTGTGCTGCCACTTCATTTGTTTATTTATTATTATTTAGATTTTGGTGTATGTCATCATTTCCAAGTAGGTATCCATGTATCATAACTTGATGATTTGTCCAGTTATTTTATATATCAATGGTTAGCAAGCCTTGATGGAAACACATTAAATATTGCTCCAGCTACAAAGATTAATTATCTATCTGTCATCATTATGTCAATTAGCTTTTAGATCATTTCAAGATTTTGCCACGAGTGCATGGCGTGTCACCCTATTACACAAATGCAAATCATAATCAAATAAGGTGTTAATATTTGATTAGGGTAGTTAATGAGTCGACTTAAACCAAGCTTTGTCGATCGGACATATATACTAAATAAACCCTTTTACACATCAAATAAAGTTTTCAATTAGTTCGAATATTACATTTCTATGATAGGACTAGTTTTTCAAGTGCATTTGATATAAAAATTGTTGGAATAAATCCCTTTTGATGATATCACAAATCCTAAAATGAAGAAGTGAAAGATAACTCGCCAAACAAGAAAAAATACCTTCGCTAAAATACATAAATGTCCAAATATTCACTACAAAAAAATGGAGCTTTTGTGATAGATGTTTTGGTCATTAAATAAGGAAAATCGGTCACAAAATGAGATTAGTGATTAATTGGTGATCGAATGTGTTAGTTGAAAAAACCTTCGTAACAATTTTTTTTTGTGACCGATTTGTCAACTAGTCACAATTTATTGACTGAAACATCAATCGCAACTCTTTAAATTTTAGTCACAATTTCATTGGTAAAGATGACAGAATTTACTGTTAATTGGTCACAATTGGTGACCAACTTATGACTAATTTATCAATCACAGTTTAGTGACTACATCAGTCACACAACCCTTCCGGTAGTGTGAACGTATTTTAAAAAAAATCCCACTTATTTCGATCGGGAATCGAACCCAAGCTTGCACCGTGGGTTTAGACCACACGTCACATACAAAACATGGGCTTCTGCCTTAGGTAGGGGCAACCATATTGCAATTTTGAGTCAATGCAGTTTCGAACCCACATCTCACACAAAGACAGGACTCCTTCCAACCACTAAGTTATTGTGAATCTTTATTCATTTATTTATTTATTTTTGTATATCTATTTGTGAAATTGTTAATTTATTAATTTATTACTTATCCCTAGTTTGTACAATCTCAACATTTAATTATTAAAAAAGGATAAATTATCAAGTTATTTATTTTTATTTAGTATAGTTGACCAATTGAAACAATTAAATCCAAAATCCTTGCAAGTTCTATTGGGGGTGAAAATTGAATTGTTTGAAATCTCGACCAATTGATATATATATATATATATATATTGATACAATCAATTCGAAACACCCTATAGATATTAGTTAATTACATGAAAATCAATTACAATATTCAATAAACTTTTATTGAAAATTGAACGATTCATTCAATATATTATTAATTGAATTAGGAATCTTGACAAAATAAATTCAATTAATTATAAGTGATAAATTGTCATTATTATTTTTAGTGACTCTCTCTCTCTCTCTCTCTCTCACGCGCGCACGCACACACACACACATACACACACACACACACACACATATATATATATATATATAATTTTAAAATTCAAATAATCTATTATTGAATTTTTAATCTATTATTTACTTACATGTATCATACCTCTATTCATAAATCCCACATGCAACAAAATACTTTTTCTTCCTTTTACTTAAGCTCTATATCTTCCAAACAAATATTTTTATCTTTTTTGCACTTTTAAGTTTAAAGTACTAAATATTTTTATTATTTAAATAAAATATACTTAGGAACTTAAAATATTTGCCTGGTGTAAAATTTATGTGTACACTATTTCTTTTTTCTATTTTCCTTTTCTTTCTTATTTTTGCTTTGAATCTTTATTTTTGTTGGGCTATTCATATATTAATATTGAAAGAACTTATAACTTTAAAATTTTAATATCATGTTAGGATGTGTGTGGGATATCTAATTAAAATCTATAGTAAATAATAAATGATATTAATAATTCATTTTAATAAATAAATTTTAAATAATTATCCATAGCACATCAAGTGAAAAAAACAATCTATTTATGTAAAATATGCATCGTGCAATCGTAAAAATAAAATACTATTATGTTAATAATAGCAAAAGTTTGAATTGATATAACAGGACTACTTAATTGACATCACCAACAATAAAAAAAATCAATTCATAACTAAAACTTTTATTAGATTAGTTCTTATTTATAATATTTTTTTAGTTTTATAAGATTTTATTGTTATTCAAGCATAACTTTGCGTGTAAAATCTAATAAAAACTTAAAAATTGATAAAGTAATTATTCGAATTTTATTTAAGGAATCAATATATATATATTATTTATATATATATATATATATTATAACACTGACTTACAAACATTTAATTCAAAAGTTATTTTCATGAAAAATTAACTAAATTAAAAATTAATTGGCTCATGCTTTTTATATATAGGTGATGCTATCCGATGTCTCACGAAAATATTAATTCTCAAATTGAAATCATAGCCAAATAGAGTACTTATTAGTTTCTCATAGACAAATTATGAGTATTTATTAGTGGCTTCAAAAGTTTCTTTCTATTTTTTTTCTTTTATATTTAATGAATTAAATAAGTGATTATATTGATCGAATTATATAAGTAATGTGACTGATTTATGACTACACTAAATTTGTAATGAATTTGTGACTAATATAGGTCACAAGCCTGACTCATTAGCGACAAACGACAAGTGGACAAAGTTTTGACCAAGCTATCTGGTTCAATATCTAATTTGGAAAAAAACAACAATATTAACAAGAAAAAGGAGATTTTTATATAAAAAAAATTAAGCACATCAATTTTTCTTTTCTAGATTTTGACATTTTTTCTCTTTTGTTTATGGTCACTGTGAAGAAAATTTAGTATTCTGCTCTAGTTGGTGGTTGTCCAAATTGAAAATAAGTTGAATGAATAGTGATTTATGGTCATTTTGTCAAACAAATCAAATTAAGTAATGCTTAAAAAAAAATAAGAGGATATTTTGATCAAATGTCTAAAGCTAAAAATTAAAATTGAGCGCTAATATAAAAAATTAGAGTGCTAATCTCATCTTCCTTAGTATATAGGTGTGTGTGTGTATATACCATACATATACATATACATATACATATGAAATTGGGATTTGTGTTAAAGAGGGAGAAAGAGGAGAGGCAGGGCGGCGCCAGCTGAAAGGGGTATTGGTAGGCACGGTGGTAGGGGTGAGGGGTGTGGTGGCATGCAATGGTGGAAAGAGATAAAAGCAGTGGCCCGTGGACATTAGCCATGGTGGTTTCACTTAGGAGTGGCGGTTGGCGACGGTACCGGAGATGGAGGTCGGCGATTGGAGCTTGCATGCCGACTTGGGTGGGTGGGTTGGAAAGGAGCTTGCTTCTGGATTTGATGGAAGACGATCCCTACCTTAAAATGAGAAAGTACCGCATAATTTGTTTAGTAGCTTGCCATTTTCCCTTCAAAATAGTGATCGGCGATGATGTCGAGATGGTCGCCGTCAATGGTGTCGAGACGGCGGCCGACGATTGGGCCCATGGAGGTTCTGGTTGGGTGTGGGTGGGGGTTGGGGGCTTTTGGATGTGTGAAGAAGATGAAAAAAATATTTAAAATATACTTTATATTTTCATTTTATAACCAGAGTCCATATACATATTTACTTTATAAGTACAAAAAAATGTTTGAATATATTTTATTTAAATATTTTTTTTATTGTTTAGATATAAATTTAACATATTCATACAAATATATTCTAAAGTCAAAATTAATTTGATTTTCTTTAAATCTTGTTCAAAGGTAATTAATTAGGTGGTTTTTAGTTTTATTGTTTTAGAATGCCGAGCCACATAAACATTTGTAATTAGATTCTAGCCAATTTAACTGCCACATCAACAATTTTAAATAAATTAGATTGAAATTGTAATTTTTTTATTAATTTACAAAATCGAAATTAAAACAAATAAAAAAAGGACAAAAATTATTTAGGGAATGATTTAACAAATGAAAATGACATTTTTCCTATAAAAATGCAATATAAAGCTAATGATAACCATGGATATTTTGTCAGCATGTAGTTCATTATTGTAGACCAAGGATTACTTTTCACATTTGTATCTAGTTTTTATTGCTCAAATTCTAAAAAGAACGATAATAAAAGCTTATTAAGTGCGAGTGTGGACAAGTACTTCGTTTTCTTGGCCGTTGCATATAATTAGGGTTTGACCCCGCCCCTGCACCGGCCCCCACCCTCCAGAAAAGAAGGAAAAAAAAAGGAACACGAAAAAGAAAATAATGAGCGAACTACGCTCACTATAAGAAAATGAATAAATTTAAAAATAATATAATAAATAATAATAATAAAATTATTATTAATTATATACATTTAGTGATAATAAATTTATGACGTCACAAAATATAGTTTGTAAATATTAATGGTAACAACATAATATAAAATTAATAATTAATGACACACCTATTGTGACAACTTAATGACAATAGAATATTGTCACAAAATTCTAAAGGTAATATTTATTGTCACCAAATTGTCACTATATCTGTGTTATTAATTGTTAATGGTAACAATTAAAATATGAATTCTCTTGTCACCATTGAATGATATTGTGATAATATAAAAACTATTGTCACTATAAAAGCTTAATTAGTGATAAGATAAAAAGTATTGTCACTTAATACAATCATTGATGGTAATTTTTTATTGTCACTTTTAAATTTTGTCAATAATATTACTTTTTTCTTATAGTGGTTAGCAATGATTGAAATTAATATTCCTAAATAATTAAGCCGTAAACAATTGATTGGATCATTTGGAATTTTCTTTTTTAATTAGTATTTTATCTACAATGTTTTTATAATACATACATACATACATACATATATATATATATATAATCAACATGTGCGCGAATTTATTTTGTAAATATACATTTAATTTGACATCATTTCACTTAACTTATATCGATAGAATTGGGTAAAAGATGAAATGTGAAATGGAATAGAGGTAGTGGGGGCTATGGGCTCACTTTTCTTGACCTTCTGACATAAATTTATTGTATATAATATAACACGTATCTTTCTCATTAACTTGTTCGGTAGAAATATTGAAAGTAGGAAAAAAAAACAGGAACACGAAAAAGAAAATAATGAGCGAACTACGCTCACTATAAAAAAATAAATATATTTATAAATAATATAACAAATAATAATAAAAAAGTTATTATTAATTATATATATTTAGTGATAATAAATTTATGATGTCACAAAATATAGTTTGCAAATGTTAATAGTGACGACATAATGTAAAAATGTGACAACATAATACAAAATTAATAATTAATGACACACCTATTGTGACAACTTAATGACAATAGAATATTATCACAAAATTCTAAAGGTAATATTTATTGTTACCAAATTGTCACTATATTTGTGTTATTAATTTGTTAATAGTGACAATTGAAACATGAATTCTTGTCACCATTGAGTGATATTGTGACAATATATCTTGGTGGTTGGCAAACCTACGCTTGTGGGGTCCATTCGCGGGAGCTGTGGAAAGATTTCTAGTCCCGGGATTAATAGGGCACACGTGTTCCCAGATGTGTGTGGTACCCTGTGGCGCAATGCTTCCTGCCGGAGGGTTCTTGAGTAGCCTATCTCCCCTCCATTTTTTTCCACCAAAAAAAAAAAAAAAAAAAAGAAATATTGAAAGTCCAGTAGTTATGTTCGACCCATTATACAATCAACTCCATTCTCTAGATATGTATCCGACTAGGTGTGGGATACTAATCATAAGATAGACAAATAGAGGTATTAAAAATGGTTATTATGAGAAGAACTATTATGTTTCTGCTCCTAAATTAATTTATAATTAAAATGATGCAGAGATAACATAATAGTGGTAGTTTTTTGTACATTTCTCTCAATCCACTCTAATTTCAGTCTCACCAAACAACTTGTTAAGACACGACAAAGCTATCCAATAACTAATTCATTGTTATTAGACACGGCGAAGCTATTTACCAAAAACAAAAAAAAATCATTGTTGTCAAATAATAAATCAGGTGGTATTGATAAGCTTCATTGGATCATTAGATATATATCTTATGCAATCCCGTCTCTCGACTAAAGGCACTCCAGTGTGTAATTGATTGAATATGACCAAATTTATTATTATTATTATTATTGTTTAGAGGAAATTTAATTCCAGCGAGACTTTTTAGAATATGACACCGTTTTTTCAACATATTGCCAAAGTGTCGTTTTCTTCAAATAATACATCACCCTCCAATTTAATTTATCTTGCAATCATCTAAGTTATTTCCTACCAAATAAATAAATAAAAGCCTAAATAGTTGTCACAGAAACTGCCTTGTATGAGAGAGGGAGACTGAGAGAGAGAGAGAGAGAGAGAGCGAGAGAGAGAGAGTCAAGCAATGCTACAGTGGTCTTGAAATTATTCTTTGTAAGAGTCCAGACAACCTAAGAGAATTAAAAAGAAACAAGATGGTGTTGAATCTTGAAAATATTATATTTTTTTTCACTACACAAAAATATTCCATCCATCGTTTACTAGTTGACCATAACAAAACAAACAACCCCCCATTCAACAAGCAAAAATCCACACATGTTCTCGAAGCAACCCCCCACCCCCACCCCCACCCCCACCCCCACGCTTTCGTACTGTTAGCATGCAATAATAACATCCCACATATCCACTAAGATAGAAGGGGAATATTACAGAGCCACAGCAAGGAAAAAAAATAATTTTTCTTCAATCCATCATCAAGAATTATTTTGAAAAAACCGAAAAACAAAAAAAAGAATTATATTCAAATAATGGAACCCATTTATGGTCATCATCATCTGCAAATCTCATATTCTGCTCCAGCTCATCATCACCACCATCAAGAAATGGGGTTTGTACAGTTTGAAGATCATAATCAGGTCTTGAGCTTTCTGGTGGCGCCGCCGCCTTCGCAGCCGGCCCTGGACTGCACCGCGGCGGCGGCGACTAAGCCAACCACCGCCGCGGCCCATGATAATAATAATAATAATGGTTCCTTAGGGTTTAATCATCATGAGGTTCTAAATAGATCCTCATGGAATAACAACCAGCAGGTAGTTGCCTCTCTCCCCCCCCCCTCTCTCTCTCCCCCCTACTGATTGTGGGATTGAATTCTTGGTTAATATTATTGTGAGCCCATTAAGTTGCTCTCATTCTTGTTAGTTAGTTTGCTTCATTTTGAAGATCTTGATTTTGTTAATTATATATATTCCTTTGTGATCATATTTTGTTTTGGATTATGAATCAATTGACAAATGTTGAGGATATTTAATGTAATAGGTAGGAGGAGCAGTGGATTCCAAAGGCGCTAATGATGAAAATTGCAGTGGTAATGCCAACGAGGGTGGCAATTCATGGTATCATTACATTTTCTTTTGAATCTCTTCTTTTTTGTTCTAGATTTACACTTTTTTGAGTTCAGCATCAAGTATGAATCTCTCTCTCCCTCTCTCTCTCTCTCTCGCTCTTAAATGATGACTAGTTATTAAACCCTAGAGATCTATTTCGTGGTACCATGTGAAGGAGATCTATCTATATTTAGTCGAAGCTTTTTGGGGGAGCTTTTCCTTTGGGAAGATTTCCAAGGAAGTGGATAAAGGAAGGGTTTTTTTCTTGTGTATGTGTGTGTGTGTGTGTTGAATGTAAATATATAAAAATACGCACATATACATCTATCTATATATATATATATATATATAGTTGATTCTTTTCTTGATTCTTGACATTGATCTACCATATATACAGATGGAAGAGATTAAAAGAAGAAAAAAAGAAAAAAAGAATTTTTTATATAAATCTTTTTTGGTGCATGCCCATGTTAATATATAGTGTGATGGACTGTTGTGAGGTCTGAGGACAAAGTGCCACTTCCACTATATGATATTTGTGCACTCTCATTGATCTGTACTAAAATGTTTGTTCAGATTTGCATGTGATACTCGTTTTTCGTAGTGCACATTATATGTTCTTGGATTTTTGTTTGACAAGTGTATATTACATTATATGTTTATAGTTATTAAACCACTTATTGATATATAATATAAGCAATTAAATGTGGAATTAATTAATTATTTATTTATTTATTTTGAATTTGGTGCAGGTGGAGGAGTTCATCCTCAGAGAAGAACAAGGTGAAGATAAGGAGGAAGCTAAGAGAGCCAAGATTTTGTTTTCAGACAAGGAGTGATGTGGATGTGCTTGATGATGGCTACAAATGGAGGAAATATGGACAAAAAGTTGTCAAGAATAGCCTTCATCCGAGGTAATTAAGTAACCTAATATCTTAAACTTCGAGAATTCGGATTCTTTATTTCAATTGGTATTTCTATTTTATCCTATTACATAGTAAATATAAATTTTAGGGTGAGTATTTTGGGAATTTCTAAGTCCAAATCAGGCTTGGCTGAACCAAAACTGAGCACGTGATGAATGTATTACACTTATCATATAATTAGTATATATTTAGGGTAAAGTAATCAATCTATCACAAAAGTAATTTTATTTATGTTGTGATTTTTTCGTTGTGGCCAGATCGTGGGAAAATTCCAATCCAAACTTTGCTTAATTGGCCGAATCAGTGTTAATCACGTGGCAAGTGTTACACTTGTCTTGTAACTATTAGTAAATAATTTAGGGAGAGTGACCAATTACTTAATAAGTATAATACATCTATCATATCATTTGTTGTGCTCGGTCAAATCAAATTCGCATAAAAATTTTCAGACCGTTTTAGGGCAGGAATTTTCCAAGTTTTTTTCGAACTTGTGAAAGGAAATTTTTAGAATTAACACTAATATATGAAATGGTACAATAATATTTGCAATGGGGATGGATAAAAGGGGGATGGGGAATGCTGATGGTACATTGATTGTTTCTGTCACGTTGCTTCTTTTTCTTATTCTCTCTTTTTCAAATTTAGGACTTAGCAAAATTAAGAATATTTAGTAGTCACTACCCTAGGATGTTTTATTGTCAGTGGCTAGTATCCTCATTGTGATTTCTGAACCTAATTAGAGGCTAGAGCTGATAAGGTGTAGGCCAATTATCACCTGATCAGAAAATATACAAAGATTATTATATTATATCAATATATATTATACGTCATATATGCGGAATTTTTTACAAATACAACATAAAAAAGTGGATTTGTTTTATTTTTGACATAAAAATAAAAAATTTTAAAAATTAACCTAAGTCAACAATGGTATTATTGAATAATATTAATAACATAATTTAATTTAAATGTAAAATAAACAAATATTGTTTTTAACGGAGGTCGACATTGTCCATCAAAAAATTAATTACTCATGTGGTATGTTGATTGGGAAAAAAAACATTTAGAAGTCAACATTTTCAACATCGACTTACTCCCATTCTTTTTTTTGAAAACACTACTTCTTACATTCTCCATTTTTCCCTTCAACAATCGTTCAATTTTAATAAAAATTTATCATCACCACTCTCGACTTATTTTTCCACAAAAATTGTTTTATAATTTTTCGATTTTCATAAATATTTCCAATATCACTTGATAAATAATTTTTTATTTTTAATTATACAATATAATTTTTTTTACTAGAAAAAAAAGAAATTACTACAAAAATTACCACCATATCCTGGAAGATTTTTAGTAATTTCTTTGTTTTGTAGTAGAAAAAATTATATTATATAATTAAAAATGAAAAATTATTTATCAAGTAATGTTGGAAATATTCATGAAAATCAAAAAATTAAAGAAGAATTTTTGTGGAAAAAGAAGTCGAGAGTGGTGATGATAAATTTTTGTTAAAATTGAACAATTGTAAGCAAAAATAGTGTTTTCTAAAAAAAAAAAAAATGGGAGGAAGTCGATGTTGAGGATATCGACTTCCACAATTTAAAAAAAAATTCCCATGGAATGTCGACTTCCAAATATTTTTTTTTTCTTTTCCAATTAACATACCACGTGAATAATCAATTTTTTTTGAAAAAATATTTTTTTAATGGAATGTCGACTTCCATTAATTTTTTTTATTTTACATTTAAATTAAATTATGTTATATATTAATACTAAAGTCGACCTAGGTTAGTTTTTTATAACTTTTTATTTTTGTGTCAAAAATAAAACACACCCACTTTTTTATGTTATATTTGTAAAAAAATCCACAATATGTGTTTGTGAAACGTGAATATATGTTTATACAATTAACCCAACGATTTCATTAATCTCGAAAATATTTTAGGTTGTGTTTGGATTGATGGATTTGAAATTAAGGATTTTAAATTCATAATAACAAATTCATTGAGCTTATTGAATAAATGCATTTTACAATGGATTTTGAATTCTTTATCTCCCATTTTGAACTACTTTTGAAGTCATTTTGATATGTGGTATATGTACACGATAGAGAATATATATATATATATATATATATATATATATATATATATGGAAACACCAATAAAGTTAAAAAAAAAATCCAGAGAACACAGGTTGCGGACATACTTAGAGGGTATTTGACTAAATTTATTTAAAACATCTTATAAGTTCTTATATTTTATAAGATATTTTAGCAGCTTATAAAATATGAATGTTACTTTAAAAATAAGTTATTAAGTGTTGAGATAGATGAGTTAGGCGTTATCTTATAAGATGTTAGTAGTAACGATATTGTAATTAATTTGATTGAGAACAAATGAGTTTGGTAGAATCTTAAATAATAAGTAGACACTTCCTTATTTTTCTAAAAAGAGCTTATAAGCTCCTAAATATTTTAATTAACAACTTATAAGCTCATTCCTCTAAAATTTAGTCAAATACTCCATCACATCTTACAAGCTCTAAAACATCTTATAACATATTTTGAAAAGTTTATAAGCTTAGCCACACACCCTCTTCGTTGTTAATTCATCATATTAATACTAATTCAAAGTACTCCCAACTTTTTAGTGTGTTTTGATCCAAGTAAATAAATTTTCATCTATTCTCGCTTCTCCTCTCCCTCTCGTAAACGTTCTCTTATATACTTTCTCTGCCATTTATTTTTTAATCATAATTTCATCTATTTCAAAGGGAAGTTTATTTTCACTTATGATAAGTTTATATCATAAATATATGAAAAATACTTCAAAAACATACATTCATGTAAAAGTTAAATGGATGTATATTCGGTACTTAAAAATGTAATTACACTATATTTCACTTTTATTTTGCACAAGCATCGAATGTGTCACTCTGCTATATGTGTTAACACCATTGAACTTAAGGTCATGGGTTCTAATTCCACAACAATGTGTGTTTTTATCTACTTTTATAATAGCTTTTCGTTTCTTATTTGTTGTTATAGTCATTGGTAATGAATTTTCATGATGCATTAATCATGTTCTCATCGATTTATTAAGAAAAAAAATTAGCAAAGTTAAATCAACTACAGAATTGTGAACTGTTGCAGAAAATCACCTTAAGAAAACCTCTGAAACTTTATGAGAAAATGGAACATTAAGCAATATTATATGTACCCTCAAGAAAATCATGCATGTTAGTTATAAATTTGAACCATAAGGTGAAAAACCTGTGTTTTGCATTCACACACACACGCACACATATATAGATAGATAGATAGATAGATAGAGAGAGAGAGAGAGAGAGAGAGAGAGAGAGAGAGAACCTAGCAAATTAATTTTTATGATCATATATATTCTTGCATGCAGCTATAAATTATACGGTGTACGTATGTATTTGTGTTGGCAGAAGCTACTACAGATGTACGCATAGCAACTGTCGAGTGAAGAAGAGGGTGGAGAGGCTGTCGGAGGATTGCAGGATGGTTATAACGACCTACGAAGGCAGACATAATCACTCTCCTTGTGACGACGATTCTAACTCAACACAACACGATTGTTTCACCTCTTTTTGAAAACTACATACATATATATATATATATATATATGTACCTACTAGAGTCCATCTCTTGATTAATATATATATATATATATATATATATAGAACGGTACGTCAAGCATATAAATATATAGTGCGTACTATGTCTCAAAATTGTTGATCCGTATATATGTGTGTGTGTGTGTGGGTGAATTTCAGTACTAGTTCTTTGTATGGCTAACTATTAATGTTAATGTTCCATTTCGTTCTTTTTGTTTGATGTTCAAATCATGCTCAAGAAAATTCTGAAATGAATAGTTAATTAATCTCGCTTGGCGTTTTGGATCCCTTCTGAAATGTATGTTTTATCCTCTTTTATATTTTCGCGCACACATGCCAAATGCTTATGATGGATTTTATAATAATTTTATCCTCTTTCTATAGCTAATTAATCTTGTTCCGGAACATGAGATTTAACTCAATTGGTGAAGTTGATGCCCTAAGACTATGAGCTCTCGTGCCCAATTTCCCATCGAAATGTGTGGGTTTTTATTCTTCTATAATTATACTTTTTTGTTCTACTTTGATAGTAATTTATTTTGTTATAAGAAAATAGTTTTGTTTATACCTTGGGTTACAACGATATAATAGTTTGATTTGTAATATATGGATTATTAATGTAATTGAATAAAATATCTTTAAAAAAAAATCTCATTTCACATTAATTTTAGATCCTTTATAAAATATATTTCTCCTCTTTTATATTTTGCACGCACATGCCAAATGCGGTTGCACCCACAGTGCAATAGTACATGTATGGGACTCTCGAGTACAGTTCCCTTTTCTTAGGCTTGTCTGTTGGATCACAAAGCCCAACTCAATTGTAAATTGTTAGATCATATAAAATAATATCACTCTTTTTTTTTTCAATTCAATAATTCATAATTCAGTTGAACATGTATAAATTTGGGTGATATCAGTGACATATCACATCTCCCATGCAAGTAGTAGGGATGATGAAAATCACCCTTTTCTTGAAATCCAGTCTGATAATCATAAGTAAGTCATGATTCCTTTATTTTCTAAAAATAGGAAACTGAAGGTGCTATGAAATAAAAGAAGAAAGGTATTTATCAATGAGGGGAAGCATGGGAGGGCATTCAAAAGATTGGAATTTATAGAATCTCTACAAAACAGAGAGGCATTGGATGTCACATTTCAAGACAAATTTAGTCACAGTCTTTCAAGCATATATATTCAAGAACTGTGATCTTTTTCTATGATCAATAAGAAGCATCCGGGTGAATTAACTCAATCCCAGCTAAACATGCACGAGCTGGCTTAACCTATGACAAGCGCGATATGAAATCACAAATTTTGAAACCTCAGGATTCCAATAGAACCGAAGAAAAACTTGTGTCAAAGAAATCAACAAAATTTCCAATGTGCTCCCAATAATAGCTACGATTAGATCAATGTCAAGTGAGAGAGCTTAAAATGTATATGCTGTCCGAGCAAAAATCATACACTAAGGAAACCTCAGTCGGCCTCCTTTATTACTGTCTAAATGTTGCACAATCAAACATATTCTGCAGTCCTGGTTCGTCACCAAGGGGTTCTCGCTTCAGCCATTTGTGTCTCCTTGCCATCATATGGGACCCAAACGACGATTAATTTCCCAATGCAAGTCCTTTTATCAGCATAACCTCAGCAAATCCATCTCATTATAAGCTCTAAAGGTCAATTTGCTGCTGAACCAACTTAACACGACAATCCTATCATGCCGCTTCATACTCCAGTTCCTCGTGGTCAGTGCATTCTTCTGTGTTGTATCATTGGCACAAGAATAGTTAGCAAGCAAGCAGTATGTCGTTAAAACAGCTTCCTAGACTAACTCGAATCTTGAAAAGAAATATAAAAGGCAATTACTCTGCATTAATCGAATGAACAGGGCAAATAGTTGTAGGTGAAAATGTACAAGTAGTGCGACATGTGAAGGAAAAAATTTAATCTTCTAACAAGTGTAAAATTCATGGTATTCTACAGGATTCCCCTAGTAGGGACAAGCATTTCCTACTTTAGTGAACGATGATGATGGTAGGCGCTTCAATGATTTATAACTTCTAGATGGCTTGCTAAGACAACAACCAAGTCTGGAACTCTAACATTTCGATGGCTCATTGAGTCTAATATGCACACAATATCAACACACAAAACAAGATGTCCAGCCATCATAACGTATTCCTAATGATGCTTTAAAGCAAGTCCAACGCAAGCAAGGAACGAACTGCACATTTATCTTCGAGTTCAGCCTGCTTCTTGATAAATTATATGACTTAAATTTTCATTAATACCGATCGTTCCTACTCCTGTAAGGGAATGTGACGAATTTTCTCACATTCGGCCATGTTTTTTCAATATTGACAATAAACAGAATGTAGTCAGCTTAGTGATACTAAATTTAATAGCTAATACTTGTACTGAGAAGAAGAAACTGCATAAGGGTCCAATCCTTTCCCAACCCATAAACAGCAAAGTGCAATTTCAATGGTCACCGCAATGGATTTGCTAAGGCGATGAACATCATAGCAGTTCAAAAAGTTAATACTTTCAACGCCAGCCTACGAGAGACATCTATGATTCACTATTGACACTCTCTTAGAGACCACTTCAAGCATAATTTTCAATGCCAACAATTGCCTTTGCCCTGTTTTTACCCCTCTACGTCACAGCCCACAGCCCCTCCTCCTCTATACACAGGGAAAAGTGGTGAACCAAAATTAGGGTAGAAGCCTGAAATTGAAGCTTCCCTGTCAAAATGGAAACTCGTTGTAGCTTAAATAATCAAATTCTTTGGCTTAAAGATTATGAAAAAGATTAGATTTAAACATAAAAATAACAAAAATAATAATACCTCAAGACTGAATGTCATCGGGCAAATCTAATTGTTCTCAACCCAGAAATACCAAATCCTCAGCGCCGTCTATTCCGATGCCGGACCGCTTTACAGAATCGAAAAAAGGACCCAACATCTTGCGATAATGGATGGGCCGAGCGAGCTCTTCTCGCGCGTCGATTCGAACGCTCGAGACGCTAACTTCTCGGAGTCGGATCGCGATCTTATCCCCGATCTTCGAAGCGGTTTTGGAGTCCCAATATATTTGGGCGCGGGGGAAACGGTTGAGCCTCGCTCTGTACTCTTTGGCGAACTCTTGTTCGGTGGATGAAGCCATGGCTACGATCGTGTTGGTGCTTGCACAAGTGACCTGCGCGGTGAATTTTCTGCAGGAGATGACTAAGCGGAGGAGGTGCGCGCTTTGCGCCGTTGCCGGAGTCGCCATTGCCGACGCCGCCGGTGGAGGAGGAATTTTGAGAGTGTAACCAACTTTGAAATTAAGTGTAATTATCAAACTAATTATATTTACTTTCCCTCATTTATGACAGTATTTGAAAACCCTGACAGTTTTATTGAATTACCCTTATATTGTTAATCAATAAATAAACAATTCAAATTAGTATATTCTTTTTGTCCCAAAATACCCCTACTTAAACTCTCTTTCACACACACAAAACACCTTAAATTCACACAACAAACCTTACGCTCACACACACATATACACACGCATATTAAGCACTGAAAATTCCTTTATTCCATAAATAGAAAATAAATGTGTATATTTTATTTCATATGGAAAAATAATTTTATAACTAAAAAAATTAGAGAATAAATATTTGGTTGTGTACATAATTTTTAAATTCACTTGAAATTACAAATACCCCTTCAAATATTTTCGAAGTATTACTAAGACCTCTATCAGTGACATTATGATCATTCCAAAAGTCAGAAAATGTGTCAATTAATTTCTCCGTGTGGTGTATTTTCGAGAGTTTGTAGTTGAATACTAATGCATGCCGTCAGCTAAATATCATAATTGTCACTAATGAAATGGGGTATTCATAAACGGAATTTAAGTCAAGAGGTTGTAAATAAAATTAGTCAAATATAAAAAGATCTAACGGTAATTACACCTAACCCCCATAAAATATAAATGTAATTATCCCGACCAATTATATTTGAACCCCTTTCGAAATAAAAATTATCAAATTTCTCACTGAACTATCGTAATTATCAATACCTTGCCTCTTAACTTTACTCCATTGAAAAGCCCGAACAAAATTTGTTACACGGCTATTTCACCCTAATTGTCTTAATAAGGTTTATATTTGTATAGGGTGCACTTGTAATGTTTCAGAATCCTAATGTAACGTATTCAAAGAAAGACAAGGAGTATTGTAAACTCTCTCCCACGTTGAATATATAATCAAATGATGTGAGATTTATAATTATTTGGCCAATCTTCATTTCATAAGCTAAACTTTTTGAATTAAGTTTGGTCCAAGTTCTAATATTTCTGTAAGTATGTTATGATTATTGAAAATATGATAGATGATTGTTATATAAACGTAATTGTATAATATATAATTATTAAATGACTTTAATTATTTCAATGCATAAAATGCCAAATTCAAAAATTCAATGGCGAATTATACTTATTATCCCTCAAATTAGGCTAATTTATGAAAAGAGTTGACTCCTGCACATATAGTGTTTCATGCCGCGGGCTCATGAAGTGACTCTCCTGCTCGTGTGGTCTTGTTTAGTACAAATGAATGTACCCATTCGAGAGATAAATATTTGTAATATAGGTGTTTAACACATTGCGATGCTTATTTAAGTTGAGAGTTGCTATTTAACTCATCTAAATGATTATAGGTACTTAAACTACTTGTAGGGTAAGGTGAAGATATAGCTAATGTAGAAAGCTCAATGTATGCGACTTTTTAAATCAAGAATCACCATACTTCTCATCTTATCATTTCAAAATCCACATCTAGTCGAGGAGCACAATAATTCAAAAAAGTAATGAGGATAAGTATTGATCAAACTCCGTCGACTTTATTGGTTTTCAATCAACCCGACCTACTAATTGGTAAGTGCACAATTCAATGTTTGAGTAATAAGGAAAAAGACCGCATTACATGTTCTCGTTAATTGCAATGAGATTGTACCTATCATCAAGTGAGTAAACATTAACTATTAATCATAAACATTTTATATGAAATGTATCTGAATAAATAGCTAACTCCTAAAATTGTGTATTTCAATTGTGGGATACTGGGATGTATATGTCCTCAATTTTACACTTCTAGCCTCAAATAAGTAACCGAGAATTTGAGGAGTCTGTTGGGGGAATAATTTCATGGGTTCTAATGGTTTTACTTTTTTTTATTTTTGAGAAAGAAACCTTCCAATGCATATTTGCCAACTACTGATTGGTCGAAAAAGTTTACGAGGCATTACATTTGGGAAAAGTTATATTTTTAGGAATTTAAAAAGTTTGTTATTCTCCTCTCTCTCTCTCTCTCTCTCTCTCTCTCTCTCTTAGTTATATATTACAATCACATAACAGAAACCAAATAATATAGATTTGAGATTAATATTTATGGCAACCAATTTGTAGGAATCATTTATTCCACTTAAATTGGCTGGATGTTTTTGGACAAGTTTAATTCGTCATTAATATCATATTTAATGGTATATATACACTCTACTTCCTTAATTTCATTTATCATATATACATTGAATCTTGTCTTCGTAAGGTTGACCTTACAAGGGTAAATAAATCAGATAAATTTTAATACTTACTTTTGATATAGTTAATACTTCTTTAAATTTTAAATTACAAAAAATAACAAATCGCCCTTTCATAATGATAAAAATGGGCTATAATTTACTCATTGTACCACTTACTCTCCTCAAGTTTGTAACATTTGATCCCTTCTATTTAACCGTCAAATGTGAATTTATTGATAGGATTAAAAATATAAATGGATTACGTTGGTGAAAATTTTGGTTATATTAGTAGATAAGTGAAATGAATTTATTTAGTATGTTATGAGTATGACAAAGATGTATTTTTAAAAAAAATAAATTTATGATAATTTTGAGGTGATGTGGGGATGATTATATATTAATCTAATTAGTTTTGAACATGATAATGATAAAACGGTAAGATAGCTTTGAGAAAATTTAAAATTGTGAATAAACTATGTTTTTGCTTAAAAAAAAATATCGAGTAAGCCAAACACATTTTTGTACTTTAAAAAATTATAAATTATAATTTATTTGTTAAAAAGTAAATAATGGACCTTAGCTAATATGAAATAATTATTTGTCCTTCGTTGGGTTGTGAGTGGAAAAGTGGGATGAAAGAAAAAAATTACACTGAGGCATACTAAATTTTTTCCTTTCAAAATTTGACGAAAATGAAAGAGAAATATTACAATTATTTTTTCATTTTCTTTTCATTCATTTTTCTTTCATCCTAATAATTATGTAAAAAATTAAAATCCACCTATTTTCTTTTCTTTCCTCTCGATTTTTTTCCCTTCGCCAAACGCAAATATAATATAATATAATATATACGTATTCATAATTCTTGTCAATTATTTGAGCTTAGTAAACTATAAATTGTTTTTCCTTTGTCTTTTTGTTTCCCCACGTAAAAAATGCATAAAATCTTACAAAGCTAAGTTGAAAAAAGAAAAATAGGCACAACTCTAAATTTTCACTTACATTTTGACAAGAATGAGATTTTTTTAGATTTTTACATGTATAGAATTAATTTATTCTTTTGTTTATTAAAGAAAATGGAATTAAATAATGCCAAGTTATAAAATTAAATCTTGTAGATGCTTTATCTTTTATTTCGTTCAATAAAAATGGATAGAGTAATTTATCAATGTTTGTCATCTCCCCCCCCCCCCCCCACCCCCGCCCAACCCAAAAAAAATAGAGAAGAAAAGAAAAAAATACAATACTTTTTTTTTAAAAGTAAGGAATATTTTAGATGATCACTTAAAAAATTCAAAATAAAATGAATTGTATTTTTTTTTTCTAATTCACATTTCACCATTATAAGAAAAACTTTAGCCTGTAATAAAAAACGAAGATTTCTATTTTTTTTCCCCTAATTCGCACTGGGATCCAAGTGTTACTTTGTTTATAATATTTGGGGAAATATTAGAAATACCCGAAACCTCCGGGGCTGAATAGAAAATTACTCCTCTATTTCTCCTTCAGGGTCCTGAATTGCGCCTGGTAGCAGACAGGAATGGCTCTCAAGTCCAAATTCATGCAAATTTATGGTACGATGAATTGAGCAATCTTAAACACGTTTCAGTTCTTGATCTTTACTTAGTTTCCAATTAATGAATTTGCGAACGATTTGTAATAAGGTTACGATCTGTTGCTGGGCTCGATTGCTGCCTTTTATGTGTTCGTGGCACCGTACACAAAGGTTGAAGAAAGTTTCAATGTTCAGGTGTGATCCAATTCACTAATTATTTCTTTTATTTTGGGATTTCAGAACTTTGGGTTCTTCCCACTGGTTTTAATGGATAATGTTTCTTGATACTGTTCTCGTGTTTTCGGGATTTTGGGTTTCTCAACAATGTTTTCTTGGAACACTTTTTCGTTCTTTTTGCCTTTTTTTTTTCCTTTTGTTTTCCGGAGTTTTCAGGATTTTGGGGTTTTCAGACACTATTTCTTGGCAATATATTTTTTTTAAAATTAAATTTCTGGATCTTGATGAAAATTGTGAAAGGCTCAAGAATCGTTAACTTGTGTCCTATTTCTAGGCAATGCACGACATTTTGTATCATCGGCATCATTTAGAGAAGGTAAAACTTAGATCTTTTGATCGCTTAGTATTTTGATAATTTTGATGGAGTATTATGTTGTTGTTCGGTTGTTTATTTATTTTCGTTTATTTGTGTTTTTATTTTTATGGGCTCAGTATGATCACTTGGAATTTCCAGGAGTGGTTCCTCGCACTTTTATTGGTAAGGTTTCTGACACTACTTTCCCCAATGCTAAACATTTTCTATACCTTATTCAGTATAATGCAAAGGTCCATCTTTTAGTTGCCTGCAAAGTCAATTTCTGTTTCATAGAGACACTCAGAGCTATTTATGTTAAGAGGCTTCAACACTTTGATTGATATCAGGTGTGTGGACCTTTTGAGCATTTACAGTGTTCGCTTCACAGCTCAGTGGTAAACGTTACTGGGTAATAATTTGGAATACTATACATGAGTTCATCAAAAGAATGCCTGATTAGTGTGAGGAAGTTGTGTCTTTTGTGTCTTTTGAGCTGACATTATTAATTACCAATGAAGAAGCAGCAACTAGATGTAATGGTATGACTTTTGCTATATAACTAAGCAGTGATAAGTTAAAATTTTTCATCAGAGTGCTCTTAGGAAGAGGGATTATTTTGGATTAAGCGATCAAAGGATATTCATGCACAAAGTGTAGGGTCAAAATGATTGTTTTTCTGGATGGTATGCAACACAAGTGAATAAAATCAACTTCAGTAGAAAATGAATAAATTAAGTGCGCAAAAGAAGGTACCTTTTTAAACTCTTTCCAACTGTTTCATGTGTGTACTTAACGCTTGTCGTTAGACACTTATTCTTCCAAAAAAAAGAGGCAACGATCAGTTTAGACACTCATTGACATATCATAATGCGAAAATTATTAAGAATTTGTAATACGTACCTGTCTGGCATACATATTTCGTTCAAGCCAGGATTAGTAGTCTATTCCCTTTTTAACTTTACCATTTCTAAGTTCCTTAGCCCTCTATTCTCCTAGAAGCATATTTAAGTGTAAATGACTCTACTATGACTAATGACTTATCACTCGTGATATAGATTATGTCCTACATGCAGTTCTAGCTTTTGCTCTAGTTGACTAAGATTTTGCTGTTCACCCTCAGCAGTTTGGGCCTCTTTCAAATTGAGATCTAGTTCTCGTATACAATGGGGTGTCCTCTAGTTTTAATCTTCTTTACCTCTTGAAATTGGTCACTGTGAAATTTTACTTATTGTAATGTCTGGTCTTGAGGTTCTTGGTTAGGAGTGAAGCCTAGCCGTCAATCTTAGAGCACTAATTTACTAAGATTTAGGGTCATCTTGGTGACATTTTGGTGCTCCCCATATAAAGTGTCCTCTTTTTACAGGTGCCCTGCTGGTGTCAGTTTTAGCTTCTCCATTTGTACTAGCAGCAACTTTACTACAATTGCCAAAGATATATGGTCTTTATGCTGGTAACACTTCTTTCCCTTGGCAATTGATTATGTTTTGTTGTCTTAGTATTAAGATTCTTTGCACCTGGGACTTGATATGTTATTAGTCGTGTTTTTCATTATGCTTCATAAGTTGGTGAATTTACATATTGTATGTAGGCTTATATCTTTCAGATTCTTGTAGGAGTAGATTTACAAGTGGTGTGTAACTTGAGGACTTACGTTGCTAATGCTATCTAAGAAAAAATCAGTGATTTTGAACTCTCTGAATTTTTCTGTATCTGCTGATTTCGCTGATTCCATATTTTTCCATGCTAATTCACAATGTAATTGTTTTTTCCAGTTCGTCTGGTATTAGGTGGCATCATCTTGTCTACATTACGGTTCTTTCGTGTTCAGGTATACACTTGAATGTACTTTTCATCATCTTTTGATTGCCTATTTCCTGCTGTAGAGTTATCAGTGAATCATGCTTGAAGAGCATATATGATTGTTATTAGGGGGATTGGGTTGTTAGCATACCTAACAAGGCATATTGTTCTACCCCAAAACATGGTTGTGCTAGAAAGAAATGCTTTTGCCCATTGATCAAACCATGGTGGTCTACTATATGTCAGGAGTTTACGCTCCATATCTTTTAGAAAGCCGTCTCTCTTATTCATTTTTTTTTTTGATTTTTATGTAAAAGGATTTTTACTATGACTTTACCAATTCTGGACTTCTACTTATGCCCTTTATTCCAAAAATTTCCGGGTCCTGGGAATTGTGTTTGTACTGTCTCTGTTTGGTGTCATTTTATAGCCACTTATTTAAAGTTACTCTAACTTTGACCAGATCAGGAAGAATTTTGGATCTCACGTGGAAGCGTTCTTTGTAATATTGACTGCACTTCAGTTTCACTTGCTGTTCTACTGCACGCGCCCCCTTCCTAACATATTGGCACTTGGCCTAGGTAATATTACCTGCACTAGTTCCTTTCTTGTGAAAACCATCGTGCTTGTATCAAGATATCACACTTTTGCTTGCTGCTACAAGAGTTTATTCAATGGTAAAACTCGTGTCATCTTGTGACTAAGATTAGATTGATAATATACAATATATGATTTAGTGGTACGTCATAGTCAGAATTCGGAATGAGCTTCTTAGATCATCTTTTGGTCTTTAGATGAAGCTTGTAATGCTGCATAGACAACTGAAAAGTGCCTAGCTACTTTGCAATTCAAACACTTTCTATTTCCAGAAACATCTTTGACAACTGAAAAACACTTGGCTCCGTTTTCCATTTTTAGAGCAGCTTTATAGACTTGATGACAAGAGTAAAGAGAAGACACAGGTACCTTATTTGGGTTTGGCATATGTGGTTGTATGTCTTAGTTGCAAAATACCACGACATAACGCGACACTCGAACAGCTCATTCCTAAAATATGTATTAGCAAAGTTTATTTGTGCAGAATGAGGCAAGCAATATCAATTAAAATATTCTCTAATTCAAGCAACCAACTTAAACAAAAAATATGAATTAACTAAAATAACAATTAATAATTTAGTAATTATTCTTCTATTGATGTTGCCGTACATCTTCTCGTTCTGGAATTAAATTACTAGAAATTATTAATTTTTACAGTCATTAGGTAGGATACTTTTGCTAGATATCCTTGTCTAAGTTGAAATTGTTTCTTAGAAGAATTAGGTGTACTTCTTGATGATTCTTTATGTTATAAAGCCAATGTATCATGGCTGAATTCTCAGTAGAGGAACACTGGATTGATGAACCAATCTGAAATAATGATATATGCCCCTGTTGATAGATAACTTTTTTTGTTTCTTTTCAATTGAGTCTCTGTTCTTTTATTTTCCCAGTCCCGCATCACATTTCTGATTCAATAGAAATTGTTGTAGACATTTCATCTTTTACACTCATGTTAGCTAAATTTGTTGTTGTAGTTAATTTGGCATACGGGTATTGGTTTAAGCGAAGTTTTTATGCAGCATTGACATCTTTGGTACGTTGGCCCTACTGTAATTAATATCTTTGGTACATTCGCCCTACTTTTTAGAGTTACATCAGTTACTGGATGCTGCACTTGTATGTATGATCAAAGTAGCATCCAATTTCTCGTTTTTATCTTTGCTTTCCTTGTCCCTGCAAATCTGGTTTCTGGTTAAGCAATGGCAATGAGCTCCATGTTGCACCTTTATTTCTATGATTACCTGGTTTCACCTTGCATTTTAATTAGTTGGTTATCAAGTCTATTCCGTTGTCAAACTCCAAACAAGTCAATCCATCTTCTTGTGATCTCTTTGGCTTTATATGCAACCTTATCTGTATTGCTTATACTCATCTAAGTTCACGGCTATTCTGGTATTGGTCATATAGCTACCCTCTGACTTTAGACCTTAAATATCTTGTATTATGGTGCTTCAATGGACCTTAAGAGAAGAACTTTTGTTTCTAATGCATTTCTTCTCAACACCATTGATTCCCTGTTTGCTTGACACTGTAGCTGATTTTCTGTTTCTATTTTCCTCTACATTGCACTGTTGTCCTCCAAGGCATTTTTCAAAATGAGAAAGAAAAAGGGAAAAGAAAATAAAAGATGCTTGGTAGAAACATGACTCATTACGTGCAACATTCTTGCCTCTTTATCATTTCTAATGACTGAAAGGTATGCATTTTAATTGTCAGGTATTCGCTACCATCGTCTTCAGATGTGATATCTTGTTACTTGCCGCACCTCTGGGGCTGGAGCTATTTCTGGTATGTGGTTTAGCCATCGATTAATTATGTGGAGCATTATTGTATTTATTTATTAATTTATTCACTCCCCCCCCAATTATGCTTTTACTCTCTCTCTACAGCAGCTACTTTCTCTAGTCTAGTTCATTGTGGCAACGAAAATCCCATTTGCTTCTTTATCTGTTTATTACTTTCACAAAATCCTTTTTAGCCATCAATTATCAAAGATTTTGATATCTAATCCAATGTATCTTATTCATTAATAAATTACGATTTACAGTGCTTTATTGCAACACTAAAAGACTAGGACAAGTTCTGAGAAATAGACGATGTTTGCAGTTGTATTAGAAATTGACAATTTTAGACCCTAGTTGGAGCTCCATATAACTTATATATCGGGTGCATAGATTGTATTCCATCAATGGGTAATTTTTCATTTATAAGGACATTCTTATTCCTTGATGGCTGCCTGTCTATGCTGTGGGGACGGTTTGCTATCTTGATGGTATATTTGTTTCTGACTCTTTCTTGCATTTAATCAACTGCAGTCAAGATCTATTTCATTTTGGAAAGCTCTATTGTCCTGCTCGATTACTGCTTTGTTTTCCATAGGTTTGTGAACTGAACCATGCTATTTCTATAGCTTTAATGTCTTTAGATACCACTGGGCCAATGATATCGACTATTATAATTATGCTTTACAGGTCTGACAATGCTGGTTGATTCAGTACTATGGAGGAAGAAGTTATGGCCTGAATTCGAAGTTTTTTGGTTCAACTCAGTGTTGAATCGGAGTTCTGAATGGGGCGTATCCTTATGCTCAAAAGTTTCCTATACATTTTTTAGCATGAATCACAGCAGAATATCAAATACATGTCTGGAATTGATAGATTCTCCTCGCCCTCTGTCTATTTTTCTCTTATTTGTGGTTCTCTATATACAAGTGTGTCAAATGTGGTTTTTGTACAGTTTAAAGACTTATTTAAGTTATGCATGGCATGAGCTTGGTTTGAATGTGTCTGTAGATGTAAGTTTTATATTCATAGACATACATTGCTTTGTATGTCGGAAAAGTTTTGGTGTTGGGCCTGGGACTAGAGGCGAGGGAAATATCAGATTGACAAATTGCATGTGCAACCAATATGTTTGATGTGTAGATCTTCTCGAAGTGAATACTCAAGTACGAGTGTTCATTTAAAGCTGGACCCCACCAGGTCATCACCTTCACAGGGGAAGAAACTCAAAGTATCATCACTGGCTGGTTTGGACGTCCTAGCTAGCTTGCATAGGGTCTTATATCACTGCAAGAATGGACACCAGTTCTGGACCCAACGTGTTTACCCAGGTTATAAAGGTGCACTAGGTACAGCTGCAGGGATAGGAGCATGATTTTGCAATACACTAATTTGACCACTATTTGTAGATAAAATGGTCTATGAAGCATAAAACAGGCATCATATTTCTTTGTTTAATTTTAAAAGTTGATATATATATTGCTTGGTCCTATGTATGTTGCTTCTTTTTGTTCTATTTTTTAGAATTTTCTTTGTTCTTCCTTAAATCTTTCCTTCAGATTCATGCTTTTCACTGGTACTTCACATCAGCACTTCCTCGTTCATTACTGGCAGCATATCCCTTGTTTGTGGTGAGTGTTAGATTGAATCTCATGATACCTTATTCTGTTTGAAGTCTTGCAGGAGTGGTGTCTATCTGCAGTGTATATGTCAAACAATGCACCCGAAATGGACCTCTCTAAAAAAGTATTCGTTTGGATTTATTGCATCTATGAAAATTAGTGTTGCAAGTCATTCTCCCTTGTTCCATCTTATATTGGCATCTTTCAATGCCAATTGGGAGTTTATTCTATTTCTCGAGAAAGCTACATGAGAGGGCAGAAGCAGTTCTAAATAGATGTTTTAGTTTAACAGACAATCCTACTTAGCATGACACACTCTCTTAAAAAAACTAATTGGTGAAATTTTGTTTCACCTTGGTTTGATGTGGTATATTTTTGTCACAGCTGGGTGTTTTACTTGACAGAAGGATTCTGTTCTACATCATTCCTGCTTTATCATTTGTGTTGCTTTACTCAAAGCTTCCGCACAAGGTAATGCCTTAAGAGTCTGCTATGGGAAGCATTTCAGTTCATGTCAAATTTTCTTTTAACAATGTTAGTGACCTGATTTTCCTGCTGCAGGAACTCCGTTTCATTATTAGTTCTCTTCCTATGTTCAACTTTTCTGCTGCAGTTGCTGCATCTAGAATGTATGTGACCTTTTCTAATCAATGTTGGTATACTTGCTAAAGAATATCAGAAAGTATCTTTGTATTGTTCATCATGTACCAATTAATCTTTCTGAATTCTGATGCTGTTATCTATTATCTTTGTAATTTGAACTGAGGGAGGGGGTAGGTGGGTCCAGTGTAGGCAAAGTACCAAATTAGTAGCTATTACCAAAATTTGGTGAAGGACTAAATACGTGGTGGGTTGGACTTTGTCTTCTAATCAATCTCACTTTTTTCTTAATGTCATTCAATCTCATATGCCTTGTTCTGTGCCTATTGATTTTAGTTCGTTTCTTTGTCTTGGTTTTCTCCAGATACAACAACAGGAAGAAGGGTTTATGGAAGTATCTTTATGTTGGCATGCTGGGGTTGTTACTGATCAGGTTAAATGAAGTAAATTTTTCATTCTATTGTTTATGGACTTCACCCATTTCTGCTGACTTCACATTTTGTAGTCTAGGGTGTACGATCTTGACATTTATGGCATCATACGAGAACTATCCTAGTGGTCATGCCCTAAAAGCTTTGCATAAGATGGGTGAGCCCTCTCTTCCCCCCTACCTCGGACACACCACCCACCCCACAGAAACTGACTACATTTCTTTCATGCCCGTGAATCCTATGTACTTCCATAGCTTTCTATGTCTCTTGCTCTTTGCTAAGAATTCATTGATGCTTTTGTTTAGCTTGTTTCTCTGTTGGTAAGCAGGGAGAAACTTAGAATCTTGATCTTCAGTTAATGGAATCCAAAACTGGAATTTTGTCAACGGAGGATGCATATCAATTGAGAAGTGTGTGATAAGAAAAGATCTGCTACTTTCACTGGGATGTAGTGGAACTTCTGCTATGTTGCTTCAGCAAATAAAATACGTCATCTTTTATTCAATGTTTTACATGAACTTCTTTTATATAGGTTCTGTTGTTTATCGTATGTTTTTCATTCCCCTCATGAGGGAACAGAAAAAAGAGATTGTAAAAAAGCCATTGTCTCTTTAGATTGTGTATGGCTAGCCCCTTTCAATTTGTTCAGTGTACCACCACTCGGTCAGATTGGTTAATCTGGACTGTTGTGTCACCTGCTAGTGCATTTAGCCTATTAAAGGAAATTATTGTGAGTTGTTTGTTATAACATTAGCTTTGGACATGTACGGATTTGATTTTGTTGTTTGCTATAACATTAACTCTGGACATGAATTGAAAGTGCTCACTACAAATAAGGACTTGATATTTGTTGTTACAGGGCATTTGACAAACAATTCAAATGAAGTGTGCGTTCATGTTGACACCTTCGCAGCAATGAATGGAATCTCAAGGTTCTGTGAAAATCATGGGTCATGGCGGTATGTTCGAAACTATTTTTTATTTTTGCATGTTTCTGTTCTAAATGTATCTTCTGACTGTTGAAGTTTGAACACGGGTCCAATTAAGAATTGCAATGTATTAGCTAGATTTTGATATTCGGTGGATTTTTGGATCAGAGATAGTAGTTTGAGTAAATCACTCTCCACATGTCAATTCTTGATGTTTTGTTTTTCAAAAGCATATCTATCTCCAGATCCTTCTACATTACTTTTCATGTAGGTCGTGAGCTTAAAAAATATTTAAGAAATAGATGAAGTTCATGGTTTCATTTTCTGATGCATTCACTTATTTGTTTTCCCCAATTATGATGTTGGGAATTGCTCACTCCTGATGATTTTAGTGACTAAGTTACAGTTATCATGCTTCATTAGGATCTTTTGAGGCTAGGTGTCACGAGAAATCATTTGTAGTTGCTATATGAAAATTAACTCTTGTGGTCGAGTTTATTTCTATTCGTTCCTTTCTCTGCAAAAGGTTCCCTTTGTGTGTCATTCCTCCTGCTATCTGTGTCTCTCTTTTATTTTTATTTTTTTGGGAATGTAAATAAAACCGTGTCATAAGGATAAAAGAATTAAATGTGGAACTAAGTGTTTATAGTTTTTCCTTTACCATTACTTGGTCCGAACTTCTCAGTTCGTGATCGAACTACTCTTTGGTTCAGGTACTCAAAAGAAGAACGGATTCCTCTGCAAGAATTTCAGAATAGAAATTTTACATACCTTTTGAGGTGAGTTTCCTGCAACTTTCCGTGATTATTATTTCACATACATATGGTATATGGCTCTTTAAGTTTCCTTCAGTGAATCAGTTATTCACTTTTTTGTCACAAAATAATGTAAGAGCTACCTTTTTTTCTGGGGTTTTGTTTGTTTTGCAGCGAGCATGCTCTAATCAATGGTTATAAGTGTCTATTTAGCATAAAGGGGTTTTCTGGGATTCGTCTTCATTCTGGATTTCCTCCTATATCACTGGTAAGTGGAGAAGCTCAACTCATCCATTTGCTCGAAAATGGCACTTGCATATAATATACCCATTTACTTCTCTGTGAACTACAGATCAAAAATCCCAATGTATATGTACACGGAAATGTGAAAAACGAGGAAATAATGCATAGAAGCTGGCCGGGATGCTAATTTACTGATTGAAGAGGTAAAAGCTCAATTAAAACTCTTGTTGCTCTAAGAAATGCACGGAACAGGAAAGCCTGTTGCCTCTTGTTGCTGATTTGTGGACGCATAAGTTATTCCTTACATCTTGGTTAACAATTTTTGGAACCCCACCATATTTATATCTCCATAATTTGAGCTTTTTTAACTTTCGGCAATTTAAAAAAGATAAATGCATGATTGTTTGGTACTGAATTGCGACGAGATCTGTGTATAAAAGTCTGGCATATGTATGACTAGGTCTTTTCCGAAGAGAATTTTAAGTTAAAATAGTGGGTTCAAATGTATTTCTACTGGATTTAAATCTCGATTATTAATTTTGAAAGTCATTTTTTTAGACCAATAGATTTTTCCGGTTTTACCTTTTCGATTCGAAAGATTCTTGTCAGAATGGAAGGTCAAGAGTTCCTACCCTGAATTGAATTAGATATACAAGTAAAAATGAATCAAATGTAAGTTTGCCCTGTTACTGTTACATATATCATAGCCCAAATATATGTATATATTTTTTGCCGTTTTGATAATTATAGCACATAGAGTTTTGCTAAACCTATTCATTAGCAATGGCTGCAGTTTATTTTCTTATTAGGCCAGCAAATAATAGTCACCCATGCTTGTTTACTTTTGTGTTCTATTATACTCCAAAGACATAATTTTTTTTTTTGATAATTATAGCCCAGAGTTTTGCTAAACCTATTCATTAGCAATAACGGCAGTTTATTTTCTTATTAGGCCGGCCAATAATAGTCACCTATGCTTGTTTACTTTTATTTTCTATTATACGCCAAAGACATAAAGACATTTTCTGAACCTTTTTATTACGTAGATTGACCTTATTCCTAGAAAGCTAAGGTGGATAAAAGTCTAGCATTGACTCGACTAGTTGCACTTGAAAGCAGCCCACCATGATTTACACCACTATATCTTACTAACCTCATATGCTAAAAGTCCCATCTATTATCTCATTCCCCTCTCTCTCTCTGTCTCTCTCGCACACACGCACACACACACATAGACATGGCTAACTATGGCACCACCACCTCACACAGGCCACTTCCCACCACCCCCCTTCCTCCTCCTCCTCCAACCTCAGCTGCTGTTAGAATTGTGAGGAACCTGGAAAAGTTCAGCTTATACTATGCAATATTTGTGTGGACAGTGCTCTTCATAGCCCTTATCCCCAGGCGTAAAGTTTCGGTCGTATATTTGGTTGCCATGACCGAAGTGACCGTCTTGTACTTTCTTTTACTGCGTGCTCTTCCTGACTCTGTTGTTCTTCACAAGATCATCGACAAGCGATTCGTGTTGTTTCTTCTGTTTGTTATCACATGTCTTGAGCTGATTCTCACACAAGCCGGTCTTCATCTTGTTATAGTTCTTGCTGCGACTGTGCCAATTGTTGTAATTCATGCACTGCTGAGCAAGAGCGATGACGTGCTCGTGCAGGAGGGTGGGGAGATTGCGCGTCTCGTGCAAGAAAAACTCAGTGATCATATTAATGCTCAGCCTGAGAATTTGGTTTGAAGGTTGTAGTTTTGAGCAATATGGATTTTGGTTATGTTTTGATTTGTTGTTTTACAAGGAAATTGTGAGAAATAATGAAGAAACTGTATTAATATTTATGATGCTTTATAACTTTTTAAGGATGCTATACTGAGTTTAAATTTTATTCTGTGTTCTGTTTTTCTAGTTATACCATCCAAACCATGGTTGAGCGTTTTTTGTACTGTAACAAGGCAATTCGTTCTGTATTGCATACTTAAAAGCAATAAAAACATCATCCTCCCCTAACTATATATAATTAGTAATTACGTAAATATACCCTCTTAGTTTGAAAAATTACACATACTTCCCTTGTAACTCATCTTATATTACAGTTGCCGCTTCTGTTGATTATTAGACACAATCAAATAGTTTTATAATTCACATTTTAGTGAACTTCTAAATTTC
Source organism: Petrea volubilis (assembly GCA_026212405.1). Taxonomy (NCBI): domain Eukaryota; kingdom Viridiplantae; phylum Streptophyta; class Magnoliopsida; order Lamiales; family Verbenaceae; genus Petrea; species Petrea volubilis. The sequence continues at coordinate 18,820,373 of CM047875.1, forward strand.
ATGCCTACCAAGCCATGGATGAGTATTTTTTATACTTCATTTTGTATTTTTCATATTAAAAATGTATAATATATTAGTTTTCTTTGAATGCTCTAATCAATGGTTATAAGTGTCTATTTAGCATAAAGGGGTTTTCGGGGGCTCGTTTTCATTCTGGATTTCCTCCCATATCACTGGTAAGTGGATTTTCTCTGTGTGTGTGTGTGTGTGACAACATCCATCCAACAGCATCGGAGCATAGATTTCAATAATATAATGATATCGTTGTTTACAAGGTAACTCGTCGAAAACAACGAGGGATGTGTGTTAACTCATGCCACTTCTATGGCTTTTTAAGGATGTTTTCTCAATTTTTAAGTGTCAATAATTTCTATTTTGGCGTCCTATTCATGTTGTAACATGGCATCATCAGTTAGAATGATCACAAATCTGGGGAAGTTCAGTTTACACTATGCAGCATTTATATGGGGTGCGTTCTTGATAACTCTTTTGTTGAACGATGAGGTATCGCTCCTCCACTTGATGGGCATGACGCAGCTCACATTCCTATACTGCGTGCTCTCCCCAATCTTCTTGTTCTCCAGCACGAACTCATCGTGTTGTTTCTTGTGTTTGTTGCCTGTTTGTCGTGCTTGCGATCTCAGCCCTCGTGCTCATCCTTGCGAGAGGTGAGATTCTCCTCTTCGTGGCTTTAGCTGTATCCGTGCCGATCATTCTACTTCATGCGCTTGTGAGCGAAGGAGAGGATAGTTGGGGATTATTGAGGGTGTTCTGCAACAAAAAGTGAGGACTTGGTTGAGTTTTTGTGGTGGTGTGCCGCAATTGTAGCTTCGATTACTTTGCTTTTGACGGTTTTTGATGCTATAGAATCCTGGTATGAAATAAAACAACAACAATAACAACAACTACTACTAAATTTTGAAACTTAAAACGAGCTTTTCCTTGCGATTAAAAGGTGAATCAATGTGGTCAACGTCTGAGATAGAGGAAAAAGCAGGTTCCTTGGTCCAAAGAGTTGAGTATAAAGGATCCAACTTGCAATGGCAAACGTGAGTCCAACCAAAAGTATCTCAGACTAAATTTTCTGAAGCTCAAGTCAAGATATGATTCGAGTGAAGTGATCAATATGGTAATAGAGTAAGGAATTGTAATAGAGTAAGGAATTTAAGATTAGTTATAAAGTGTTATTTTTAAAGGCTTTGAATGTATGAGTATTTATAAGTGATGGTTAGTGCATGTATCCCAAGCTAAGGCTGATGTGGCTATTTGTCCGAGTATGAGGATAATTAAATGACGTTATCGTTTGTCCTTGTGAGCACCAAGTATCATGAGCCAAATTGTTCCCTTAACTAGATGAGACCAAATGTGAACTATTTTATTGGGTCTCTAAGGTGTTAGAAGTAGTAGGGGGCATGCTCGCAGCGTGACCTCCGCTCGAGGGCCCATGTCAATGTGGTATCTAATCAAGTGTACGTTCGATCGATGAGAGCATCTATGGAGAAAATTGTCGGAACACTGAAGGAAGCTTCTTCAGTGGATCGGATTTCTGTGCTCCAGTCCTGCATTTCTGAACCTCATTTTACGTCCGTTGACCTGATTCCTAGAAACTAAGGATGACAAAAGTCTAGCATTGACTTGACTAGTTGCGGTTGCAACAAGCCCACCATGACTGACTCTACCATATATCTTACAAAATTCATATGCTAATTATTGCTAACTCCCCATCCATTATCTCATTCCTCTCTCTCTCTCTCAGACATGGCTAACTATGGCACCACCACCACCACGCACAGGCCACTTCCCACCACCCCTCCTCCAACCTCCAGTCGTGACGACAAATCCAATGTTTCGTCACAAAAAAATAATTACACTTTCACCCTTGAATTTCCCTTTAATATCCCTTCCACCCCAGAATCAGCTGCTGTTAGGATAATCAAAAACCTGGAAAAGTTCAGCTTATACCATGCAATATTTGTGTGGACAGTGCTCTTCATAGCCCTTATCCCCAGGCGTAAAGTTTCGGTCGTATATTTGGTTGCCATGACCGAAGTGACCGTCTTGTACTTTCTTTTACTGCGTGCTCTTCCTGACTCTGTTGTTCTTCACAAGATCATCGACAAGCGATTCGTGTTGTTTCTTCTGTTTGTTATCACATGTCTTGAGCTGATTCTCACACAAGCCGGTCTTCATCTTGTTATAGTTCTTGCTGCGACTGTGCCAATTGTTGTAATTCATGCACTGCTGAGCAAGAGCGATGACGTGCTCGTGCAGGAGGGTGGGGAGATGGCGCGTCTCGTGCAAGAAAAACTCAGTGATCATATTAATGCTCAGCCTGAGAATTTGGTTTGAAGGTTGTAGTTTTGAGCAATATGGATTTTGGTTATGTTTTGATTTGTTGTTTTACAAGGATATTTGGGGAAATAATGAGGAAAGTGTATCATTTATGTTGCGTTATGGCTTTCTAAGGATGTTATTTTGAGTTTAAATTTTATGTTGTGCTGCTTCTCTATTGCAATAAGGCATTCTCATTCTGTATTTCATACTTCAAATCAATAAAAACAGTGGCCTCCCCTAACTATATATAATAACATAAATACCCCCCTCTCAGTTTCAAAATTACACATACTTCCCTTGTAACTTTTTCTTACATTACATTTACCCCTTCTATTGATTATTTGACATAATTAAATAGTTTTATAATTCAAATTTTAGTGAACTTCTAAATTTCATGCCTGCCAAGCCATGGATGAGTAATTTTGTATACTTCATTTTGTATTTCATATTAAAAATGCATAATATATTTCGTTTTCTTTGAAAGTGAAATCTGATGAACAAGTCTAGCATTGACTTGTATTATTCCAGATGAAAGCTAAGAGATATACTATTTTAATGGCCTCATACACTAAAAACCATCCTCAAATAACTCATCCGTTAGAATTTACAACTGCTTTCGAACTCAGCCATGGCTAATCATGGAGCCCCTGAACCATCTGCACTCAGAACAATCATCAGAAACCTTGGAAAGTTCAGTTTGCACTATGCAATACTTATATGGATTGCGTTTTTCACTACCCTTTTGTGGAACAACAAGGTATCTTTCATGTATCTGGTGAATGTAACACTAGTCGTTTTTCTATACTACGTTTTGCTGCATAGGCTCCCTGATCTTCTTGTGCTTCTTCACGAGGAGTTACACGCAGGGGAACGAATACTCGTGTTATTTCTTCTGTCTTTAGTTATCTTGTTTTTCGTGCTTTCGATGGCTGCCCTTGAGCTGATTTTTGCGGGAGGTGAGATTTTTCTTCGTGTGGCACTCGTTGTGGCTCTGCCGATTATCGCGCTTCATGCCGTGTGGAGCAGCGAAGAGGATGATCACTTTGTGAGTGGTGTTGATGATCAGTACGAGAGTTTGACCTGATTGTGCTGGTATTGAGCTGCAATTTTATAGTTTAAATTTTAAAAGCACTTGTAGTTTTATTGTTGTTGTGTGTTGCCAGGAGATGTGTTTATCTTTGCTTTGATGCTTTTATGGCATTAAAGAATGTTAGTTTTGAGTGTTTCTACTGTGTGTTTTGGGTTCCCTCGATCGTCGTTGTTGTTTTGGTCTTCAATTGCTAAAGCACAAATCCTTGATAGAAATATTGAAGTTGACTTATAGGCCGTTTGTATGTGCTTTCTTAGGAGATACGCACTTTTTTTTCTCGTAAAAAAAACAAAAAAATTGTGTTTGATTGGATTTCTTTAAAAAAGAGAAATCAGAAATTATATAGGATTTATATTTATTACTACTAGGTTTGGATTCGATTAAAAATTTGAAAACCGATAAAAAAATCTGATCCGATTAATAGTTAAAAAATTTGGAACTTTAAAAAAACAAGTAACTAATAAAAAAGTTATTTCTTATGCAAAAAATAAAATTTCATTAAGTAGAAAATTATTTTAGAGTATATATATGAAAATTAGACATTATTTTGTTAAAAAAATCACTTTGAAAAATAAACAAAGAGGGTATGATTAATTATGATGGTTTATATATTGCATTCTATTTAAGTTCCTTTTTTAATACTATATACATAAGGTTATTAATCTAATAAAAAGTATCATTAAAATTCGAATTTGGATTTGTAACCGATCGAACTGTTTGATTTCATATCATATTTATTTATTTCGGATTACGAATATTCATAATTGAATCTGATTCATAAGATATTTTAGTCAGTCGAATATACTAAATTTCGTATCAGATTCGAATCGAATTCAAATTAAAATCCACTCCATTAACAACCCTAAAAAATTGGCATTTTTTTTTGTGAAACTATCAAAAACAACTTTCAAAGAAAAATACCTTTCAAAATATTTTTAATTACTGCATCCAAGTACAAATTTACTTATTTAAAATATAAAAAAAAAAAGAAAGAAAAAACTAAACACGACTCAATAAACACTCTTTTTCAAATTTATCCAAACGAGCTCATAGTTTTGGCAGTCTCTGCCTGGAGAGTGAAAGCAAATCAACACATAGTTTTCTCATTGACTTTACCACTATGTTTGGTTCTAAGATTTTAGGAGGGAGAGGAAATTGCTAAAGAAAGGAAAAGAAAATACAAGAAATTCAGAATACTCTATCTTGTTTGGTTGTCAAGGAAAATGATTTTCCTAGAGAATTGTCTTCTGTTTTGTTTGGTTATTAAGGAAAACCAAAGGAAAATGCAAAACATACAAAAAAACACAAAAAAAAAAGAAAAACAAAGCTATTCCAAACAATTAATTCCAACCTCTCCCTCCCCCAAACCCAAAAAAAAAAAAAAGGTAAACCAATTTGGTACAACAAAATATATAATCAAGAACTATGTTCATTACAAAAATTATCAAGTAGGTAATGAGATATGGAGCTAAAAAATTGAGATAAAAAAAATTAAGTTGTAAAACAAGTTACTCAATATTTAATATAATATCCAAGCAAAGTTGTTAAGGAAAAAAAAAAAGCAAAAAGCTACAAGAACAACTAATATAGATAAAATAACAAGAATAGTAGCTAGTGTGAGAGTTTACCTACAACTAAAAGGAAAACAAAATCACTCCAATAGTTCTATTCTGTCATAAATTCATTTAGTAACAAGAAAGCTAGTCAAGAAATGCATTAAGCATAAAATGAAATATTTACTAACATAAACTAGATATATATTAGCTCATTCTTAACTATTACTTTTAACTAAATTAAATAACTCAAAATTAAAAAGATTAGAAGAAAAAGTACAAGAGAAAGTACCTTAAGATAAGCATCCCACACCTTTGCTTCGACTTCAATCAATTTGGTTGAATAATTAAAACCAAATCCACTACCATTTTGAAGAAGATCTTTAACTGTGGCCAAGCGTTTTTTCAATATCTTAACACGATTCTTTATATTTCTAGAATCACAAAAAATACTAAACTTGGAAGATACACTTGTTGCTACAGCCTTGTAAGCTGTGCTTGTGAACACTCCACCAATTTTTTGCCCTTTTGAGTTTTTGTTCCATGAGGGAATCAATAAGGCATTCATCCATTTCATCACTCCATTTGAGATTCTTTTTCTCACTAGTAGTTGAGTCTTCTATATCATCTTCATACTGTTAATTAAAACATAAAGTCACAACACATGATGAAGGATGTAATCAATTATGCCACCACCTTTGTAAAAATTCATTAAATTCATATAAGAAAATTTTAAATACTTGAATTGAAAGCAATGACAACAAATAGTTGAATTCAAGATATAAATAGATGAACCCATGAAACAAAATCCATAAAGTATGATTCAAGTTTTGACATTGCATGGTAAAAATTATAAACATATCTCCTATTTTACAATTCAAATCAATACAATGATCGATTTAATCTATAATCTTTCCACATATCATTTGCAATCTTCTCTCTTAACAATTCTCCTTCCTTACATTCATCAATCAAGCTAGGATAAGATTCAGGCTCTCTTTCCTTGAGCTCTTTATCAACGTCAGCAGTAAGTTTTTCATCACAATCAACAACCATTAATTAATTGTGAAGTATACAACATGCTAGTATAACGTCTGCTTGAGTATCCACATCAAAATGAGACTCCGTTCCACTTCGTAACATGGGGAATTTCATTTTTAGAACCCCAAAAGCTCGTTCAATTGAATTCCTTGCCGAAGCATGACGTAAATTAAAAAGTTCATGCAAGTTTTGTGGTTCATGAATACTATACTCCTTTACATGATAACGAGTACCCCGATAAGGACAAGAAACCCAATTTTTAGTTGGAAACCAGCATCAACCAAGTAGTATTTACCTAAATCATAAATACTTATTTAATATGAATCCAAAGTAATATATATATATATATATATGTATACATATATATATATATATATGAAAACCAAAAAAAACAAGAAGTTATAATCAAATAATCACCTTGGGGAACGATTAAACAATCATTTTCTCTAGTTAAAGCACTTTTCAATATTCTAGAATCTGACGCTGATCCCTCCCAACCAGAAAGAACATAGGTGAACTTTAGATCAAAGGTACAAGCAGCAAGAACATTTTGAGTCGAGTGTGATTTACGCCCTTGGCGCATCACTATTTGACACTTTAACGCGAAAGTGTGAACCCTCAACTGCACCTATACAATCCGGTAAAGGTTTTATTAGCATACATAAAATAAAGTTTTATTTAGGTATTTTCTTTTTTAAATTAGTTTTACCTTAAAGTACGGATAATATTTGGATATGTTCTTGATCTCTGTTTGACACTCTTTTCCATCAGGTTGCTTTAAAAAGAGATCCTCTAAAGAAATAATAGCTTTAAGCACCTTGTTAAATTGTCGGCTTACGATTTCACCAGAACGTCTAAATGTAAACTTAATTTTTCTATTCCTTAGATTATGACCCACAACATAGAAAAATCTTGCTACTTGCTCTTCTACACTACTATGACTAGTATCTCTAAGTAGGCCTCTTCCTTTAAGAATGTATACAAGATTAGCAAATGCATCTTTTCTCATACGCAATTGATCACGACAATCCTCATCATTCAATTTTGTGAGACATCTCATCAAACTTTGTCTTTCATAGTCTCTATCTTTTATAATATCCTCATCTATGTAATTTGGTGCTCGAACTAATGAAATAAGAAAAATAGCATATGTTGCATAAGCGACAACACAAGCAGCAGCCCATTTTCTCAAATTTTCCCATTGTTCCTCATCATCCATATCCATCTAAACAAGAAACAAAATCCATGAGATTTATTTTATCATTACTGTAAGAAAAGAACAAAAAAATACACACAATAAGAAATCTATATATATATATATATGTGTTGCATATATACTCTATCACTACGTAAACAAATGCTTCCAGTTTTTCGCTTTTCCTTGATCAACTTGAAGATCATAACATCATTCTATTATACACAGCACATCCTCATGAATTGAATAGAAACTGGTCCACAAATATCAAATGGAAAATGCTGATGAACTACTTAAAGAAGACCATGGTAGTGATCATTTATAATCATTAAACTCAAGGTACAAATCAAAATCCACATTTCTGAGGGGCATTCCAACAAGGTTTTAGAGTTACTAAGATGGATTTATTTCCCTAAATTAGCAGTGTTACTCAGGAATATCACCATTTGATCTGTACTACTGCACTATTCTTAACAAGATATGAGACAGCAAAGTAGGAAAACAATAGCACTTCACTTTTCTTACAATCTACTTCAAACAAGACCCAGGGGAAAGATATTAACATAATATGAATTGTGCAAGGTGATTGACTTGATAATCACTGTGAGAAAAAATAAAGTTATCTTACAATATAAATACATTTTGTCCATTTATCTGTGTGATTACTCAATTGAGCTTCTGTTTATTCTATCTTGAGGGAACATATTTAACTAATCACACAGAGTAACCACTTGAGGGAACATGCCACCACTATTCTATCTTATTATTCTATATTGTGTCCATACATTTTGGGGGAAAAGTAAGCAGACAAATTCTGGGGGCTACAGTTCAACAGGTTGTATTTTCTTTTCCTTTCTTTAGCAATTTTCTCTCCCTCCTAAAATCTTAGAACCAGTGTTAAGAATCCATTTCAAGAAAAACAAAGTTCGTAAAAGAGATGAATAATTTAACTCTCTCCATCGCATTCAGTGCGTTAGAAGAGTCGCTTATCTCGTCTTCTTTCTTCCTCCCGTCCGAACATCACCTTGCGCACTTGAAGTGCGCTCGCTGCAAACCGGATAAGGTGAAATTTATAAGATAAACCACATTTATAGAAGTTCAACATAAACATACATTTAACAGGATGAAAAAGGAAATTGAACCAGAAAAGAAGTTAATGGTACTTACACATACTGTTGGTGAGCATGAGATGAAATTTGTGAACCATCCACATAGACATAAGGGATATGTGAAATTTTGGACCACTCAGAATCACCACCTTCTTGTTCCATGCATCTCTGCTTTAGTAGAGGACAGCCAACTATCAACACTTCAGTTAATTTGGTGAGGCGTCGCATGGCTTCCTTAGAGGGCAGATGCCTCAGCTTTGTGCAACTAGTCACGCTTAATGCCTCCAGGGAGGACAAATTCGCAAGCCATTCAGGCAATGCTTCGACTCCAAAAAGACGCAACTCTAAATGAGTTAGAGAAGTGAGGTGTTGAAGCTGATCCGGGAGACGGTCCCAATGCTCCTCTCCCCACAAAGCTAATTTAGGAACACACTGTAATGCTTTGAAGATGCCGTCAAGAGTCTCCTCAAAGGACACTAAATCAAATGAGAATGAGGAGGGACCGATGTGTAATTCTTGCAAGCTGCAAAGAGCGCCTATCTCCACAGGGAAGTTATTGAAATTAGGAACATCAAAGATCTCCAAGAATGTCAGATGAGCCATTTTGTGCAGACAGCCGGTCACCACGGCCATATTCATTAGACTGCTTAATCCAACCAATCTCAGAGACTCAAGGGAAGGCGCACACGACTCTACCATGTCACTTGGCAAATTTGTTAGCCCCTCACAGTAATAAATTTCCAAAATATGAAGAGAAGTGAAGCCTTGTGATTGGCTGTTGCTTGGATATGGTATTGACTTGAGATTTGGGCAATAACTTATGCTCAATTTCTCGAGAGCACTGAGGCTGTGCAGATCATTCGGTAGTTCTCTCAAATTCCCACAATTATATATCCTCAACCACCTAAGAGAAGCTCCGCCACCTTTTAAGCATGGAACTAGAGACGTTATGCTAGGACAATCTTCTATTGTCAACTCCGAAAGATTTTGGTTGTTACAGAATAACTCATCTGGGAGACAAACCAATCCATCTAATCTCTTAATTTTGAGATTTGTAAGCAAGCTTAAGTTGATTCTGCATATACTTGCCAATGGTGAGCTGCTTTCCATCCCCGAGATTTCCAATTCTTTAAGACATTGGAAATTATTGGGAGCACTGGTCAATCGGTTGCAATTTCGAATCTTCAAATTCTCAAGGCAAGGAAATACCACCACTGCATGTAGAGTTTCAGCTGCAGTAGGCAGTTCTACTCCTACCCACTGTGTCAGATTTGGCATTTCGAAAAACTCGAGCCTTTCAAGAGCCGGAAACAGAATAGTTGTGTTTCTGTAAATTCTACAGTTGTCAGTGCTGTAGAATGAAGAACCTATGGATCTCACATTGGTCAGACCATTCAAATAAAGAGACTTGAGGCGTGGCAAGTGGCCTAGCATTGGAATTTCTTCACATTCTTTGCAATTCGTTAGTCTTACCTCCATCAAATTATTAAATCCCACCCAGCGGCCTTCAAACTCATCTTGTACTTCCATCTTCAAAGTCCATGATGGGAAATTTTTGCCTCCAAACCCACAAATCTCTAAGCTCTTTAAGTTCAAGTGAGGTTGGAGGCCTTCCAACACATTCTCATGTTTTGTTCCACCTTCTGTAGATGTATTCCACGCAAACTTTAAATTGAATATGTTTGGTTTTTCAAATAGACACGCACTCTTAGCCTCTTCTTTATCATCCACCTTTTCAAGATTACTGATCTCTAGTTTTCCTTTGAGATTCTTCAAACTTCCGAGTTCTCCAATTCGACGGCCCTTGTTGTCACCTACTTGAAAGTATGGTAGCGTTTGAAGACAAGTCAACCTTCCTATTTCAGGGGGCAATTCCATATCGGGAATGTGAAGATGCCTTAAGCTAGTCAAGAACTTTAATGTCATTGGCAGCTTCTTCAAACAGTTCTCTGTTCTTAATGTTTGCAAGTGATAGAGTTTACCAAGTGTGTCTGGCAGACCTTCAATTCTTGTATACGAAATGTCAATATATCTCAAATGTATTAGCTTTCTGATCTTACTTGGCAACTCTGTAATATCTTGGCCCATCAAAACCAAAACATGCAATCGTTTGAACTTTGAGAACATATTATCAGAAACTTTACCTACAAAGAATACAGTACTCAGATATCTTGCTTGTTTTTCTGTGATATGGCATGATTCATTTGTAATAGATTTGGGGCAACTGCGCCCAACTTGATATACATCACCCAAGCTATTATCATTCACATAAATCCTCTTAGAACCTAAAACAGAACTTGCTAGCTCATGCACAAGGTCATGCATGCTACAATCTGTTATGTTACCATAGTCATCTCTCGCCACGACTTGTAATAAGGAGTTCTGCAGAAGAACGTCGAAAAATTTGTTGCCCACGATCTCCATATCATTATTCCGATCAATTTGAAGGAATCCTTGTGCCATCCAAAGCTCAACCAATTCTTCCTTCTTGATGCAAAAACCTTTGGGGAAAATTGAACAATACGCAAAACACAACTTGACTGATGGCGGTGACAAATGATTAAAACTCAATTTCAATATCTTCATGACATTATTGTCATCTTCCCCGAAATTCGAAAGCCAACTCTCTTCAATTGAGAGCCACTCATCCTTCAATTTACCACACAACAAGCCCCCTACTACTTTGGCCGCCAATGGCAGACCTTGGCATCTTTTTGCAATATTTTTCCCAATGATCTCAAATTCGGATGGAATATCTCCTTCTCTAAAAGCCTTCGCTTTGATTATGGACCAACAGTTATCCTCCGATAAGCTTATTAACCTATGAACAGATAGTGTTTTCACAATTGAAGCAACCTTCTCACTTCTCGTGGTAACAACGATGCCATTTCCCTTGACAGAACTAATTCCAGATAAGGAACTTATAAAATCATCCCACTTCTCCAACTCATCATCCCAATAGTCATCAAGAACAAGTAAATATCTCTTAACTCCCAAATTTTCTTTAAGCTTTTTCAAAAGACCTTCTCTATTCTCAAGTTCAAATCTTTCTGCTGCCAAAGATTCAAGAATCTTCTTGAAAAGAATCACCGTGTCGAAATTCTTGGAAACATAAACCCAAACATGTTTTTCAAAATGACCCTTTATCTTCTCATCTCCATATACTTGCCTGGCCACCGTTGTCTTCCCAATTCCGCCCATCCCGACAATCGGGACGACCGAAAACACTCTGCCAGTTGGGCTATCGGTTAGCAACTGCACTATTCTTGAAACATCATCTGCTCTACCAAGAACAACCGGCTCGATCGCATACGAGTCAGTTTCCCGGCGTGGGAGTGCCTCTGATCCAGCACCCGGAACAAGGGGTGTGCCCACATGAATTTGAAGGCCAAAACCCTGTGCCTCTTGGTTAATCAACTTCATCTTCTCATTGATATTCCTAATTTTACGGGCCATTTTTACCCGGAACGCAACGGGATTAGACCATGAGAAGAAAGATCGTACCTTTTTCTTCATTTCACCTTCGGCCTCCATTTTCTTGCGGAGGGTTTCGTAGTTGAGCTCATCCAGAACATTCTCGGCATCCAAGGCCGCAGCTTCAAGCTCACTTGAGCCAGCGTTGGACAGCTCCCCTGGTGCCTTGTTGGACATGGGCATCGTGTAAGAAATCCTTAACCATGAGGAAAGATTTTTCGAGCTTTTCCAAGTCTTTCTTGAACTCCACAGAAACTGAGAGCAGATTTTGGATGACAACTTGAGCGGTGGCCCCAACCAGAGATCCAACCACAGCTTCTTCCATTCTTTTGCTATGTATTATTCTGGATTCTTGTTGCACTGCTCTTGAATATGATGGTGCTTGAGAGAGTGATTTGCTATATTTGTTTACTTTTTTTTTTTCTGGGTAACAAGATATTTGTTTACTAGTCAATGTTCAACGTGTTATGTACAGAAGTGGTGTGGTTCTTGATTTATGCTACCGTGAATTTTTTGGATGATTTTTGCTTTTTAAGAAAATAAAAATAACCCATTTTGCTTAGGTTCTTCGGCCTCAATTAAACTTGTGATGGAATGGAATTTTTGCCTTATAATCTTCCAATATTTTGGATTTTACCATTTTTTTTTAATATTTATATAGTTATACAGGTATTCTGAAATAATTTTTAAAATACCTTTTTTTAATTTTTAAATTTTTAAAATAACCCACCTTTCTAAAACATTTCAAAAATACTCTAAACCGAACTCTCAAACCTGGATTGTACTGTTCATGTGGGCCGGCGTGATTTCTTAAAAACCCAACTTTTATTCTTTATTTCATTAAAACCCATTCCAAAGTATTTTTGATCAATTTAGTCCATTTTTCTTATAAGTTTTCTTTAAAACATATGTTTGAAATAGAAAAATTCATAACCATCCTTATTTACATTAAATAAACTCAAACCTTAAAATTTTAATTACTTTTCTTAAATTTGTTATATTAAATTAAGTAAAACCCCCCGTTGTTTATTGGTATCAGAGTCATAAAGATCAATAAAAACATATAAAATGGAATATTTAGACTTGATAAAATTATCCATCATCACTCTTTTAATAATTAAAGAATTATTTATTTATTTACAAGAAATAAATGATAAAGAATTTAGTGATAACATAAATATAGAAACTTTATCTTGCGATTTCTCATGTGATGAAACTGATTGGCAGTTATCTTCACCATGAAGAATAGACTGTTTCGACAAACTAAAAGGTATCCAAAGGTTGAGAAGTACTACAAAATCTTGATCTCTCTAAAGAAAGAAGCTAAGGCACATAAAGATGCTGAAATAAGAGCATTGTACTATAGAAAGTTAGAAGAATATAAAAATCGTAGAGTTGTAATGATTCTACTTAGTAATGCCTAATTATACATTACATAGACTTCAAGTAGAATTGTATCTATATCAAAAGGAGTTGGATTATATATATAGAAAGCCAACTTATCATAGAGGAGATGCTTTTAGAATTAATTTCCTGAAAAGCAAAATAACACAAATAAAAGAAGGTCTTGATGTTTAAAGTCGATTATGAAGACAAATAAACATCTTAAAAGATGGATACATAATATAAATTTAATTCTAAATTTAAATATAATTCTTGAAGAATATAATCGAGAATATAAACACATTAAAACAAAAGAGAATAAAGCAAAAATACAAAGTTGTAAACAAAAGATAAAGGTTACACAACAAAATGCTAAAATATCTTGGAATAGATATAAAAAATACAAATGGATAAAATAAATAAAAATATTGAAGAATTAAATACAGGAATGAATAAAATACTTGAGGCACTATATATTTTAAATCAAGAACTTAAAGAATTAAAAACAGAGGTTCAAATCTTAAAGATTTGTAATTCAAATGTTGAAGATTTAATAAAAAATACTTGTCTTAAGAAAAATAAATTTGACAAGAAAATAAAAGAAAGAGAAATTATAATAAAACCAATAAAAATGAATAAAGACACGGTGCATCCAAATTCTTTTGATGCATATATGATCAATGTTAAATTACCTAAAATATTAGCTGAAGAAGAAGCACTTAAAAAGGAAGATAAAGGTAAAGACATAGCTACATCATCTAATTCTCCTAAAGAACAACATTCAGAATCTGATACAGATAAAGATGAATGATATTAATGAATTAATAGATCAATTTGAAAAAATAGATCTGTCTGAAATAGAGGAATATGAAGTATTAGTTAACACTCAAAATACAACTGGAGGCCCAAGTGGTACAATAAAATCAGAAGATATGGAAATTGAGGAATCAGAAATGATGCCTATTCCAAAATATAGAAGGCAATATTATGATCATATAAAGAAAAATAAATATCAGAAACAAGTAGATAAATTCACTCCAGATACAAATTATGGTGACCCTATAAATCATGGAGGTTCTAAATTAAACATAGATTGCAAAGAAGACACTAAAAAAGCTATAATTTCATGGGCAAATACTATGAAAGTTTTCTTTTTATATAACGCTGATGATACATGGACAACTAATAGATAAGTAGATTATTTACTTGCTACATTTGATGGAATTGTTTTCAATTGGTGGCAAGGATTAACGGAAAATATTAAAGCTATAATAAAAAGAAATGTACAAACTAAATTAATAGAAAATACGGATAAAGGAATTGAAATTTTAGTTGCCTATCTTTCTAGTGAATTTCTAGGAGAAGAATGGCATGACCCTAATAAAGAAGGTACCAAAGAAAAAGAAGAAGCTAGAACTAACTTGATAAATCTTAGAATCTGTAGCATGAAACATTTAAAACAATATACTTGTGAATTTAAAGATTATTATTATACTCAATATTATAGTAATGAGGATCAAAGTATATATCTTAATATGTACTTTTTAAAACTCCCACATCCTTGGAATAAATATATAATGAATAAATGGAAGGAAGAAAATAAAGAGTCAACTTCAACTCTAGGAAAAAGAATTAGTTTTCTCTTTTCAGAGTTAAGTAAATTATGTAAATCTCAAGATTTATATAGAAGAACTAAAAAAATTTCACCCTTATATTGTAACGAATTTGAGGTACCCATTCAATGGGGATGTAATAAAGAAAGAAGTATTATAAAAAAAAGAAGGTTTCATAAAAAGAAGTATAAAAAATATAATAATTTTCAAAAGAAAAATATAAAACCAAAAAGAAGATATTTCAAAAGAAATCTAACTATAAAAGAAATAAAAATCTTTCACAATGCCAGTGTTGGAATTGTGGAGAAATTGGACATAAATCACCATAATGTAAAAAACCTAAAAAGATTCGAAGTATAGAAGCTGAATTTATAGAACTTCAAGATGAAATGTCTGAAGTTTCAGATATAAAAAATTATTTAGATAAAGAAATATATATTGAAGAAGAAACATACTCTAGTCATTCCGAAAATGAATAAAGATATAATTGAAACTGAAGATTCAGATAAAGAAGTAGAAATATATGAAGGATCTGAAGGTTATGCTCAACGAATAACCTTTGATCAAGAAACTTTAGTAAAAATAAAAGGATTAAAACTTGATGCTACTAACCCTACTAAAAGTATTTTTAAGTCTTTTGGTGATCTAATAAAAAGAGAAAAAATAAATATTTATGATTACCATGCAGTTGAAAAATCTATAAATGTTGAACATACTAAAGGGCAAATTAGATTAAATTTGCTTACTAAATTCGCAATAAATCAAGCTTTAAATAAAATCAAAAATAAAGAAGTAAGAAAGAAGATAAAATATGTTTATCTTGGTAGGATTCAAATCCTAGTTAAAGCTTTATTTAGAGATGGAATAGATAGTCCTATGGTTATATCACTTCATGACCAAAGGTTTACAGATGCTAAAAATAGTCATTTAGGAACAGTTGAAGGAAATTTAATATATTCACAATTTCGCTTTGATTGTTATCCAAAATATAGTGTTGATATAAATGATCAAAATATAAATGAGACTTTAAGTTTACACTTTCAACTTTTGAAAGATTTAAAACTTAGAGATAAAAGTCAAGCATTTACCTTTTACTATAGAGCAATTTATGCTTTTACTAATAGTAATTACGGTAAAATATATCAAGAGAAACCATATATTGAAATTGATAATGAATGTAGAGATATAACAACAATAAAACTACCTATGATAGAAGAAATTAAAGAAATAAAAGATTATGAAATTAAAATAAATAGAAAACCCATTTTAGAATATGGATCTAGTAGTGGTACTATACCACAAATAGATTTTGGAAAAAATACTATATATAGAAAAAGTATTAGTAAGTCAGTGCTTACTAATGTTGAATTTACAAGGCAAGATATAACCAATACAATGATTATAAATGCTAAATATTTTAATGGTCAAGAATATATTGAAGGACCAAATATATTAATTGATACAGGAGCCAGTGGCAATCACCTTGCAAAACATAAAAATAAAGGTTTAATTGCAAAGGTTGCTTCTACTATATTTCAATATAAAAACTTTGAAGGACATTTAATAACTTGTGATCAAGAGGTACAAGTTTCAATAATTTTTGAAGAATTAAGAATAATTGTACCTTGTTATATAGATAGTGATATGGCAGGAGACTATTACGATATAATTCTAGGTAATAGTTTCTTAAATCAATGTGATTACTATAAAATAGAGAAACATGGAGTTACATTACAAATAGGAAATATAAAGATCTTTTGTAAAAAACATGAAGGGAATTAATTTTTCTTTGAGTGTCTTTGTACAACTAACAGTACAAGATACTAATATAACAACATGCGCCTTAATAGATAATGGTTCAGAAATAACTTTGTTTAAATCATTTCTCTATACTAAATGGCAAGAGAATGGGAACATAAAGATAAAGGGTGTTACGGGTCAAGCCGAACACATTAATGAAAAGGCAGATAAAGTAAATGTTATATTAGGAAGTAAAATTATTACTATAAATACTATATATGATTATAACTCCCTTGAAGCTGACATATTGTTAGGAAATGATTTCCTACAACAATTTCAGTTTTATTCACATAATCTTTATTCTGTTATTCTAAAAACTAAATGTAATCATTATTTAAAATTACCCCGAATCAATGAGCCGTTCAGAGTTCAGCCAGCGAAGCTTGGTGGACCGTATGATAAAATTCCGATAAAAATACATAATATAATAATAAAACGGATAACTCTTGAAAATGTAATAAAACAGCTAAAAGAAAATTATAATGATCATCCTCTGGCTTTTTATAAAGAGTCAGATTTAAAGGCAAAAATAGACCTAACTGAAAACATAGTGATAAAAGAAAGACCTATGTTATATACAGAAAAGGATAGAAAAGAATTTGATAGACAAATAAACGAATTATTATATAAAAATCCACCTTTGATTAGAAGAAGTAATAGTCCTTTTAGTAGCCCAGCTTTCATAGTTGAAAATGAAGTTGAGAAAAAACGAGGAAAACCTAGAATGGTAATAAATTATAAAAGACTAAATCACTTTACTAGGTCAGATAGTTATTATCTTCCTAATAAAGAAGTTTTACTAAACCTAGTTAAAAGAAAGAAATATTATTCTAAATTTGATTGTACTTCGGATTTTTGATAAATAAAAATGGAGCCTGAAAGTATACAATACACAGCATTTAGTTCCCCTCAAGGACAATTCGAATGGTTAGTTATGCCATTTGGATTAAAAAATGCACCTTCTATATATCAAAGAATAATGGATAAAATCTTTAATAAATATAAAGAATTTCTTGTTGTTTATGTTGATGATGTTTTAATTGCTTCTAATACTTTAGAAGAACATAAAACTCATCTACTATAATTTGCTAAAACTTGTAAAGAAAATGGTATAGTCTTATCTGAAAGAAAGGCTATAATTTGTAAAGAAGAAATAGAATTTTTAAGGTTAAAATTAAATAAAGAAGGAATTAAACTTCAACCTCATATATCTAAGAAAATTTGTGAATTTCCAGATAAATTAGAAAATAGAAATCAAATTGAAAATTTTTTCGGTTGTTTAAATTATGCTGAGGGATTCATAATAAATCTTGCTAAAAAGAAGCATGAGATTCAAAAATTGCTTTGAAAAAATAATACTAAAGGTTGGAATAATCAACATACAGAAATTGTTAAAAAACTAAAGGAAGAATGTAAAACTTTGCCTGAATCAAAACTCCCTGATGAAAATGATAAATTAGTGATACAAACGGATGCGTCAGATCTATATTGGGCTACATTACTTAAAATCGATCTCAATGAGATATGCAGGTATACAAGTGGTACTTTCGATCAAGCTGAGGTCAACTATACAACTCATGAGAAAGAACTTCTAGCCATCATAAAAGGAATTCAAAAATTTCCTCTCTTTTTATATCAAAAGCCTTTTAAAGTTCAAACCGACAATACTCAGATACAATCCTTAGTCTTCAATAAATTACCAAATACACCCCAATACAGAAGGCTACATAGATGGCAAGTTTTCTTGTCCTTTTACAGTTTCAAAATAGAGTATATAAAAGGTTCAGAAAATTTTCTAGCCGATTTCATTTCTAGAAACACAGAATTTGGAAACGGATTAGTTCTCCAACTCTAAAATGGATAAGATGGGTGTGCATTTCCCTATAAATGCAAATAGAGTGATTGTATGCACTATACATACAGCTAGTCCACTATCTAACGGTTGGTGGTAAAGACTTATCAAATCCGTTGATGGGTGACAATTTCCCAAAAATTGTACTGATGATACAGATCATCTTATAAACTTCTTATTTTTCTGCAGGAATAAAATAATAAAGAAAGATGGATCTTGAAGAGCTAAAGAATGAGATAGACGATATTGTCTTGGTCTGTCAAGACATTGTTGACAGTAATAAAGCTCTGAAAGATTTGATAGAATTAAATTTTAAAACAGTTACAGATATCTCTCAAGAAGGACTTAGGAGAGCCCTTTTCCTTCAAGAAAGTCTAGATTTGTTCCTTGAATCTAGAAATAAAGAAAAAGAAAAAATGAGTGAAGCTGAAAATGAGAGTGATAAAAGGGAAAGCAATAAAGGTAAAGAAAAAGCAGAGTCTTCTGGAAGTCAAGGTACTAAACCAGTATCGGATAAAGACTTTTTAGACTCCATGAAAAATAAAGAAAAAATTTCTAAATCCCAAAGTGATGCTGAAGTCATCGAAATAAAAATTAATAAACCTAAAAGCTTCAACAACAGGGGATCCAATGAAGAATTTGTTCCTACAAATAAATGGGAACGAGAATATAAAGAAGTTGCTGAAGAAGCCTATAGATGGGAGAATTCCAGGACGCTATTCTACTCTAAAGGATATAGTGTCCATCCAAGAATCACCGCCATATTTGAAGCTGATCCTCATAAAGTTTTTCAGCTTGCAAACTATGGATTTCTAGATCTGCTATATGTTGGAAAAGATCTAAAGAAAATTTCAGAATTTGATGACCGCTTTAAATCCCAGGTCAGTCAAGTTGCTAGAAATAGAGAAGTCGTTCTCAAGTTCTATTCTATAGCTCCAGAACCTGAGATGCGCATTTGGCATGAAGTCCAACACATGATCACCATAGATGTTATAACTACAAACTTAAAGATTGAAACTGGTATAAAGAATTTTCGATCTTTCAAGTTCACCAGTTCATAGATCACAGAGAGAAGAGCCATGGGCATTAAAGCCATTCAATCCATTGCTGAGTCTCTATGGGAGCGACAATATGAAACTCTCATGCAGGCCAATAATTGGATATTACTAAAGAAAGGAGGACAGATAAAATCTCCATGGCTAAAGGAGTTCCTCACTAAATTTTTCAGACATGAATTTTATTGCACAGAAACTACAAGAAAGAAAGCTTGCAGAATGATTGGCTGTTGTAAATCATGATGTAAGCGCTTACGTCAGTGCAAGAAGTGACGGATGCCATGACGTCATCATCCACTAAAAACATTATGGCAGACAGCTGTGGACGCAGCTTTTGACTTCTGAGGCTAAAGATGATAAAGATCCAGCTCATAAAGAAAGAGACAACGGACGCCAAATAAAACTTTGAAGTCCGAATAGTTAGATTTCTAGATCTATAAATTGTACCGAGATTTCATTTGTAAAGCATTCGAAAACACACATTCAAAAATTCAGACTGATTCTCACTCTGAAAACTACCCATAGAATAGGAAACCAGCTTTTCTAGATCTTTGTAACCATCCTCTAAATCATGTTTGTATAAATCCTTTTTGAAGGAAATAAAACCAGTTTATTTTCATAAGTATTCAAGTTTAGAACTCTGTCTATAGAAATCTTTTAAGCTTGTATTTCTCCTAAATTTTCCAAAATTCTCTAACCCTACGAAGGCCGTAGTGATTACACCGTTCGAGACAGTAGCCGTTTGGAAGCGTAAGTCCCGTAAAGCCAGGAGGGCGTCTGGGCAAAAACCAGTCAGGCTTGTCAAGGTGATTGAAGACGAGTCCAGAAGGAGGATTAAAGAATTAAGGATATCGAGGAGGTAATATACTTTTAAAAGATTTAAATAGACATATTTTTCTACTTGATGCTATGAAAGTATGTGGTTTTAGAGTACTTCATCAATTATTTATGAGAAATGTATGATTATTGTTTGGTTATATAAGATATAAAATAATGGGAAAAGATTTTGATATCATAAAGAACCAATTTAAAAGAAAAAACAATAATAAAAAGAAAATAGTAATTTTAAAACCACTAGAAGATCTACCCGAAGGTTTAAGAATTCTTATTGCGACATATAATAATAAAGAAGATTATGTTTTTGATCTAATCAATAAAACTATAAATCACGAAATCCTTAAAAATTATGTTAAACAATTAGAACAAATAGACAGAGAATTAAAAGAACTTTGGGAAGCAGATAGAACACTAAAAAATTATATTCTTATGCAGTGTAAAAATCTAGAAAGAGTAAAACTAATAAAATTTATATATGATGAAAATTGGGATATACCGTACTTTTCCTAAAACTTAGAGGTATAAAGTCATAATAAAGTGAAAAGTTTGGATATAAAAATAAATAAAGAAACTTTAAATAGTAAAACTACTATTCAAATAGTAAAATTACTATTCAAAAGGGGTAAAATGAAAAACCTTTTTAAAAGGAGGACATTTTAAAAATACATCTTTAAAAATAGGGCAAATTAAAAATTTAATCCAGGTATTCTTCCAATATAATGAAATTATCAACTCCTTATCCGTAATTTTTTTTTTTTTGAGTTAAAATTATTTACTAGTACCTTTAGAAAATCTACAAAATGGTTGTGAAGGTGAGTTAGGTAATTTGAAGTAAATGTATAGGACATAGAGTCGTACAGTTTGATTCGTTAAAATTTTGAATCTGAACTCCTTATCCGTAGTTTTTTTTTTTTTCGGAGTTAAAATTATTTACTAGTACCTTTAGAAAAGATACAAAGTAGTTGTGAAGGTGAGTTAGGTAATTTGAAGTAAATGTATAGGACATAGAGTCGTACAGTTTGATTCGTTAAAATTCTGGATCTGAATTTGACAAGACAAAATCAATTGATCCAAAAATAGATGAGACCAAGGACTTTTTTCTAAATTAACTCAAAACTGTATAAGTTTTTACATTATGACCCAATTTTTTTTTTTTGTAGAAACTAACCTAACTCGGAAAGGGTGGTGGCGAGTTCAATTAAACTCGCCACAGTGGAGGGCGAGTTCACTTAAAGTCGCCACTATTGAGGGCGAGTTAAGTAAAATATTCTAATTAATTTATAAATCGCCACAATTCTTGGCGTGTATAAAATCCGAAAAAAATAATGAAAAAGCTAAACTCGCCATTTGCTATGGCGAGTTTAATAAAAAAATGTTTGATCTCGCCTAAAGTGGTGGCGAGTTCAAATTAAGAAATTTTTTTTTTTGAAAATTCGCCATATAAATTTTTTTATTATTATTATTTTTTTAAATAGCCAGGATCATCGGCGATTTTTGTTTTCCCATTTTCAAATTCACCGATATAGCTGGCGATTTTCACAACGGCCACTTCAATTGCTTATAAATTGCTGATGGCCGAAAAATAATTTTCATCTATCACAACACTTTCTCATTCATTCTCAAATGAAATCTTAATAATCTCTTCTATAATAGAATTTCACCCTTTCCAATTCCATACTACAAATAAAACAACAATCATATATATTACAAATTTTTACAATCTTCTATCAATATACTTTTAACTACACACAAAAATAAAAAAGTTAAAACATAAAAAAAAAAATTTAATTGTCGAAATGGCCAATTTTAAAACAAATTAAAAAAAAAATTAAGCCAACAAATCGCCATTTCATATGGCGATTTTCCATCAATTTTTTTGGCAAGCTATACTTTTTTATTTTTGTTTTTTATAATTCGCCAATCTTCTTGGCGACTTTTTTTTATTATAATTCGCCAATTTTCTTGGCAGCTTTTTTTTATTATAATTCGCCAATTCTCTTGGCGACAATATATATATTTCGCCATCACATTTGGCGAATTTTGAAGAACTTTATTTATATTTTTTTAAATTTTGAAAATATATTGTAAAATATAAAAATATACAAATTTTCATAATTCGCCAAACGTGAAGGTGAATTTAGGCAAACTCGCCTCCCCCTCTGGCGATTTAGGTTAATTCGTTCAACGCTTTTTTGTTTTAGGTCAAAATGGAACACATTACACTTTTTTAAGTTAATTTGATAAAAATTCCTGAGACCAAATATGGACAACACAAAACCATGTGGGTTACTTTTGAAATAAAACAGACTTCAGGGCCATAATTGGAAAAAAATAAAATTATAGAATCTAAGAAACAAGAAAATGATACCAGTTTCTTATCTTCAGAATCCAAAAATATCCCCAAATTTCACAGTTCCATTTCCACTCTCAGCCTAAACCCTACACCAAAAACTCCATAGCACAGCCATGCTACTTCAACCCACCACCCAAAAACTAGCCCCAAATCACCACCACCAACACGCAAGTCCTCTGTATCTCCCCAAAAAGCTCTCATTCTCATCTGGGCTTCTACAAAATTCAACCTTTTTTCTCAAACAGCCCATTATATCTACCAGTCACAAAACCCATAAAAATCCAGTGTTTGTTACATGTTCATCGATATCACAGGTTCACAGCTATGGAACGGTGGACTATGAGAAGAGGCCTATGCTGAAATGGAATGGTATATACAAGAAAATATCCACTTTGGAGGACCCGAACATGGGCTCTGCCTCTGTGTTGAATCAGGTGGAAAATGATGGCAAGAAGCTCACGAAATGGGAGCTTTGCAGGGTTGTGAAGGAGCTTAGGAAGTTCAGGCGCTACAAATATGCTCTTGAGGTATGCTCTTGAAAATAAAATTAAAAGAAGAAGTGGGCTCTTACAGCTTCAGGTTTTGTGATAAATTTTGAGTGCTCTTGAGAAAAAGAAGAAAACCTGTCAAAAGGTCTAGGCCTGTGGGATAAAAATTTCATCCAATTTTGGTTCTGGTTGAAACTTCGGATTTTTATGTTTACTGTGTTAGTTATTCTTTGAAGTTCTGTTTTTGATTTGGTTAAGCTACTTCTTCATTTTTCTTGAAATTTGACGTATTGCTGTATCCTTGTTTGGTTTATCAGCTGGTTGCACTGAACTAATTGCCGATATTTAAGTGGCTTAGTTGGAGAAATGCTGTAACCATATTGTGGCTTTCTGTTTGGAGCTTTGATGATATTTATCTTGCAGATAATATGGGGCATCAATTCTATGTTTGGAACATGGATTTTGGTCAGTAAAAGTAGAAGGAAAATGAGAAAGATCAAAATAAATATTGTAACAATTTCCTTCTTGTATTCCTCGCTAAAATTCAAGGGTTAAACATAACATAATGTAGTGCATGGTGATAACTCTGAATTATGCTTTATTTGTTTGTGCGGGCTTAGTTTCTGAGACTTATTTTATGCTTCAGAAAATCGGTCTTAACTACGAGATGTGCTCATATTAAGATATAATATGTAAATTCCATTTGGTGTTATTCTTCAATGCTTGACCCCTAAATTGTAAAGACGCACTTCTGCAATAAACTATAATGCCTTCCAGTGGAACACCTTGTTTGTGTAGCCTGTATGAACTAGTATAGAATGTGTTGTCTGTCGTCGGCAAAGTGAAAACTCTCTTTCCCGGTAATCAGAATTCTTTCAAGCCGGTGCAAGTTATGGATGTATCTTTCTATCTTCTGATTGATAAATAAGGACTAGTCCATGAAACAACCCTCTAAAAGGTTGGGAATGAAACAATTTGCCTTGTTTTGCATAAGAGCTTATTTTTTGACATCTTATTGGAAGATTTGTCAAGGGTTGTGGAATTGAGCAGCAATATAGAACCACAAGGGGTTGTGTGTGTGTGTTGGGTTGGGGGGGGTGGGGGTTTGGAATTGGACTTCCATCATATTATCAGTGCTAGGTAGACCTGGGCTCTGCTATACTGTGTTACAGACATCAAAGACAAATTAACAATCCATGGGGCCAAAATATGTGAGGTAAGAGAACTTCACTGATCTCTGGAGGTCAACTTTTCTGAATTTGCGGGCTTAATCAAAACCTTCTAGGACAATATGTGATTCTTTTTCCCATTTTAATTCTTCATTATCTTTTGGGGGCTTTTTATTTATTTATTTATTTGTTGGGGGGGGGGGGGGGGTCGTTTGGGATTTGGACAGGAGTCTTGCTTTCCATTTTTAAAGCTAGATTTCCAGTGCTTGGATTAGTGAGCTAGTCTAGTGCGTTTAATGCGTCGTTTTTATATCTTGCTATTCTGGTATCTGTAAGCTGTTTTGTGCTTTGCAGGTCTATGAGTGGATGAATAACAGAGCAGAGAGATACAGAATAACTACAAGTGACACTGCTATTCAGCTGGATTTGATTGCTAAAGTACACGGGATTTCAAGTGCTGAACAATATTTTCTCAAGTTGCCAGATGCCTTGAAAGATAAGAGAATATATGGCTCTCTGTTGAATGCATATGTCCAGGCCAGAATGAGGGAAAAAGCTGAATCTCTAATGGAGAAAATGAGAAACAGAGGTTATGCAAGCCACCCACTTCCATTCAATGTGATGATGACGCTCTATAATAACCTTAAAGATCATGAAAAGATTGAGTCACTTGTATCAGAAATTAAGGAGAAAAACATAGCCTTAGATATTTATACTTACAATATTTGGTTGTCATCCTGTGGATCTCAAGGATCTATTGAGAGAATGGAACAAGTTTTCGAACAGATGCAGCTAGACCCCACCATCAATCCCAATTGGACCACCTTCAGCACGATGGCTACAATGTTTATTAAGTCAGGCCAACTTGAGAAGGCTGATGACTGTTTGAAAAAGATTGAAAGTAGAATAACAGGTCGGGACCGTATGCCTTATCATTATCTAATTAGTCTATATGGCAGTGCTGGTAAGAAAGAGGAGGTTTATCGAGTGTGGAACGTTTACAAGACTTCGTTTGTAAATATTCCGAATTTGGGCTATCATACGGTGATCTCAGCTCTTATCAGAATGGATGAGATCGACGGTGCTGAAAAAATCTATGAGGAATGGTTCTCAGTGAAGTCGGTCTATGATCCTAGAGTAGGAAATCTTCTTTTGGGGACATATGTGAGAAAAGGGCTTTCTGAAAAAGCTGAGACCTTTTTTGACCAAATGATTGAAGTGGGAGGGAAACCTAATTCAATGACTTGGGAGATCCTTTCTGAAAACCATATTAAAAAATGAGGATATCCGAGGCTATTTCGTGCTTACAGAATGCTGCTTCAGCTGAAGGCTCAAAGAGCTGGAGGCCAAAACCGTCAAATGTCACTTCAATTCTCAAGATCTCTGAGCAGGAAGGTGATACAGTGAGCAAGGATGCCTTGTTAGAGGTTTTGAGGCAATTGGGTTGTCTTGATGATGCAAGCTATATGTCGTACATTCCGATATCAGGTAATGGGTCAATTACCGAAAGTGCCCCTGCTATGGACGATAGGGCAGAAGATAGTGATGGTGATAATGACAAAGCTTTTGTACTTGTCAACCAACTCCAGGAGAGCTTGTGAGAACTTGTTTGCCTTGTTGAGAATATCTTTTTGTTAACTTTTCATAGTAGTAAATATTGAGATTATTTGCTACTTCTCCTTGAATATAAAAAATGAATTTTGGGTTAATTTCCTCACGGCTTTAATTTTGCTTCACTAAATGGAGCTGTGCAAGAAACAAAGTTTTCCTACTTGACACAGATCATGAGTCCCCGATTGATTGTTGTGAAATGGGAAAATGCAGAATGAATAGCGGCTAGCGCTACCGTTTGTTCACTTTATTGACAAAATATCGTGTGACAAATTGGACGAATTGAAACTATGTCTGAAGATAAATCAAGGGATGCAAGACAGGTAGAATCTGATACACGACACCTAGAATCCGACGCAAGATTATTGTTCCTTGCATGGAAGGTGTTATTTTCTTGAACCTTGTTTTGAGGTCTTTCTTTAATAATGGCAGCAACATGTCGGTGTTAACATTATATGAGGCAAAAGCCTTGAAAGTTGAGAATCTGAATGTTCTTAGTATGTTGGATCTTTGATGTGCCTGAGATTCTTGTTTTTCATGCATTTGCCTATGCTTCATAGAATGTAGTCGTGTAATCATGTTTGTGCTTGGGTTTTTGTATCTGCCTCCCAAGATTTGACTAGGTTCTGTTGATTTAAGGTTCTTGCCATGCTTTTTGTAAGCTCTTGAGAAGACAAGTAGTTGGTCTAATACTATAAAATACAAGGTGGGCTCAGCTTATTGAGGAGAAAACCATCTGCAGTTGCATGCTAATTTGTATAACATGCTTAGCTGTGTGGTCCAATTTCTGATTTTCATTTAAATCTGTACTAAAGACTCAGTTGCATACAAAATACTTGCATGTATGTAGGGGATGTTTGCAAAAGTTTTGATTTTTGAAGAAACGAATAAGTTGTAAAGACAGTTGGAAAAGTTAAAAGTAGTAAAAGTTGGGGTGTTGCAAATAG
The DNA here is from genome assembly GCA_026212405.1 of Petrea volubilis. Taxonomy (NCBI): domain Eukaryota; kingdom Viridiplantae; phylum Streptophyta; class Magnoliopsida; order Lamiales; family Verbenaceae; genus Petrea; species Petrea volubilis. The sequence continues at coordinate 18,847,277 of CM047875.1, forward strand.
AGACAGAGCCAAAAAAAATTGTGTGGGGGTTGGGGGGGGGGTGGTAATCAAGTTTTTATAAAATATTAAAGGTATTTTCATTATTTCATGGGGAGGGAGGTAAATTTTAAATTTTTCAAAAAATCCACATTAAATTTAGCATGATATGAATTTGATGGAGGTGATCGCACCCTCCAGCCCCCTGACTTCGACACTGATCGCAAAAGTTTTTAGTTTTGGAGAACTAATTAAGTTGTAAAGAAATTTGGAAAAATCGAAAGTAGAAGTTGGGAGTGTTGAAAGATATTACTGGGAAGTAGGAAAAAGTAAAAGTTTTGATGGTTCAAGGGGGGGAAATAATAATAATAATAATAATAATAATAATAATAATAATAATTCAGAAAACTTCATTTACAAAATGACCAAGAAACTTGTCTTTATTTATCTCTCTACATAAATATATACCTGTTGCTTGTCTTTTGCTTGATTTGACAAAAAATTCGACAAATTCAATTGGGCATTGCTCGAACAAAAACCTCATGTAACTTTTTAATATATATGGTCCACTTCACCAATTGAATGTAACATTTTGGGTATGAAATTAGGCCAATTTCCCGGCCAAACTAGCTATGAATAGAATTATAGAAATACATAGTGTTTGGTTTTTGGATCCTAATAACAAAATGGACAAAACTTATCTCATCTGTTACATGTCCACCCAATTATGAGACATGTACCATGGCTTACAACGTGTGTTGCATGTGAAAACACACCCTGAAATTTTTTATGGGTTTTCGATTTTTAGGAACATATGGGAACTTAGAATTCATCAATGGATATAAGCATTTAATATTTAAATTGATCAAAAAACAAATAATATTTTATAGAATTTCGTATCGTCCTATGAGAATAAGGTTTTAAGGCAAGCAACACAAAAATGTTGGGAGATGGACTTGTGCATTAAGTGTAGGTTTGTGCATTTTTTGTTTAGTGCCGTAGATTTTATTTTAGTTTTATTTATTTATGTAGAGGGGGGTGGGCACATGGAGAACACATGGAATTTGGAGAAGTTTTATTTTACTTTTTCTTTTTTGTTGGGGTTGGGACGCAGTGACGGAGTCAAGACCCTATGGTCATGGGTGTACGTACCAATTACGAACTATAGATAGTATAAATAATAATATTAAACAAATTCAAAGGGTACAATGAAAAAATTATTATAGAGTATATTAGAGGACAATTAAGATTATAGCTCGGACTTAGTCACATATATAAGGGGTAATTTTAAAATCAGTGCACCCTCAAACTATATGTGGCTCAGCTACAGAAAACTCTTATATGGACCAGGTGCATGGGCCCACCCATGCACCTTGCGGTTTAAATTTAATTACGTATTATATGTCTTTTATAAATAATTAATATCTTAAACATAGTTGAATTTAGACTACAAGGTGCACATATCGGGTATATGGAAGAATTTTCCCTCCGCTATTTGGGGGTGGGGTGGAGTTGAATTATGATTAGAGAGTATATTAAAAATAATAAAGATTCTCGTTCAAATTTAATTATATATATATATATATGTGTATGTGTGTGTGTATATATATATAGGAAATAATTTTAAAATTAGGAGGTACACATGCAACTTGAGTGGGGGGGGTGGATGGGCGGCAAGGAGGTTGGAGAAGTTGCCTTACACGACATGCTTTGCTCTTGTTTCGCTCCAAGCAAGACATGCTTCCAGCTTGTCAATTTCATTTGCTTTGTTTCTCTCCTCACTTCTGCTTTTCTTTTTCTCAAGTTTGTTAAATCATCTTTTAGATATAGAAGTACTCTCTCTCTCTCTCTCTCTCACACACACACACACACACACACTGGACACACCTTCAACACACCACAAAGGGAAAGCATGCACAATTAAATTGTGCAAGAGATACGAATTCGAAACAAGAAATTAACTGGAAGTAGTTTCAACAAACCTATTATTAAGTCCTTTAGTTTAGGTGAAATGCACCTCAACCTAATCATTTTAGGTCTACAGATTATTGTAATCAATCGGTAATTAATTTTCGACAGCCTGGTTGGATCAGTTGTTTTGGTGATTGAGATCGAATACTTTTTTCTTTTCGAAAACTTTTGATTTTAAATTAGGTTTTATGAAATAACTAAAAGAAATGTGATTTAATTGACTTAATCCCTGAGTTGTTTTGGCCAAAAATGTGGTTATCAAGACGATATAAATACAAGGTCTCTGATAAATTTCAAAATACCATATGTCATTTATATTCATATAATTATTTAATTTAGCTCAACTTAATTTTGTTATATTGTGGTGAATTTATAATGTCGAATCATTATTGGGAAAAATAATGAAAATTATGTTAATTAATTAGCCATACGCTTAATTATTATGCTTAGTAAGGTGGTTTAAATGAAAACTTTGTAGAATACATAAATATATATATATTTTACTTATAAAAAACCCTTATATTCTAAACTCTTCGATTGGATTCTTTATCAGCGTTTATGCAATTTCATGTCGAAATCTTTGCTCCATGAGTCATCACATTGTAAAAGCACATTTATTAATTTAGATATAATAGTATATTAAACAAATCATAGAAAGTGAGTATGAATTTGCAAGTACATTTAAATTTTGATTAATAATATAGTAGAATAGTTAATGCAAAAAGCAATTACAAGGGAGGAGATAAGAATTTAAAAAAAAAAAAAACCTAAATCACATACTATCGGAAATTTTTTTATGCATTCAATTTGGATTCCACATATGTACCAGATAATTTAAAGTGCAGCACATTATTAATTCATTTAAAAAAAATATATCAACATGCAAAATACAATATAATTAAAATCATTTAATCTATATATGAATCTCAAGCACTAAATTCATACAATTTTTTTTTTCATATGCTACTAAGCGCTTGTTGTGCTCACTGGTACTTAAAAAGTACATAAACAAAAAGTAACTCATACTTCATCCAAAAAACAACCATGGTTCCAAACATAGCCTAAAGGTTAATCGTGAAAAGTTGTTCATGTTGGGCTCGTTTTCACGAAAACCCGTATAATATTCAAAATTATAAATATTACTCCAATATTTGATTTTTATCATAAATTTCAAAATTTTAAAAAGTATTTATAATTTTTCATATTGTTAGCAAACTAAGTTACGCGGGCCTAATTTCACGAGGTTTTTTGTAGTTAATCCGAAAAAGATATAATAGTTATAAACTTGAATTTTTTCGTCACTCTTTTGAAAAAACAATTCACTTGCTAATGGAAATGAAAAAAAAAAAAAACAAAGTTCATGTCACTAATGTTCTCTTAAATTTAAAGTTAAAATTACCAATTTAGTTCTTGAAGTTTAAATCGCTGTATTTTGATACTTTATATTAGAAACAAGTAACACTGTAATTTTTATTTTTAACCAAATTGCACCAAAAAACACTTACTTGAAGGCCATTTTTTATTATTTACACTGATTAACTTATTTTTTTGAAGTAATTTGAAACAAAAATTAACGAAAGATGCCCTTTAAATAAGTATTTTTCAATGAAATTTAACCCAACAAGAAATCATAAAAAAAATCATAATGTTAATTGTGACATAAACAATAAAAATGTAATAATTTAAATTTTATAAACTAAAGTAATTTTAACATTAAACTTTCGAGACACAATGACATTTAGCCCAGACAAAACAAACAAACAAATAAAAGGATAGTGAATGTTAGTCCCACAAGACCCAAATTGGTCATTTTGATAAAAGCCAAAAAAGTAAACAATCCAGAGAAAGATTTGCAATTAATGCAAGAAAAATAATATAATTGTCATAAAAAATAATTTATAATAGTGACAGTAGTAGTACTTGAGGCACAGTGGCAGAGGACAAAACAGAGGGTACTAACAGTGATCTGCCACTGTCGCTGCCAGCATGTTATTACTCACAAATGATACAAGCATATTCACATCTGGCTCAAAAAAAAAAAAAAAAAAGGTCTGCTTCTTCTTCTACTTTTAAATTCTTTACTTGCCCTTTATACCCCTTTTTTTATATGACCTTTAAAAAGTGTTCCAATAATTGACCTCATCCTCTCATTCACCCTCAATATGCATGTTAATGAATAGATCCTTTGGGATTTGGGTTGCCTTCAATAATGAGCACCTAAAATCATTAATTTTTAAGTAGAAAATGAAAAAAAAAATAATTCTATTTTAAATAATTATTATATTTTATGTTTATTTTTTGACGAGACCAGCCTAAATCCGTGCTTGATAGATAGTTATTTATACATTAATATGGAATGTTTGGATTCTCGAAAAGAGAGGAGTTGTGATGGTCACTCACGGACTACACACATTCTACGAGTGAATCGAAAGTTAGATCTATATTCAAGGGCAAAGCCAAAACCTTTTGGATTAGAGGTTGTAACCAATCAGCTACAAGTTACCTATAGTATAAATAATTAAATTTTTTGAAAAAATGAAAAAGTGCACTGAAAGACGAATAGAGAATGCACTAATAGAAATTAAGATAGTTATTTAAATTTAGCCACATTGGATCTCGCCCCAATTGTCCGACTTGTCCTCCTAGGGAGAGGTTTGGTTTTGAACCTTGGTTCGAATCAGAAAAATACGCCATGCTAATATACCTCGAATGGTTCACAAGTGAGAATTAGGCTTGGATGAACGTATTTAATTATTTAATGTTTTTGATTAAAAAGGAAAAATCTTTCAATTTGCACCGACGATTGGTGTCATTAATGCCTGGCTGTCTATTTTGAACACTAAGGGTATCCTTAATTAGGATCATAACATGTGACACACAACTCTATGGTCCAATCTAAGCCAGATAAGCTTTGCTTTTATGAATTACATAGATAGATTATATGATTTATGATAGATCTTCTTTATCATACGAAAAATAAATTGGCTTTAATTTTGTGGTGGGGTTGTTTGTAAAATGGGGAGGGGATTAAAAAGCAGCAAGTACATTGGAATCTGGCCATATGGAAGAGAAGAAGAATAAGCCAAAACCATATCTTGCATTTGGGGTCAATGAAGGATTTTAAGTGATTTTGCAACAATAGATCTAATCACTGATCTAATTAAGCTTTGAATAAGATAGACAACTCATCAACATGATGCTCTTTGGATTTTATTTTTATAAAATATAATTAGAGCGAAAAATAAATCAAGTTATTTGATACTTTTTTTTCTGAATATATATCATTCGATCACTTCAGTAACTCTTAGAATACAAATCAAACTATTACATGTCAAATTAAACTATTTACAAATCAAATCATAATTAAACTATTACTACAAACTATTGTTAAAGTATAATAATAAACTACTATGAAAGCATAAATAAAGATCCACACATGTATCGGTTGGGAGTCAAGCCCAAGCCCTTTAGAATCTTGGGGCCTCAACTTTCCCAGTTGAGTTAGGCATCATCGGAAAGTTATTCGATACTTGATTTGTGTCTGATTGCTAAAAATTTGTTTGATTTCGGCAAATTGAACATAAACAAAACAAAATCTGGACATCTTTTTCGTTTGATCAAATTTGAAACTCATCCATACTCAACTTGACTAGTAATTTTCAAAAAGAGTAAAAATGTTAGACAAAATATTAGATGATCAAACTCGATTTGATCAAAACCCCGTTTCAATTTTATTTATTAATAATCAAATTAAGCATAAATAAAATTTAAAATTTCATAAAAATTCAAATCATACTTGTAATATTAATTTATTTAGTTCGACATAATTTGTTTATACTTACACAAATAATTATAGGATTAATTACATTTTACCCTCCTAAATTATATCTTTTATTGTGTTTACCATCTGAACTGCGAAATACAACAAACCAATTTCCCTTATTGATAAAAATAAAACAATAAAAAAAATAGTCTATAATATCTATGACTTAGGGACTGATTTGTTATATTTTATAATTTAATAAAAATAGGTGTGATATAAAATATAATTTAGTGGTATAAAATATAACTAACCCACAATTAGAAAATGGCAGCAAATCATGAGCTAAAAATGTGATGATGGAAAATTTGAAAATTCCTTTTTAGCCAAATGACCAATAAAAGTAGATGATTTTTTTTTTTTTTTTTTTTTTTTTTTTTTTTTTTTTTTGGTGTAGAAAAGTAGATGAAGTTTGTGCCATCAGAATCATCACCACATGAAGGGATGTGCAGCACAGGTGCGGGCCACACTACTCACTTTCACCATTAATCCCAAAACATTGAATCACATGATTAATGTTGTATGCTGTATAATTCCCACAAAATGTACCACTTTTTAGTCATCATAATGGCAAATTATCAAGATCCAATATGCATGTTTTGCCCTCTCCTATTTATTTATTTTTTTTGAAAAAAAAACAAAAAAAGTGAGATTGATAGTTAATCTTTCCCTCCTTCACAAGTTAAGTTCAAAATTCAAGAATCATCCTACCATGCATAAAGTAATCACAATAAGTGTGAAGACATTTTTTGAGCCACTAAAGGTATGAAAAGTCTAAAATACCACCAAACAAAAATTCAAACTTTGTATGTATGTATTGAGCAACTTGAAAATATAAAGCTAATGTCATCTCGTTTTCAAATGAAAGGAACGTATACTGAAGAAGACAATTGGACATAAATCCACCTCAAAATTGATAAAAAGAAAACAAGACACAAACATGTCTAACAAAATCCCATTTCGACTCGGCATTGAAAGTGGCATCCTAGTCGTATTTCAGATTCCAAAGGGCATTTTTGTAATAACAAAATAAAATTTATAGTTATATATGTTTATACTTATATACTAACAACTTGGAAATATTAAACACTGTCGTATCGTTTTCAAATTAAAAAAAAAATGTATATCGAATAAGACAGACAAACATAAATCCGTTCCAAAATTTGTAAAAAGAAAACAAAATACAAACATAACATAATCCCATTTCGACCCCGACATGGAAAGGGGGCATCCCAACCACACTTCAAAATCCAAAGGGGCATTTTCGTAATCTCACGCCACCAACGACCAGCCTACAGGTTGTTAGACATACAAAAAAGTGAAAGGGAAAAAATGAAATAACAAAAGCACCCCTTGTATATATACACTCACAATTCAACATATCACCACCCAAGATTCAACTTTGACACACAAACAATAACAACAACAATGGCAGGAGCAGAGCTGGAGAGCGCAAATGTGATGCCTAAGCTCATCACATTCCTCTGCTCTCTCCTCCAACGCGTGGCTGAGTCGAACGATCTCAACCGTGGATTCCAGCTCCAGAAGATCTCGGTCTTCCATGGCCTCACCAGGCCAACCATCTCAATCCAGAGCTATCTCGAGAGGATCTTCAAGTATGCCAATTGCAGCCCCTCTTGCTACATTGTTGCGTACGTATATCTCGACCGCTTCACGCAGCGCCAGCCGGCGTTGCCGATCAATTCTTTCAATGTCCACAGGCTGCTCATCACTAGTGTCATGGTCTCTGCTAAATTCATGGATGACATGTGAGTATTCCCTTTGTTTTTATGTGCGTTTGTGTGTGTGTGTGTTTAGGCAAAAACCGGGCTCGTGCCCACCAGAGGATTTTCTGTGGAGACTCTACCCTTGTGTGTGTCTATGTTTTTAGTTTTTTTATTTTTTAAAATTTTTTCTTGATTTTTGAGGCGACGTTTTGGGTTTTGGATTAATTTGGGAAGTGATTAGAATTCAAAATTCTTATGAGTTTTTTTTTTTATGGGAATTTTTGATTTAAATTTTGAATTTTGATCTTGGATTATGATTTGTATGCATATGAGATTGAATTATGGTTTGAAATTGAACTAGGAGTGGTGATAAATCTTATGTTGATTTTAATTGTTAAGAGGATAATTATGATTAATTGTGGTTAAACTTCTTTTGTGTTTTTAGTTGATGATTTTCTTGATTATGCCAACAACCTATGTCTAATCTTTTTTCTAAAAAGAACTCAGGTCCAGCTATGAAGTCCTCATCATTTCAATATTTAAATCATGTGTTCTGTGGTCTTCAATGTTGGCCACTCATGTGAATGTGGTGAGGGGTATACTTATAAGTGTCTCAATCTAACATTCATAACTGAAAGCTACAGTCCAACAAATGACTTGAAATTTACAACTATTCATAGCACATGTTCATATTATATATTCCCCTCATCATATTGGCAAGAAAAAGAATAATTAATAACACTAGTAAATTGGACCCTTTTTGGTACAATTATTAAAAATAATGATAGCATCGCCCTCTGTAATTAATTTGCATAATTTTGTTCTTTTAATTTCACAGCTACACATAAACCCATTGTAACTGATCTCCATCTTATATTCACCCCCCCCCCCCCCCCTTTTTATAAACATTTCAAATTGTTGCTGGATATATAATGATAAGTGTTATTTGAGTTCTTGACAAATTCTGTTAGTTTCGATCGACTACAATAGAACACCCCGTTATTAATGATAATATCCATCATAGATTCAATAAAATTCGTCATAGAATACAATTTGATGATGAATTTTGTTCGTCACAGATTCGTTAGCAAATGTTTTGTCACCTATCAGTTATACTTTAACTCTTAGTTTATTAGAATTTCGTTATGAAATCCATCACAGATACCTTCATTTGTGATGGAATTCCATAACTCCACCGCCTTATAATTTGGTTACTAATGTAAATTAATTTGTGCAATATATATGTAGGTATTACAACAACGCATACTATGCTAAAGTAGGAGGGATCAGCACAACAGAGATGAACTTTCTTGAGGTGGATTTTCTATTTGGATTAGGGTTCCATTTGAATGTGACCCCCACAACTTTTCACACATATTGCACATATCTCCAGAGAGAAATGATGCTCGAATTACCGCAGCTCAACATTGCAGAAAGATCATCAAAATTACTCCATTTGTGTTTCAATGAAGACGATCAATCATCTCATCAACAACAACAACAACAACAGCAACTTGCTGTTTAAGATTATTGCTATTCTATCTCTCTCTCTCACTCTCTCTCTCTCTATATATATATATATATCTTTAAAATGTAGCTAGGTTAGGATTATAGGACTCTCTCTCTCTCTCTCTCTCTCTCTCTCTCTCTTTCTCTATCTCTTCAAGTTTTTTGGGTTGGCAAAATTAGGCCCATGACTGTCCTTTCAGCCTCATTGGTTCTGCTTTGTTATTTTCTTGTTTTTTTTTTTTCCGTGGGAATATTTGGAATTAATCCATTGGAATGTACAGTTGGTTGGTTTTCTTGTTTACGGTCTAGCTAATTAAGCCTAAGCCTATTCTTGTTCCTTGTTTCTATCTTGTTTATTTATTTATTTTCATTACGAATTTTATTTCTTATTTAGACAAGATTCTCCATATGGCCACATCCACGATAAATATTGCATGCTTATTAATCCTGTAGAGAAGAAAAAATAACAAGAATCAAAGAAACCCCTCTTACCTCATTATCCATATAGAGATTTTTCTTTTTTTTGGGAAGAAAAATGTGGATCTTTATTGGTTTCGCAACTACCCTTTATGAGACTTGAACATGCGATGGATCTGTTTTAAGGGATATTTAGCATTTTCTTTTCTAATTTTTATGATAGATACTTAACAGTTTTCATCAGTAGTGTACCAATTGGTCAATTATAATTAAACTCATATAGCATTCAAGATAATTACAAAAACTTGGGTATCAAAATAATTTTTACCAAATCGAAATTTCGAACATTTAATGAGGAGAATCGGTAAAAGCTGAGGGGGTGAGGCCCAAAAGTGGAAAGGGACATGAATGGTGAGATACAGAACAAAGTGGTGAGATTGAAGTGTGTGTGTGTGTGTGTGTGTGTTATTTTTAGTATTGAAGACAAGTGATGGCATTTGACAGTTGTACCTGATTCTTGGAAGGGAACATAATACATGTGCAATCATGTAACTACATATATATATATATATATATATATATATATATATAAATGTACATCTAACTGGGGCATGTGCCAAGTTGAAAGAGGGATTGAGACAATAGAGAAACAAAAGTCACCTCTCCTCCTTGATCTAAGATCACTTTGTGTGTATTAATTAAAGTATTTTTTAAATCATTGTTACTAGAGAACGGGGGAGAGGTGGGGTGGGGGTACAGAGCGTCCCATAGTTTAGTTGGTTAAAAAAAATGTGTGCAACTTTGTCACGATGTCTTGGATAATCTATGATGAAAGCAATCTATTTTATGTGGTATTTTATATTTTATTCTCTCTCTCTTTTTCTCTCTGACACGCACTCGTACACACCAACATACATATAGTTTATATATAGTTAAGTTGGTATACTTGATGCGTGTATAAAAATAAATATATATAAATATATATATATATATATATATAGTTTTTTAATTTTGTATTTAAATTTTGATTAATTAAAATATCTATTATTTTTTTGACAAACACAAACTTTTTTAGTGTTTATTAAATTTAATATAAGTGGAAGCTAAAAAAATGATGAAAATAATTATATAAAATAGTTGACAATTATTCAATAATATGACATGAGAGAAAAGAGAGATTAAAAAAAGTGAAAGTAAAAGAATGTGTAGTGGGAGTAAATAGGAGAAATAAAGTTAAAAAAGTAAGAGACCAAAGCAGATATTAAAAGGGTCTCCCTTTATATCTATACTATTAATAAATAGTTTAGGAGGTCTAATAACCACATTAGTCTCTTCGACCTTTCAATTTTCTCTCTCCTCTCCACTTTTAATGTTTTTTTTTTCTTTTCTCATTCTCTTTCCTATGTCAATATACATATTTTCCATGCATATTTTACAATTTCGTTAACTTTTTTATTTTTTATTTATTTGTCAATCTTATAATTTTATTTCTATTTTGAACTATTTTTTTATAATAAATTTAATAAAATATAATATAAATCATTAAAAATATATAATCATGTATAAAATTCAATAAATATTTTAATTTCATATTCATAATTTAAATATGTAATTAAATTATATTTTATTTTAATTTCGCACACTAAAAAATATATAATTATGTATAAAATTAAATAAACAATTTAATTTTTACATTTCAAATTTAAATATGTAGTTTTTTTTGTTTGCACGTGAATCGAATATGTCCGATCGACTAGTAATAGTATAAAAGTATATATATGTTATGCGTATGATTTTTTTTTTCTTAAATAAACTAGGAAGGTTGAATAGGATAAAACTCTTTTTATTAATAGGCTTTCATTACCAATCAAATTTAACCAGGCATGGCAATTAGTAGTGTTACTTTATAAATACGTGTGTTACCTATTGAGAAATTTCGGAAATAGCTTAGTTCTTTTCAGTTCGGAGCAGGTCATCCTAGACTGATCGTTGATTCAAAAGAAAAGACAACATAACATAAAAAGTCTAGGTCTAGAGATCCATAATTTTGGGGAGCATGCACAATAAGCAAATACAAAAGGAGTTCCAAAACTAAGCAGAACTGCAACAAGCTAGCACAAACTCATATTTATAGGCATATGTTATTATGATTCAGACTATCAACGAACTTGTTCAAAATGATAGATGATTTTGGAGCAAGTGGTCTAAGTGGAAAATTAAAAAAAAAATTCCTAGAGTTTTAAATGAAGTAAAATGCGCTGAATAACGTCAGTGGGAGGGAATTAAATAAAACAAATTTGTGAGAAAACATTTACTTAAATAAAATTCCAAATTGTTGATTATAAAATTCTACACAACTGTGTAGATTGCTCAAGGTTCTTCACATTTTCTGAAAAACTCTTTAGGATATTTTTTTATTATTTTCTTTCCACACCAAATTTGACATTTTTCTGATAGAAATATTAACGTTGAAACTATTTTCATTATTTTTTAATATTTATATTAATAAAGATATACACATATGTATATATATATATGAGAGCTCGAAAAAACCAAGAATAATATGACTTTATTAAACTAGAAAATCGAGCTACAATATGAGGGCACATTTGCTGTAGTAGACAGCTAAATTTAGTTAAACTGGAACTTAACAAAGATTCCAGATTCCAGCAGAATGAATGAAACTTGGAACAAAACACGAGTTCCAGAAGATAGCTTAACAACTGAACACTAAGCTGACTTCACCAGCAGTTATGAGACTGTGCAAGGGTTGTTTAACACACTCACAGCCTTACACCAGTAAGTTGAATAGAGTGCTTTAGAGCACACTCTCGATGACACTGATTACTTAGAGATGTGCCAAACTATAACTACGGATCAACTTGATTAACACACACATTCAAGGTTTGACACCTTTCTTGATTGTTGAATTCTTCTATTTATACTCGGTAAGGGTAGTCTTCATTCTCCAACAGATTCTTTCTTTTACAGATTGATCAACGTCTTCTTGCCATAGTTAAGCCTCCAACGGATTCTTTCCTTTGTAGACTGATCAACGTCTTCTTGCCATATTTAAGCCTCCAACGGATGCTTCCTTAGTTGGCTTTCTTGCCATAGAGTGAAGACCAACTTTCCTTGAAACTGTTGATCCTTGATTCATCAAATCTTTTCCAGCTTCTTTTTGCTATAGTTCTGAGGGTAATAGATGGAAATTATCATAATCAAATTTGCCAACAATATATATATATATATATATACTATCTTACAATTGTACTTTGGGTATAAAACTTATTTTCTATAGTAGAAATTAAATAATTTCTTAATTAGAGCCTATACCTAAAACTTGATTGAGTTTTAAAGAACATGTTTGATTTGCTCTTATAGAGCATCTACACCCCCTAAAAATACTTGATAACAATGTTTGATTTCATTTTGGATTTTTGACGAGCTGATGACTCATAATTCAACTTGAGTTTCGATTGTCATATAAAATTGCCAAATAATTGTCTCACCCACAAGTGAGTTTGGGGATTTCTAATTATGCATTTCAATGGGAAACTGTGTTTTGACTATTTTGTCCACAAAGGGTTCACCATTCCTTAGAAATTTCAATTAATAGAATTTTCATTTCAAAATAAATATACTTACCAAATATCAAAAAAGTGGAGTCCACCTGATTTTGGCATTAAGCATTTTTAAGTGTAAAATGCAATATCAAATACGTTCTGAAAATACAAAATATGAAGACAAGTTAGACAACAGTGTATAATCCACTAATCCTCATGAATTACCGAGCACCAAAATAGAATTACCAAAAAAACCAAAAAAAAAAGGTTATCTTTCAATAGGAAAATATAAGCAGCACTTTAGGAAGATAGATATAGGGTCCGTTTGGATGGATTTTAAAAAAACACTTCTCGAATGATACTTTTTATAGTAATATTTTTTTTTTGTCTAAACTAAGTAGTTTTGTATTTGAATAAAGTAATTAAAAATGCTTTAAAATGTGTTTTTATTTGAAACTATTTTAAGGTTGCTTCTAAAAAAGACAAAAAGAGCTTTTTTTTTTTTATGATTTCTGTTTTTTTTAAAAAGCCTATCCAAATACAAGGTGTTCGCAAATGCTTAAAAAAAACAATTGACTGCTTTCGACTTCAAAAAAGTTACTTTGAGTGTTTTGTTACACAACTTTTGCTTAAATTAAGTTGAAAAAAAGCAGAAGTTGAGAAGTTAGGAGGAAGCTGCTTCTAGCTACTTAAAAGTGCTTCTTGGTATTTTGAAGAATAAAACAAACTTTTTGAACTGTTAACTACCAACTTTTAACTATTTTCACTTTTATTTTCAAATACTCCACACTTTTACCATCAACTTTTGACTTATTCTCACTTTTATTTTCAAACACTATCAACTTTTACTACTTAACTTTTTTTCAATTTTTCCAACAACTCCAACTTCTCCAAAAGCAAAAGTAATCCCAAACACCGTAACAAGTTTTTTGTTATGAAGTATTTTGTTTTAATAAAACAAGTGCTTTTTCTCCAAAAAAAAAGCTAGTCCAAACGGGCCCATGCTCTTGAGAAAGAAATTGATACACGATCATCTCTCTCTCTTTAATAAATTGGTAGATCATCTTGTTACACCTGCATTAATACCATTTTGTACTTGGATTTCAATTTCTGCAATTTACCAACTCCCTGATTTAAAAAAAATTGTTAATTGTCTCTCATTCTCTAGGACATTTCATTTCCTGTCATACTTCAAACAACGAAAATGAAAATATATATGTCCCGGCCCCCAGCCTTTGTCCTAATGGAATCACATTCCTCAACCGCGCTTCCTCCTCAACCATTTGAAAATCTCCACCATTATCCGAACACCAAAATGCACCACCGCCGCGGCCAGCAGATACAGGAACTTGGCGGACTCGTCGGGCGAACGCAGCATATCAGGACTAAGATGGACGTGGGGAACGTGTATATGATACGGTCAAGCGGGAATATGAGTGAGAAAACAAAAATTATATTCCAAGAAGAAAATTTAATTACCAGAAACTTGTTATATATATATATATGTACGTATGTATAGAGGACAATGACATTTAGCAGGTGGAAACACAAACCAGCAGTGCAGAGATACATATTGACTTGAAAAGCCATTAACACTGAAACGAAATATGGAATACTATGCGTAAGTGGTGTGATTCAAAGGGCACAAAGGAAGTGAGTAATAACAATTTCTATGCATGATTTTGCCTGTTCAATACTTCCAGAGTGCCCTCATAATGTGCGGTATCCACCTCATTAAGAAAGGCACGAAAAGTGCGACGACGAGTAAAGCTTCCGGCACTGCTCCGGTTGGTCTTAGGCTACCTAATGAACAGCCGTAAGCAAAATACATCGATAACATGGCCAGTCTAAGCTTCCTTTGAAAAGGCAAACCATCTGTCAGATAATCCGTGATGCTTGTTGCAGCCGAGAAAGAGAGTGCATTGGTAACCAAGAAAATAGTTATACCTACCGATCGATTTGAGTTCACATTCGTCCCATTGTTGATGGTCTCTTTGGACCCCTCAAATATGTAGGTTGGAGGGGTTATTCCAGCCTGAAAAGTGACTGTTGCTATGAGCGTTGCCACGACCAGAAGTGTCGCCCGTGCCTCGGCGGGGGAGTCTCTCTGCCACTGGAATTGGAAAAGTCTCCTCACCTCTAGCCAATTCTTGGGTTTCACTAAAGGAAGAAGAAGCTGATTGTTTGCGGGCTGTTTGTTGCCAACTGATTCAGGTCTATCATTGAGGTGATAGGGAGATGCAGAGCCTCCGGCGCGCTTTAACATGTCTCTCATCAGTTGGATATCATTTGACGACTCGGTCAAGATGATATCAACTATGTCTGTTGTTGTCAGGCCCTTTTTGTTCACAGCATTTAGTTCTAGTTTGTTTCCTCCTACTCTGTTATTCCAATCAAGAAGGAGCTCTACGCTCTGCACATGCATCCATAAATATCAAATATTCAGAGAAAGCCCTGCATGACATTTTGTTGAAAATTGAATAATGGCATTATTGAACTATGTGTAGTGATCGACTAAGGGGTAAGTTGTCATGTTTACAGCTTACAAGGGAGGTATCTGTAATTTTGAAATCATAATGAATAGAAGAGATTTTTGTATCTGCACATAATTAAGACTTGCCTCAAGTTGTTTTCGGGACACCGCATCGTGCAAGGCCGTGTTCCCCTCCTTGTCTCCCCAATTCACCATGTCCTTCATACGATCATCGAGTTGTTCAAGCCATTGAAGCATTCTTCCAAGTGCTCCAAATTTGAAGCATATGACAGCCAAATGAAGAGCGGTTTCTCCAGAAGTCGTCACATCTTTAGCAGAATCTGAAGATGCCAATAAAAACTGATCAATGATCTCACATCTCCCATTCATGACAGCATAGTGAAGGGCTGTCCTTCCATCTCTGCCGGGCTGCCGACAAGTTTCAGGCCCCACTGCTGCCAATATCTCGGTGACTATCTCCAAGTGCCCATACGCGGCAGCTACATCAAGCGGGCAGACCCCGTCCTGGTTAACTTCCACAGCAAGTTGTGGGTTGAGTTTGAGGATTTTGCATATGAAAGCTAGCTGATTAGCCTTAGTAGCTAACGTAAGAGGGTTTTCTTCGGAATTCAGGAGGGCATAATCGGAGAGAATGAAGGGATTTTCTTGAAGTAATTGGTGCAACATGCTTACATCTCCTGAACATGCTGCATTCAACAGTCTTTGGTCCATTTTTTTTCAAAGTAATTACTTAAACTTGCTCGATACTGTTTCAGCATGTGTATACTTCTCTTTCCTTCTTCACTTATCATGTTAATATAGCTTTGTTCTAGTATTTATACTAGGTTGTAATATTTTTTAAATTGGTTAGAAACAAAGTCGGTTGATGTTGATCTGTTCTAAAATCTATTTGTTTATTTAGTTGGTTGGTTTATCTATTTGAAAATTTATTTGTTTATTTCTTTTGTGCATGGTGGTTTCCTCGATTGTCTGAAAGGATAATTTCATTTTTCATATTCCATTTTCAAAATTTGTCATTAATTATGATGTGGGATTTAAATCACGCATCTGAAATCCAAACCCGATAAGTGAGAACCATATAAGTGTGCTAAAAAGTCCTATTTACTTGATAATAAAAAAAACATATTAAACTTGATAAAGGAATTTTTCGCATAGGTCTTGTAAAGTTGATACCTAAATTGAAAAAAAAAAAAAAAAAAGAGCGGAGATTTAGTGATGGTGAATGTAGAGAAAAAGTTCTTGTAAAGTTGGTGGTGTGACCTAATGGCAATCCAACAATCATTTATTTATTGGCACAAGAACTTATGTTCGTATAATGTGGATCCATGCGGAGGTGCTTGAATTGTATATCAGAAATAGGATCCATGGCCCAAACTATGGCTTCTAACATGGGTCCGGAGTGACCCAGTTAGAAAAATGTGGGTTAGAGTGTTTAATAAATAAAATATGAATAGGAGGGATTGATAAGTTCGTATAAGGTATGATTTATTTATTTAATTTGACAAGTTTAGTAATGCTTTTTAGTTGTTTCGTATCGCTGCTTGTTGGTTTGTTTGGGTTATTTGTAGGATCTTGTGCAAGATAGAACCAAAATAGAGAAAAACCATGTTAAAGTACAAAATGAGTCATGCTTCAGCACATGAAGGACATAATGCACAGCAAAAACTGTGCTTAGCACGAGGTTTCGTAGGCACCAACACAAGTCGAATAGAAACTTGAGTTTTTCACCGACGAACTTGTATTCCAGCACAAAATACTTGTGCTCAAACATGACGTGCAGTTTCGGAAATCAATGTGAAGCTATAAGTCCTGTGGTCTAGCACAGGATTTTTTATGCGCAAGCATGGCGAATGTGGGAGAAAAGTCCAACGCTGATTAGTAAAGATTTTTAGGGGACTTTTACCTTATTTTATTAGGATTAGACCTTCTATATAAATAGCTTTTTGCTGCAAAAGAAGGAGATATTTTATCTTTTATCTTTTTATGCCTTTTTTTTGGTTCAAGGGAGATTGACGAAGAGGACAACAACGTTGCTAGAGTTTTTGTTTTCTAATCTCCGTTTTTGTATTTTGAAACTCATGTTGTTATTTATGCTTTTGATGTTTTTTTTTTAAGTTTAGTTATGAACTAAGCTTTTTTTCTAGAATTATGAGTGAACCTTTCTGAATGAATTGCGTCTACATCTATTCTCCTTTGTTATATTCATGATTTTTGATTACTTTTTCTCTTGAGTGCTTATTTTATCTACCTAGTTGCTTGACCACCATCTAAGTTAGTTATCTAAATCCCAATTAAGCTCGAAAAAGGATATTTGGATAGTTTGACAAGAGAAAAACCTATATTCGTTTTATTTGCATAGACGAATAAAATTGATTCGTGGGTAGGGTAGGAATACACTTATACACCATAGGTAGTCCATTACGAATATGTGGCAAATACTCTTCATTTATTAATTTACATAGGAATATAGTGAATTGTTACGTAAGAAGTGATTTATGAGATTGTAGGAAGATACTTATAATGTTTATTGATTCAAGACTAGTAATCAGGGTCATTAGTGGAGTAAGAGCGGGCTCAATTATGGGATTTAATAATTCTAGGCTTTAGTAATATTGAATTTTCATTTCTCACTTTTTGTTTTTTTCTTTTTTGCTTTTAAATATTTTCCTACAATATTGGATTGTTTGATAAAGAAGGCCGATTGGATTGTATTAGAACAATAATTAGTATTAAATAGCTTGATTTCTCGTGAAAACAATATTTGATTCATCCTTTATTATTTGTTAAGATACGTAATATACTTGTGTATACTCAACTTTTGCCCAACAGTGATCATTTTACATGATTTTGATGTGAAGAAGCCGGCCTCTTAGGGAGGCAATAAAGGTTATTTGAAGTAGCGTGCGATATTAATAAAGGATTTTGGGGGTAGCATGCCCAATCAATTTAGGGTTGATCCCCATTTTCGAAAAACAGTATGAATTGCTTTGCACCACATTGAATTGCACCATTTTTGTTGATTTATTCAAAACATCATAGTTCAATAATTAAAGTCAAAATTAAACCAAAAATTGTATATATATATATATATATCAAATGAATCAACCAATCATTCATTTAATCATTCAAACTCTCATCAATCACTAATTAAATTATTCAACTTTTTCACACAACTCTTACCATTCCAATATATAGTTATGCATATTTAATGGGTTATATTATGCTATCTGAAGAAACTGTGTAATCTACTTGATTGATCAATAAAATTATTATTTGTTTGGTTTATGTAGTGCAATTTTTCACTAATGCATTGGCTTATATAAATGATTCGAGTCTCTACAAACTTAGTCCCTTGACGTCCAATTTTGAAAACTTTATTGTTATGTGTGATTGATCTTCTAATATTCATTTAAGCATTTTGCTAATATATATTCTTAGTTGGTAGTTTTTGTACTCTTGCTTAATGATTTCATCTTATTTGTTTAATGCCACAAAATCCCATCAAACCGTCCAAAATTACACCATTGATCTTACTACACAGAATAGCAATCTATGATATAATTTTTAATGAACATCATATGACAATATGAGAATCTAAGAAGGGGTGAATTAGATAATTTAAACTGATTTTTAATGGGATAAATAAAGGGACTGGAACTACCAGTGTAATAAACTTGACAGAAAATTAAACTAAAGAACAATTGACTTATGGTGGTTTGGGCCGAGGCTTAGTCCATTACCTAAGTGTTTTTTAACTTAGGATTTTGAACCTGCGAAATATTTTATTAAAATTAGAATTGGAATAACGAGACACAAGCCGATAATAACTTCCAAACAAAACAATATGGAATGAAAGTGAGAAGAGCTATTCTGGAACTGACGCTAGACCAGTGGTATTACCAAACACTAGGTAAGCAACACACTGTTGAACTATTGGTACTACCAACACTAGGTAAACAACATACACCCTAGAATAGATAATATCTCAATTCTCACTTGAACAATACAATGAACGTGAGCTCTCAATAGCCGTTGCATTGCACTCAAAAACGTTGTTGTTTTCTTCATTATTCACCGTATTTATAGTACAAGGACCGTCTTTTAATTTGGCAAGAACTCAATCCTCCATTTAAGGTAAGTAGCCGTTGGAGGAATAATAAGGCAATTTGACTTTCAGCTTTAATTTCACTACCAGAAAACAACGAAATAGCCACGGATTTTTAGCCACGGAAAAATCGGTTGCCAACAGCTACGGAACAAGTCACGGATTCTGAAAAAGTACGAAAACATATAGCCACGGATTTTTCCGTAGCTAAATATGTAAAAATCCGTGGCTATATATTTTTTTTTTAAAAAAAACATAAGTGTTTTAAAAAAATATATTTTAGCCACGGTTTTATTCTTGACTAAATATTAAAAAAAAATTATCATCTTGGTCACGGATGAAACCGTGGCCAGTAAATACTTTATTTTTTTTAAGAAAAAAAATTATATATGGCCACGGTTTTATCCGTTGCTAAATTAAAAAAATAATTTTTTTTTCGACCTTGGTCATGGATAAAATCGTGGTTAGTATATAATTAAAATATTTTTTTTAAAAAAAATGTATATATTGGCCATGGTTTTATTCGTGGCCAAATTTGCAAGAAATTTTTTTTTTTTTCAAATTTTGGCCACGGATAAAACCATGGCTAGAAAATATTAAAATTTTTTTTTTTGAAAAATCTATATATTGGCCACGGTTTTATCTGTGGCTAAATTAAAAAAAAAAACAAAAAATTCCACCTTGGCCACGGATAAAACCGTGGCTAGTATATATTTAAATTTTTTTTTTTGAAAAATGTATTAATTGGCCACGAATTTATCCGTGGCTAACTTTGGAAAAAAAAGACTTTTTTTCCCATCTCGGCCACGGATAAAACCGTGGCTAGGAACCGAGCATTATGTCGATGAGCAAGCAAAGACTACTTTGGTAGTTTTCTATTTTATTTATCGTCACAAATTATTACCAAAAACGCTTTTATTACAATTATGTATGTTTTTTTCTTTTTTTTGCAGGAGAACTTCAGAACTAATTATGGCGAAGTTTGTTCTCGAGCAGCCGAGAATGTACAAAGAGGACCTATTCAGCAACCCGACAAGTTGGAAGTAATATTCAAAAGAGTATTTATTAGATATATGTATACTTATTAAAAATTATATATGTACTTTATTAAAAAATATGTACGTTTTAGATTTGGAAGCAGACAGTCGGCGGTCCAAAGAAGGGTCGGTGGTATGGGGTTGCCGGTGGACACTCTACCATGACAGTTGAGTCTTCCGGCTCATGGACTGACTTGAATACTTGGGTTGACCCCAAGACAGAGGAGCTCACACAAAAGATAAGCGATTTAGAGGAGAAGCACAGTCAGAAGATGGCCGAGATGGAAGAAAAACATAGTCGAGAGATCTCCGGCCTTCAGAAGACCATGTCCCTAATGGTGGCCAATCTCAAAAAACTCACGCGTCGATTAGCTCCGCGGCGTAAGAAGGGCTCTACTTCGTCTGCTCCTGTTGCTCGGGATGAAAATGAAGGCGACGAGGACAACGATGATAATGATGATGAGGATGATGGAGACGATGATATTCCTACATTTGACTATTAAAAACATTTGTTATATATTGATGAGGCTGGAATTTGTCCCACATTGACTGAGAGTCGAGAGGCTTGAGTCCTTAAATGGGCAGAATCATCTCTCCATATTGCGACGCGTTTTGTAAAACCCGCCGCCCTAATGGTTCGATGTCTTAATGGGTGTAGGAGGGACAGTATCGTACTGTGGCCAGTTGGGTGATCAAATCCATGGTTCATCATATGGCGCCGTCTGTGAGGATCGAAAAGGTTCTCAAGCCCCTCGACTAGGGGGCTTATGATGAGGCTGGAATTTGTCCCACATCGACTGAGAGTCGAGAGGCTTGAGTCCTTAAATGGGCAGAGTCATCTCTCCATATTGCGATGCGTTTTGTAAAACCCCCCGCCCTGATGGTTCGCCGTCTTAATGGGTGTAGGAGGGACAGTATCGTACTGTGGCCAGTTGGGTGATCAAATCCATGGTTCATCATATATGTATTGGTTTATGAATTGTTTTGTATGAATTATTGAATTAAACTAGTAGAATAATATTAATTATTAATTATATATATGATAGAATATACTATATGGATTATTAGTATTACATTAATATGTAGTTTGTTGGTATTTCTATTTGTTGGTATTTTGATTTTTAAAAAACAATTGCAGGTTTGGAGTGTATTAAATCAAAATGAATCACGAAAAAAATTGTTACATTAGCGACGGATTTTTCTGTAGCTAATTTAATTTTTTTAAAAAAAATTATTTTTGGCCACGGATTTATCCGTGGCTATATTTATTATTTTTTTAAAAAAATATTTTTGGCCACGAATAAACCCGAGGCTATATTAATCCATTTTTTAAAAATTATTTATTTTTGGCCACGGATTTATTCGTGGCTACATTTATTAATTTTTTTTAAAAAAATTATTTTTGGCCACGGATTAATCCGTGGCTATGTTATTATTTTTTTAAATATTTATTTTTGGCCATGGATTAATCCGTGGCTAGATTATTTTTATTTTTTTAAATATTTATTTTTAGCCACAAATTTAATCTGTGGCTAACTTAAAATTTTTTTTAAAATAAAAAAGTTTGGCCACGGTTAAATTCGTGGCCAAATTGAAAAAAATCCTTGTCTAGAAATCCATGGCCAAAATCCGAGACCAAATTTAGCAATGCCAAAATTGGCCATATAATTTTTCCGTGGCCAGATCCGTGGCCAAATCCTTATTTTCTAATGGTGTTTGAAATTTTTTTGTGATGGTAAGTAGTCGTTGGATATATTAAAAGGAAAGTAGCTGTTAGAGCAAATCTGCAAATCACGTGTCAGACAAAAAGGTTTTCTAAGTCATCATCAAAAACCAAGGGCAACACAGTACACCTTTAAACTAATTCCCAGAAAAAGAAAAGGAAAAAAAAGTCGCACCACCATGACTTAGAGGGTGTTTGGCTAAGCTTATTCGTAACATCTTATAAACTCTCATATTTTATAAGATATTTTAGAAGCTTATAAGATGTTAATAATGATAATATTGTAATTAGTTTAGTTGAAAATAAAAGATATTGATAGATGTAGATCTTAAAAAATAAGTAAGCACCTCCTTATTTTTCTAAAAAGAACATATAAGCTCTTCAACGTCTTATTTTTAGAGCTTATAAACTCATTCCCTTAAAATTTAATCAAACACTCCACCATATCTTATAAACTCCAAAACATCTCTTAAATATTTTGAAAAACTTATAAGTTTAGCCAAACACCCTCTTAGAGTCAACTTGTCGGAATCTATATGTGCTACATCGTTTGGGTATTTTCAATATGGCGTAAAGTAAATTTTTTAGCACTCTTTAGTGATGTCGAATTATTGAAATATTCTTCATTAATTGTCCTATTGACACCAAGTCAAGTACAAAAACTAATACAAATATATATATATATATATATATATATATATATATATCAACGTCAAAGTTATATATATTATGTTAACATCAAAGTCAGTGACCGGGCAGGAGACGTTTGTATGGCTCCGGCAAAGTCTTGCCTGGCTCGTTCAACAAAGTATGTCTGAGCCATCTAAAGTAAACCACAAATAACAAAGAAAATAAAGTAAAACATCTTTGTTTAGCATGGATTGTAGATTTCTCCAAAGGCGGAGAGCCAAAATAGCGTGTGGTGTTATATTGCATAGATTATTACTAATAAATACATGTTTATCCTGGATTATTACTAGTAATAACATCTTCATTTTCGCATAGGTTTACTGCTTAAAAAGTAGCTACCCAAATTACGAAGTATCGCTGTAAGTGGATATTATGATATTTTTAATTTAAAAATCCTAAAAAAAATCACATACTTGAGTATAATAATAACTTATTTTTGATATTTTATAGTGTCGAAAAATACATTATAATCAAATATTGGTACAACTTAATTATGGAGCCACTTTTTTGTGAAGGATGTCGCAATTTGTAAATATAGTGACACTTTTTGAAAGTACCAAGTTATATGTACTAAATTAGATTTTTTTAATAATGATTATTGTTATAAATACATGCTTAGCATAGATTATTTATTTGAGCTATTACACTTAAATTTGAATTAAAATTTTGCAGTATTCTTCGGAAAAATTACTTTTTTTTTCACCACATAACTTAAAAGTTTATATTGCACAGATACGAACACGGATATGATGTGACGGTGAAACAAAAAAATGATTTTTTTTTAAAAAAATTGATAGAAGACATCTTCAAGAAAACATTTTTTTACATAAATATTTTTATACTAGTGTTAATATGTATATAAACACTTACATATATGTTTATATATATATATATATATAATTAGTATAAGTTCATAAATACTTTAAATTTGTGTACTTTTTAATTTCACGTCCCAATTTTTGTCAAATAAACTCGCGTTATCATACGCAATAGAGGGTTTTGTTCGCAAACTTTTGAAGATGAAAAAATGTCATTGCAAGTTTTTACGAATCAGAGACAACGATGGAAGGATATATCCATCACAAATTTTCAATTCGAAAAATCTACTTCACAAGTACGTAATTCATTCTAAAAAATTATTTGCTAGTCTGAGCTCATAAAACGCGTTCATTGAACAGCGCAGCCATAGTCAGTAGGACGTTTCTTTCATCACAACTCAGAAATGACATTCATTTGCAGATCGCCATTAATCTAATTTTCACCAAAAAAAAAAACTAGAGTCATCATAATATATATATATATATATATATATTCATGTGCATTGAGCAAAATAGGTTTTTGACTGTGTCTATGTTTCGACAATATATAGGCTCCAACGAACTGAAATTAAAAAAACCATTAATGTTGTAACCTAGCTAGTGAGTTAATTAAGAAAGATCACTGCTCATGATTCATGACATCAACTTTTCCGTTGACATGATTTAATATCTTCACTAACTAAACACAGACACTAAGAAACTGGACTTGAAGCGTGCAACTTGCTTTCAGTTAGGGTGCAAGATAAGTTGAGCCGGCACATGAACATAATGAGCGGACTTGATTTGAGCTAAGCTCAAACTCAAATTTTTGAGCTCGAGCTTGTGCTCTTTTATGAGCCGAACTCGAGTTCAATTGTGTCTGTCTGGTGCGCGAACTTTTTTTATTTTTCTAAAATTTTATACTTTTTAAATATATAAATAATAAATAACAACATAATATAGATAATAAATTTATATTAAAAATTAATACTTTAATTTTTTTTAATATTTAAGTTATATATTAGAAAAATAAAAATATTATATCATTTATAAGTTATATTAAAAAATTAGTGCTATATAAAAAAATGGGCTCGAGCTCAACTTTTAGACGAGTCGATGAGTCGAGCTCGAGCTCAAAAAATATAGGCTTGTTGAGCTCGAGTTCGAGCTCAAGAGCTCACATAAATTTAGTCAAACTTGGCTCGAGCTCGGGCTCAAAAAATCAACCAGGCTCAACTCAAGGACAACCAGGAATTTCATCGTGCGCACACGGGATTACTGAAGGAAAATTGTCAGCTAAATTAGGATAAAAATGTTTGTTTTATATATCTTCGGTACTATTATATATAAGAGAGCAGTGTTCGGCTACCATTAATTTGATTTTGATTGATTACTAAAAATCACTAAGAGCTGAAGGGGTGAGGCCTAGAAATGGAAAGGGGTATCTACGGTGAGATACAGTACAAAGTGGCGGAATTGATGGGCGTGCATGTTATCTATACTATTAATAAAGTATTTTGGGCATAATAACGATGTTGGTATTTTTGGTGTCGTTGGTATTTCCACTATATCATTTTTTTAACAATCTCTTTCTTATTTATTTTTAATAATAATTTTATTTTAAATTATATCTATGCTATTAATAAAACATCTAAAGGTTTTCCCCCCTAAGAATGCATTTAAAGAGTTTAATAATCACCTTTGTGTTTTTGGAGTCCTTTTTCTCTTATCTATCATCTTCCCATTTAATTCACAATCTTTATTTTCTCTTTCTATCCCTCCCAGTCTCTATCCTGTATCAATTTTAATAAAAATTGTCGTTCATCTCTTTTTTATCAACTTTCTTTTAACTTTCTCTTTCTTATTTATTTTTTAATCCTATTATTTTATATTATTTGAAAATATATTTTCTACAATAAATGCAATAAAATACAATATAAATAATTTAAAAATATATATTCATCTATAAAATTAATAAATATTTATAATTTATATTTAAAATTACTTTATTTTTATTTTTGCTCTCGTATCGAGTTTGCCTTATGACTAGTTTCTATGGTTTAATTATATTGACACTCTTTCCAAAATATCCAGTTTACCAAATTTTTCAACTGAAATTTTCTCCAAGTTTGTATAATTGAAAAACTCGAAGAATTAAAATGACCAAATTACCCTTGATGATAATCTGTAAAATGCTCAAAATATTAAATAATTAATTAGCGGACAAATTTGGCCTTCACCCGGTTCTTTAGAATGGAGAAAAGGCTTTCATCATAATAAGGTTTTTCTTAACCATAATCATTGACAAAAATATTATTGCTCAGAAGGTGATGCACCCTATGAGAAAGAAGATTGTTAAAATTGGGTGGATTAGGCTAAGGTCTTGTTTGTATGGGATAGATGAGCAGGTTTCTATTTTTTTTTTATTATTATTTTTTAAAAAAAACCTATCCAAACGAGTTGTACAACTTTTCATGTTTCACAAAATGTCATAGGGAAGCTGTTCGTGTTATCTAAGATTTGATAGGTTTTTAGGCTCTGTGGTTAGAAGGCTAAATCTCTTTCGTTAGGTAGGAAAATTATTTTGGTGAATTCGGTTATTACTTCCATTCCTTCCTATTTTACGCAATCAACCATTGTCCCTATCTCCACTTTCAATAAAATTGAGGGGAAACTCTAATTCAGACTTAGTTCGATCGAATTAATGTTAATTACGTGGTGAATGTTTTATACTTATTCTGTGAATGATTGATAATTCAGAGAAAGCGCTTAATTACTCAACAAGTGTAATGTACTTACCATATAAATTTATTGAGTTTGATTAAACCAGATTTCGGTAAGAATTTTTCAAAAAATGTGAAGTTATATCGTTATTTTATTTGAGGTTATTCAACGGATGTGAGGAAATTCCATCTTAATTCAACTTGGAAAAAGATGTACCAGCCTGAGAAATAGGAGGCCGTTGGAAATTAAGAGATTGAAACCGTCTTGAAATGGACGGAAATAAATAACTTTGGATTTATTGTGATGAAAATTTTTGTGGCAAAAAATTAAAATTTCATCACATAAGATTTTTTGTGACAAAAAAAAAAATCGCCACAATTTCGTCACAAAATCCCCCTCGCATTAGGTTATTGTGACAATTTTTCTATTTTGTCACAAATAATATATGTGACGAAGTGTTATTTCCGTACAAAAAGTTGATTTTTTGTGACTAATATTTTGTCACGAAGTGTTAAAAAAAAATCTCCTAGCCAACCGCCCGCCAATGGACCGCGTGAGCCACACTGTGTGTGGCCAATTAATAGTATTATTTTGCGCAATTAAGGAATCGAACACGCATCCTCTACAGAGGTAGAGTTTCTACAATGAGGCTGATGTAGTATGTTTGTGTACAAAGTTTTTTGATTTTTACTTATAATAATAATACAACATTCTCAATTTATTAAGTTTAATTTTGTAAATTTATTTATTAAATAAATTCAATGATAGATGATCATTATTATGTGAGAGACTATATATACTTTGCATATGTGACCACATTCAATGTGTGTGAAAAAACAAAAGAGAGATATAATTTAGTTAAATAGTTAAAATTTTAATAGCATAATAATTTTTTTTAATTCAATTTTCTATATAAATATATATATATATATCATTTTTCACTGCTTTTATTTGTGGTTTCATTTGATATTTTTAAGAAATTCTTTTATAACATTTATTCATTTAAGTTTTTTTAGCAAATTAGGAAAAATATTAAATTGATATTTTGTGAGGAACTTTTTTTATAATACCATGTTATTAACTTATTGTGAGGAATTTTTATTTTTTTTTGTGATGAAAATTATATTTCCTCACATTAGTCATCATTATTGTCAGGAAACTTCAATTTGTTTTAAAAAACAAAATTTAATGTGATGAAATTATAATTCGTCACATTGTGGTATGTTTATATGACAAGATACAATCTCCTTACAAATATCTTGTCACAATAAATACATTCTTTTGTAGTATGAAGCTCAAAATATATTGCAAATTGTGTTTAGACTTCTTGATTTATCATACAATTACGATTTTTTTTCTTATTTTAAATATTATAAATATCCCCTTTAGATTTAGGACATTCTTCTAAACATTAATAGATATGTAGAAAAAATAATTTTTCTGCAACAATAATAGGCAATTCGACCACCAAAAGATGCATCTTGTCGAACCTGCCAAAATCCTTAATCAATTTTGTTATTTCACCAAATTTCGCAAAATAATTTCATTTTATACTACCAAAACTAGGACCAAACATCACTATCTATAATCTGATACCACCACCTTTTTTTTTTTTTTTTTTTTTTGCAATTGACTTTATATATAATTTATATATCTTGAACTTGTCAAGAACATATGAATCCCATGTCAAAACTCTGCCGGAAACTACAGAAAGACAACTCACAACTATGTTATGCCTCGATAAAGGATGAATTTTATTAACCTGATGCATACATGAGGAAGGTATTTGTAATTTTTATAATCACAACGACTAATTTATGATAATATTATATCTCAAAGGGTGTAAATGTAATTTCCCCCTAGTACAATATAATTACGGAAAAAAAATATGATCCACAATCATGAAAAACATAATATTATGTTTGGAATAAAGATTTTAGTGAGAAAAAGTAGAAAGAATATGAAAGCGGTCAAAATTGAAGTATAGTACTATCAGTTGAAGTAATTTTTTTTTTCCATATTTTCCTAATCAAAATTTAAGTGTGCCTCCTCCTCAGCCATTTGAAAATCTCCACCATTATCCTAACACCAAAAGGCACCGCCGCCGTCGCCAACAGATACCGGAACTTGACCGACTCGCCGGGGGCGATGGCGAACACTGCTGACGCATAAGTGGCGAACATGGCCAAAATGGCCCCCCACAACTCAAAGTGGAAAGGGAACCTGTAAGTGAGGCTTATCAGGACTAAGATGGACGTGGACAGGGCCAGAGTGTTGCACATCAAAAATGCGTAGAATGGTCCCTTCTGGTTCGAGTATATAGCCCTGCCGGCCTTGTGGCCTTTCTCGTCGTCCTGCCAGACGCCACCAGGCGGATTCACGCCCGCTTGGAAGGTCACGGCGGTGATGAGGGCAGTGACTATCAACAGGACGTTTCGCGTGTCGTTTGTGGTGTCAGCGTGCGCGTTGTACCCCAACTGGGTCCAGCCACCTCTTCTCATGGCCTGAGCCTGAGGGGGGTTAGCCATATTAGTGTGTGTGTGTGTGTGTGTGTGTGGAGTTTCTTGAATATATATAAATTATCTAATTGTGTGAAATTACATGGTAGGCCGTATCGGAGACCAGGTCTAATTGTTGCTTTGTAATAGTTTTCTTCATTTCACACTTGAAAGATGCTCTAGAGCTGGGATTGGTTTGTTAGTCATCTGTTTCTTGGAAAAATGCAGTGGAAGTTTCAAGCTTTAAAAGAATATATTATAGTTTTAAATATATAGATATAATTAATAGAACAAGCTTATTATAAAAAATAATATTATTTATATGTTTTATATTACTTATTATGAAATAAATAAAATTTTTAAAGCTTAAAAAGTTTTTAAAAAATACAAAATATATTCAATCAAAAAAATATATATTATAGTTTTAAATATATACCTTTTTATAAAGCAACAACGTCCTCTAATAACTGCTTGATGTCTTTGGTCTGGCCTTATCTTTTCTTTTCTTTTTTTTCTTTTTCCTCTCTCCTATTTTCTCTCACATTTCACTCACTCTTATTTTCTCTCAAATTCCACTCACTCTCATCTTTTTGATGTGATATAGTATTTCTCTCTATTTTTTCTCCCCATCTTCTCTCATATCTTTATCTTCAATATTTAATTTATTTTATATTTTTATTTATTTAGTTAATAATAAAACTCAATTTAATTTTCAATCAATTTTTTTTGGTTGTTTCTAATATATAAATATAATTTTCAATCTTTTTTTTGTTTTTCATAATATATAAAATTATAAATTCATTAAACATGTGATCAAATTATATTTAATTTTTATTTTGTAAAAATATAGAGTGTCACACCCGTGAGTATAAATAAATATTCAAAGTACTTATAAATTTAAATTATTTATTATAAGTTTGAAATAACAAAATAGAAGCCCATAATCACTAATTTGAGATAATGGGCCCATAAATTATAGTTTTCATTTGAGAAATGGATCAATTTACTTGATTAAAAATGGTCCATAATCATTAATTAAAATTAAGGGCTCAATTCATCTTCTTTGCTTTCTCGTCTTCTCCACCGTCTTCTCTGCTTTTCGTTTTCTCTGTGAACTTCATCTTCTCCAACAAATCATTCAATCTTATCCCACAAATCACTCCATATCCATTCCGTTCCCATTCCGATACAATAAAACAACCGTTAAATCACTGGAACGCTGTTCAGAACGGCACGTCACTCTCATAGCCGTTATAGGTCGGAACACCGGAGCGGAGGCCGGCATTCTGGTTCCGTTTCAGCCATTATAACGGCATTCCAATTAACCATACTCAATGGGGGCTAACTGTAAGACAAAAGTGGATGACAGGGGTGGTTTCTGTACTTTGCTAACAAAAGTTTCTATGCATTTTGTCTGTTACGCTTCACAAGTGCGGTTCTCATGTTCTGTGTCCCATAGGATTGTAGTTTTTTCAATTGAGTCCCAATCAGATTTTTTTTTTCAAATTAGTCCCAAAAATTTGGGACTTTTACGAGTTTTGTCCCAGTGAAGGTCCGCCGTTAGTATAGTTGACGGAACTATGGCGTGTCTATTAAAAATAACTAACTTGTGGTTGGATTGACATAATGTACTCTGGAGGGAAATTTGGGGCCATTTTCCTGCTAATAAAGGCTCTGCAAGTCCAGAAAAAATTCATTATTTTTCCCTGTCATTTCTTTGTTTACTATTGAAGAGATGAGAAAAAAAAATGACGAGATGGAGGTTGGGAATGTCAATTGTTTCTGTGGCAATGCAGCTCGGCAATAGACGTCATGGACCACCAGGTCGGAGATTTCGTGCTTACCCGAATAGAAATGGTGGTTGTCATTTTTTTGAGTGGCAAGATCCTCCCATGTGTGCTAGGGCTCGAGCCATTATCCTGGGCCTAATGCGTAGGATTAACATGTTGAGGGCTAATGAAGAAAAAATGATGATGAAGAACAAAATTCTGAGGGTCTTGTTGTTTGATGCTTTGTTTTTGACGTTTTGGAAGTAGAAATGTGTTAGATGATGGAATGCTTGATGAATGGGGGAATGTTTTGTGGCGGCTTTAATTCTCTTCTTTGTTATTCAACTTTTTTGTTTTTTTTTTAAATTAGTATGAAATGCTTCATGTTATATGGGGAATATGTTATTCCCCACTTGTATATATTAATGAAGTATTAAGTTATTAAGTTGTATGTTTTACAGTAATGTTTTGTTCATCTTGTGTTGTTGTTATATGTTGAAGTGTTTTGTTCATCTTTATAACTCTACCTGTTAGCATTAAAAAACTTGAAAGTGCAATGTAAAGTTGGCAACAAAACATGTATTGATACATACAAGTTCAAATAGTTTAACATTGTTGCTCAACAAAACAAGGGCATGTTTACACTGTAAATAAAACAAAAGATTGAAGAACAAAATGAGTTTGTTTACACTGTAAACAGAACAAGAAATTAGTTGACACTGTAAACAAAAAAAAAAAAGAACAAAAAGGGCTTGTTTACATCATCATACACCTAACCAAGTAAGCTCAAATGAGTTTGTTCTTAAACATCTATAGCAAAGAACAATCTCAAAATGAACATATTAATTCTTCGTCTTTTTGATCCACCCTTCTTTGACTTAGGACCCTTTTGCTTAACTGATGCACATGCAGTTGAAAAGATTATTCCTTGTTACATAGTTCCTTCCATCTTTTATGAGCATTGGGACATTGCTTCCGCTAGCTTGAGTACTAATAGGAGGCCTAATGAGATGTGGTGGAGGAGGTGGCATAAGTGGTATATTTGGCATTTTTGTAAGAACTGATGAAGCTTTAGTGGTGGGTTGTGCCTTTGTAATACAAATTGTAAAAGTTAGATACTCAAAAATAAAGAAAATAGGAAAATGATATTGTATATTAATTAAACCACACATGTGATGTGCCCACTCCAACTTCATTGTTGTTCTATTGTCCTTGCTAATCACTGATGCCACTGAAAAGTCTCCTTCTAGACTGAAATTGCCATAAAATTAGGCCATTAATTGTACATAAAATCACATTTAATAAGACATCAAAAGTTACACTTACCTGAAGTTTTGATGGCTTGGCAGTTTCATTAGCAATAGTTGTCATTAGGTCTAAGTTGGTGTTTTATGATTGAGCTAATTCCTCAGCTTCCAAACTAGCCACAAGCTCTTCTGCTTCCTTTTTGACCTTACACCATTTCTTGTTGTTGCCAGGTT
The DNA here is from genome assembly GCA_026212405.1 of Petrea volubilis. Classification (NCBI taxonomy): domain Eukaryota; kingdom Viridiplantae; phylum Streptophyta; class Magnoliopsida; order Lamiales; family Verbenaceae; genus Petrea; species Petrea volubilis. The sequence goes on from CM047875.1 coordinate 18,879,581, forward strand.
GCACACAAAACTTACCGGTCACCTTTGAGGGTTGTCTCTTTAATTTGAATGGTGCCTTCTTACTCTTCTCCCCTTTCTTCTTCTTGTTTGGATGCTCATCTGGCTCCAACCTCCTAGACTTTTTTGGCTTCCTAACTTTTTTCCCCAAGTTTGGTAGGCAAGGTGGAATGAAACCTGTTTTGGCCCAAAATGCAAGACTATTGATTGGTCCAATTGCATGGATGTACACTTTAAGAAAAATCTCCACATGGTAATACTCATGTACAAAATCTACAGGATTCCATTTTTGGCAAGAAATTGCACACAAGCCATGAATGCATGGAATTCCTGTAAGATCCCATTTCCTACAAGTGCAATTGTGGTTATGCAAATCAACAATATACCTTGCACCATCAAAACAACCAATTTCATAATGATAATCATCAAACTTGAAAGGCATACAACTCCCAGCCTTCTCAATGTTCTTGTTCACAATTTTCTAAATGTTAGGACACAACGTGCCTTTCCATTTTCTTCATGCCTTGTCTTTCCAATCAATAAGTTTTTTCATTATATACTGTCTTATCCACTCAAGCATGGTAAGCACAGGCTTATCTCTAGCATCTAGAATACAAAAATTAAATGTTTCACTTATGTTATTTAACAAAATGTCACATTTAGGAATTGTATTAAAATAAGCCTTGCTCCATTGACTTGGAGGCTTGTCTACAAACCAATCATAAGTAGATTGGTTCAACTAGAGCATTTCTTGCATTCTTCATTCGAACTCTAGTACCGTTGTTGCATTTGTAGCATTCCATAGAGCATTCTTATATGTCTCTCCCCTGAAACCTACTGATTTGAAGTTCCCATTTAAATACCTGACACAAAACCTATTTACAACCCCAGGAAGTACATTTTCAAAGGCTGGGACTAATCCCTTTTGTTTGTCAGAAATGAAGGTAAAAGCATCATCTCTAACAATGTCAAGGTTATCCCTTAAGAAGACAAGAAACCACTCCCAACTTTGCTTAGTTTTACTCCTCACAACGGCATATGCCAAAGGATATATACCATTATTAGGGTCTACAGTCACAGCAGTGAGAATCACTACCCTATGTGGCCTTTCAAGTGACACCCCCACAATAGGTCTACATCCTGATTTGAATCCATTTTTTAGGGTACCAAGGCAGATACAGAATTTATCAAATTTTTTAACACCTTCTAGACTTGTATCTTGCATTTTCATAATTATTGTTTATTCTGAATTTGTTCTTCTCAATTCTGTAGCATAATCCCATAGTTTGGCATATTGATCCTCAACACTACCTTCAATCTTTTTCAAAGCCTTATACTTGGTTTTGTACAACTGAATCTTGGTTACATTCACAGTAAGTTCTTTCTACACTTCATATTTAAAGCCATCAAGATCTCTGTCAGGGACAGAAATGAACTTATCTTCATATTTCTTTGCTAACCAACTAGATGTAAAGTTTTTAATATGAAACTGTGACATACAATTATGAACAGAATAATATTCCCTAACCTGAAAACTTCTCTCTTTGGCTCTTTTCAAAACATGTATCCTAAATTCACATCCCTCTTCAGCACACTTGGCATAGATTCTTCTGTTGCTATTCTTAGTGATTCTCAAGTTTCTTTTGATTTTAATGGCAAGTGAGTATACTATATCCCTGAACAACTCTTTACTTGTGAACACTAAGCCCAATTCAAAGTTAGGATCAAATATATCAGCAACATTGAAGACAGGATATCTATGTCCCATCTCACCCTCAAAATCAATATCACTATCCAATACATTACCCACAACTACCTCATCTTTCCCATCAAGTCCACACTCACTAGACTTACTTGATTCACTATCACTAACCACTTCATTATTGTTATTGTTATTGTTATTATTATTATTGTTATTATTATTATTATTATTATTATTATTATTATTATTATTATTATCACCATTTAATTCATTGCCATCCCCTCCATCAACTAAGTCCACAGGTTCAGGCTCAATTTGAGGGTCATCATTAAAATCGTAATCAGATTCTTATAACCCATCACTATGTGGCTCATCATCACTATGTGAAGCATTATTGTCAACCTCATTAACAATTTTTTTCCCCTTGTCAACAACATTTATATCATTGTTTAACCCCCCACCCCACCCACCCACCCCATTCACATCACCACCCTCAGCCATTGGATTAGAATAGCCAATTTGAGTCATATTTGGATCCCATTGTGTATCAACATACAAGTGCACCTTCCTTTTCCTATCAGCATTCAAATACCCATCTTGCAGAGTTACAAAATCAGTTTGTAACAAGATTATTCTCCACTTCTTTCTTTCTAATCTATACCACATTTTTCTCCCACCAAAAATCCAATGATGATACTAAAGAATCTAGTGACGAAATGCTCAACTTGTTAACATTAAAGTAGTCAAATACAAACACTTTACCCCCTATAAACTTAGCTTCAGAATAGTGCTCAAAGGTACCATTGTGATGGATCTTCAAAGTGACTAGCCCATCACGTGTTTTACCTACAAGAATCCATCAAAAAGTTCAGTCAACAAAAAAAACTCACTCTGACAACAAGCAAGAAGATTCCATCAAAGAATCCATATTAAAATAGCTCGGACATTATACTTGGTTCCCCCTCCCCAAAAAAAAACACAAAAAATAAATAATAACTTCTCAAATGGGACCACATGGGTAAACTTGGTCCCCCATTCTTAACACAAAGAATCCCCACGCCCCATATATGACAAGACAAAACACAGAACAACAAAAAAACAACCCATTCTTTTCTTCTTAAAATCTACCAAACATAGCAGTTAAAAAAGAAAAACTCAACACCCAAAGCTACATTACAGATTTAAAAAAACCACCAACCATAATTTGGATTAGGCGCATCCTCCAAGTGCTCTGGTTGTAGCGACATTCTCTGGCTATGAAGAATGTGGGTCTACTCTGCCTCCAAGAAATGGAATTCGATCGATTTTGAGATATTTTAGGTTTTTGAGAATCGGGGCATGAAAAGGCAAAGGGAAATAGGGATTTTCACCCTAACGTCTCACTTTGATTCCTTTTCCCGCTGTTTGGTTTTTTTTTAACAGTGCGTGTTACTTACGTGCAAGTTCCGTCAACTATACTAACGGCGGACCTTCAATGGGACGAAACCTCTTAAAAGTCCCAAATTTTTGGGACTAAATTGAAACAAATATCTGATTGGGACTAAATTGAAAAAACTACAATCCTATGGGACGAAATTCATAAAAAGGCCGCTCCAGTTGGTTACTTGTTTACCAAAGAACAGCCATAAGCAGAACCCATGGCAAACATGGACAGCCATAAGCCGCGTGAAATATGACTGTTGCAATCAGTGTTGCGACAATCAAGAGTATCACCCCTGCCTCCGAAGGGGAGTCTATCCCCCACTGAAATTGGAAAAATCTCCTCAATTCCCGATAATTCTTGGGTCTTTTTTTTGAAGGCCGAAGAAGAAGCTGATCATTTGTGGGCTGTTTGTTGTCAGCTGATTTAGGCCTATCAGAATTAACTATTATATCAAACTGATTGGAAGATGCAAAGCCTCCAGCGCGCCGCAACTTCTCTCTCATGAGTTGGATATCAGTTGAGGACACAATCAAGATATCAACTGGCCCTTTTTGTTCACAGCATTCAGTTCCGGCCTGTCTCCTCCTCCCCTGTTGTTTCAATCTAGAAGCAGCTCTACACTCTGCATAATGCATCCATAAATATTACAATCAAACAATGACATTATTGAATTATGTGTAATGATCAATGGCAGGCTTTAATTGTCAGGTATACATCCACAGGGGAGGTATGTGTAATTTTGAAATACTGAACGAAATAGATTCACGTATTTACACATAATCATAAAAAAGGGCAATAAAAAAACTCTTAAATATACGCACTAAATCAATCAAAGACGTGCCTCGAGTTGTTTTCTTGATGCGGCGTAGTACATGACCGTGTTCCCTTCCTTGTCTCCCCACTTCACCACCTCCTTCATACGATCATCGAGTTTTTCAAGCCACTCCAGCAAGCTTCTAAGTGCGTCGAATTTGAAGTACTTGACCGCCAAATGAAGCACGGTGTCTCCAAAACTCGTCACATCTTTAACACAATCCGAACAAGCTGATATCAACTGATCAATGATCTCACATCTCCCATTCATAACAGCATAACGAAGGGCTGTCATTCCATCTCCACCGAGCCGTCTGACAAATTTCAGGCCCGACTGCTGCCAAAATCTCCGCAACTATCTCCACATTCCCATATGCGGCAGCTACATCGAGCGGGCTGACCCTGTATCAGTTAAGTTCCATGGAGAGTTGAGGGTTGAGTCTAAGGATTTCATGTACAGAAGCTAGCTGATTGGCCTTAGTAGCTAGTGTGAGAGGGTTCTCCTTTGGATTCATGAGGGCTAAATCAGAGAGAATAAAGGGATTTTGTTGGAATAATTGATGCAACGTGTTTATATCCCCCAAACATGCTGCTTTGTACATTCTTTCATCCATTGTTGTTTCAAATTAATTACTAAAACTTGCTGGATAATGTTATAGTTTGTGCATATTTGATTATTTTCTGTTTATTTTCTCACAGATCTTGTTAGTATAGCTATATTTGAAGTATTTATCCTAAGATTGTGAATGTGACACGAAATTGGCTGGCTCAAAATTTAGGCAGCCTTTACAACTTTTTTTTTTTAATTTATTTTTATATTTTCTAAGTTTAAATGGTTGTATAAAGATAACATCCAACGGCTGCCGCAGGCTTTGCCGTAGGAGCTTTTTTTTTTTGACCACTCCTTGCTTTGTGTCCTCTTTTCTTTTTTTAAGATTAAACAATAAAATGTTTGGAGCCGTTGGATTTAATCGGACGGCTGCAACTGGCAGGGTGACACGTGCAACTTTTGACCTTTGATTTATTTTCATTTTTTATTTTTTAATGTGCAGGCCTGCAGGGGATTTTGCAAGGGTTTCGGGTTTTTCTTTTTTTCTTTTTTAATTAAATTTACAAAATTCTTGTGCTAATTCTAATTAACACAAAAAATTATGTGTTAAAAAAATAATCTAAAACTCCTTGTATTTTTAAAATCTATCAGGTAGCCTCCTGGGCTCCTTTTCTGAAAACTTGAATATGAACTTTCAATTTTATTCCCTTTTTAGAAAATTGAAAAATAATAATATATTTTATCTCTTTGGAAGACAGAAAAGCCTGAATCAAAAAAAATAAAAAGGGGAAAAGAACTTTTGCGAAACCCGAAAATTGTGGTACTTGTGTTAAAGTTTCACATACATGAGGGGGGGTGTGCTAATTTTAAAAAAACGTAAGGGATTTTAGACTAATTTTTCTTATCCTTTCAAAAAAAAGACTATTTTTTCTCAACATGAAATTTTTTGTGCTAATTAGATTTATATATATATATAAACACACACACACACATACAATCAACTTGAGATATATTATAGATATCAACCGAAACGTCACACACACACATGCATGCTCTCCCAAAGGGGAAGGAGATAGGACAAAAGTGTTCGAACTCAAAACCTCAATGGTATCAGATCCGAATCCCACCACTAGGCTACAACACCAGTGGCATGCTAATTAGAATTAATATAGGAGCTTCTGTAAATTTAACTCAATGTTAAAAGGGTAAATTTGTAAGCCTAAAATGCAATCATACATGCAAAAAATGGTGCGTGTAAAGTACACTATCGGCTAGGGTCTTCGCTAGTGGTTTTCACATTTTCACAATGTCTCTTATACTAATTTTTATTTTATGGGATTTTTTTGATTTAATTAAACTTAGCACAAGGGCGCCCCAAGAAAAAAAACTTTTTTTTCTTTATTTTTTTTCAGAGAAACCTAAGTAAGGATCAAGATTATTTGGTTGGCAGCAATCAATTAGAGCTGTCAATGGGTAGGGTATTACGTTAATCCCAAAAATACCCAAAAAAGGAAATCATGTACCCTATCCTATCTCATTTAAACACAGACTCATTGGGTCTACCCTGTTTTTAAGATCCGAGTCTAAACCCTACCCAATCAAAAAAAATTGTGTTTTTTTTCTTTTTTTCTATTTTTTATTCAATAGACACTCATTATTTAGGAATAATTTATCATGTATAACATGTTACCAGAAACTTTATCCATTGACCACAAATTTAAATTTATGACAAATTTTATTCATTACAAATTAATTAGTAAATGTCTTATTACTGATTATTATTTAACTTCATCTTAATCGAATTTCATTATAAATTTATCATAAATGTTAATATTTATAAAAGGAATCTATGAATCGTAACTTCAAAAATGAATGGTCCAACTTGATCACTCAATATAAAAAAATTCATATTAAAATAAAATTATAAATTAAATATAATATATATCATATATTATATACATTACACACACGCACACACATGACACAACACACACAACACACCCTATGCACATACACACACGTACACACACAGTTCACGCCCACACACACAAACAAATATTGAAATTTCACATGGCACGCAAACATGCATACACAAAAAATTTTGAAATTTAGGGATTCGGACAAAAATATTTGCAAATTAAAGCGGTAATAAGAATATCCTTTGGGTATCATTATCCACTAGGCCGCTAGATAGGAATGAGTAAGACCCTACTCTAACTCATACATCAATATTAGTATGGATTTGGGTTGTGTATGAATAGATTTTAAAATTTTAAGATACGAATAAGGTATGAGTGGAAAATAAATGAATTTCGGTAGAATAAAACCCTACCCATTGATGGGCCTACAATGGATGACCAGATTATATTCTCCCCATATACCCAAATTTGTTTCCTTTTCTATAAATATAACTATATATATATTTCTAATTTTGCTAAATTATTAGGGCTTGTTGAGTTTCAAATGGTTTGATTATAAATAATTTAATTGAATGTAGAAAGAATATTCATGATAAAATTATCTAGAATCAAGTCACACAAAATTTGAACCATAAAAGTAAACGACCATCAAAGACTCTCAAGATTCACTGAACAAAATGCTAAAGCCCTTATTACAAAACTCAATGAGCAGAACGCTTCGGATGGGATCAAAGTCCGACGAACCCATCATATCTTAATCTAATAACTTGAAAAGCCTTTTCCCGGTTGTAGATTGAGATTGGGGGTGCAATAGAACTTTGTTTACTGCCTGTCAGCTCTCTTCAACCATACATATATCATTAATCTAGCTCTTCAGATGTTTGTTAATCATTTTTCACTACAAAAACAACAGGTCCTCAATCCTCAATTATTTTGATTCTCACAATGTTTGGAAGGGCAGAAAGCACTTAGAATTTCTATGCATTTTGTTTGTCATCCTGTTTCCAAAGTGCACTCATCATATATGGTATCCACCTCATACAGAAAGGCAAGAAAAGTGCAGTGAGGAGCGAACCATTCGTCAATGCTCCGGCTGGTTTCATGCTCGATATGGAGCAGCCATAAGCGAACCCCCATCGCAAACATCGACACTCTCAGCTCCTTTTGGAAAGGAAAACAATCTGTCAGATAATCTATGATGCTCGTTGTTGCTGAGAAAGCAAGCGTGTTGGTGACCAAGAAAACAGTGACAGATGCTGATCGGCTCAAATTAGTCCCGCTTAAATTTGAGGCTTCGAACAAGTAGCTCGGAGGGGTTATTCTGGCTTGAAATGTGACCGTTGCTATCAGTGTTACCACAACCAGGAGTGTCGCTGGCGCCTTGGCAGGCGAGTCTCTCCTTCACTGGAATTGAAAAAGCTTCCTCAAATCGAGCCAGTTCTTTGGTTTTTCTGATGGAAGATGTTAATCCTTTGCGGGGTGTTTGTTGTCGGGTGATTTAGGCCCATCAGAAACTACTATACCAAATCGATCAGAAGATGCAGAGCCTCCCGCGCGCCTTAACATCTCCCTCATCAGTTGGATATCATTTGAGGACTCGATCAAGATATCAACAATTTCCGTTGCTGTTAGGCCCTTTTTATTCAAAGCATTTAGTTGTAGTCCATCTTCTGCTCTGTTGGTCCAACCAAGAAGCAGCTCCACACTCTGCGTAGTGCATACATGAATGTCAAACATTCAGAAACTACACGAAAATGGCCACAGAAGGGGTGGATTGTTAGGTAGAATATGCGTACAGGGGAGGTATGCCTAATTTTGAAATCAACAGGGCGGTACAAAAACTCTTAATGTAACGTTGTTATGTTAATTAGGTATATTTACCGAAAAAGGCCCAATGTTTGTCCTGATTACAAAGAGTACCCTCTGTATCTATTGAAATTACAATCACCACACTTGAGAGTTGCTTCCGTCTTACAAATAGAACCAACCCTTCGTTGTCCTTGCTATCTATCAGTGTCAAACTGGTAATTGTAATTTCAATGGATATACGGGCTGGCATTTTTTGAAATTGTACCCGGTTAATTAAGACTTTCCTCTAGTTGTTTTCTCGACACTGCATAGTGCAAGACCGTGTTCCCCTCCTTGTCTACCCAATTCACTACCTCCGTCAAATGATGAACTTTTTCAAGCCACTCAACCATACTTCTAAGTGCTTCAAATTTGAAATACTTGACAGCCAAATGAAGCGCAGTATCTCCGAAAGTCGTCACATCTTTAGCTGAATCAGAGGATGCTAACATCAACTGATCAATGATCTGACACCTCCCATTCATGAGAGCATAATGAAGGGCTGTCCTTCCATCCCTACCGGGCTGTTGATAGATCTTGGGCCCCAGTGCCGCCAAAATCTCCGCAACTATCTCGACATTCCCATAAGCAGCAGCTAAATTGAGCGGACGAACCCCATCTCGGTTAACTTCCATGGCCAGTTGAGGGTTGAGTCTCTGGATTTCATGTACAAAAGCTAGCTGATTGGCGCTAGTACCTAATGTAAGAGGGTTCTGTTTGGAAATATTTATAAGGGTGTGATCAGAGAGAATGAAGAGATTTTCTTGGAGTAGTTGGTGCAGCATGCTTACATCTCGTGAACATGCTGCATTAATCAACAGTCTTCGGTCCATTTTGTTACAAATAACAGATCATGTTGATGTAGCTTTGTTCAAGTATTTATACTAAGGTTGTAATATTTTTAAATTGGTTAGAGATGAAACTGGTTGATGTTGATTATTATTATTATTATTAGTTTTACAAATGTTAGTGGTGATATATGACAATTCTATATGTAATTAATAATTATAACATATGGAAAATGATTAATTACACTGACACCCTCTCTGAAATACCTAAATTACGAACTCCCCCTCTATCTTATATAATTACAGTGACCTCCCTTCGAAGTTCTACCGTTTAACAAACTCTCATCTCCATTAAGATATTTAACGAAAAAATATTAATTCGACATATATTCAACAAATTCTTATTTTCATTGTTTTTTTTAGTTATTTTTTGTTGGGCGTAATTAGGTTGTTTTACACTTTGCATTTGAGTTTTGTAATTATAGAAACTTTGAGAGGAAATCGTTATAATTACGAAAGGTTGAAAAGGAGTTGGTAATATCTTAGATATTTTAAATGGGGTGGCAGTATAATTAATGCAAAAGAAAAAAAAATCGCGTGGCGATCACTCCTAAGTCAATTTGTTGGTTTATATATAGTGATATGTGCTCCTTGTTGGGCATTTTCGATATGGTCGAATTTAAATTTTCAAGCACTGTGGAATGATTGAAATATTCTTCACTAAATATCATATATATTGACATAAAAGTCAATGATTGACCACGATATTTTTACATAGCTCTTTCAAAATCGTGGTTGACTCGTTCAAATGGCTAGCATTCTCATTTAATCTTCTTTATTTATTAAAAAATAATAATTAATTACATATCAATCGATGATTTTAATACTACTTAAATCAAAAATAAATTGTTATGCTGATCATTACCAATCATTAAAAATACAAGAAAACTATTGAGCATTAGACTGTGAATTAAGGTGCGTGCGTAGAAGGTATTGCATTTGATATAAAAAGTATCCAATTCATTAACTTATTTGATAGTAAAGTTTGTCACTCATATATATTAGTGTTTGGCCAGTTGTACAATGACACAGTCTAGTGATTTTTTTCCTAAAAATAGATGTTCCACGTATTTTCACAGCATATTTTATCCTTCTTTTGTATGATTTAATGGATCTTTTGGATATAAAAATTAAGTTTAAGAGAATTTTATTATTTGACTGTTTACGATATATGTTTCCTAAAAATAATGAAAAAGAAAAGATATGATAATGAGAGTAAAATTTGTTGAAATTAGAAGTTAGGGTTATTGTATGATATAAATTGTAACAATCTCTTTTGGTACATTTGTGACATTACACTTTAATGTTTATCAACCTACCAGAAATTTTTTTTATCTGTGAGGTGGATATCCTTGAACTATTTCTTAATATCAAACAAAAATTTTGGAAGTTGTTGATAAGGTTTCGTAGAATTTGCGTCGTAAGGATTCATATCTTGCTCAATACTAAAAAAGGCATAAAACAAGTTTCTTTGATTTGCATATATCAGCCCTAATTGCTTAAAAATCAATGAGTGTATCGACGGACCATTAGGGAGTGTTGGAAAATTGTATTTCTAGCAAGTTGGTATTTGACCAACTTTAAGACATTATCTAAGTGGGTTACAAATGTAATTTGTAATTATGGTTGGCATTAATAAATTCTACTTCGAAAGTAGATGTGAATAATGTGTTCACTCGATTGAATACAATTTCGGGTGAATAACAAATTAATTGTCAAAGTTGGTCACTTAAAAAGATAAATCTAGGATTGAGAATGCATTTAAGAATGTCATCCCACATTGAGAAAATGAAGGGAAAATTAGCTATTTAATTTAGGCCAAAAACTCACAAGGGATTAGGGTCCCTTGGGGATACCCAAATGTGTAAATGGGTAGGGACCTAGGTCGAAGTGGGTTAGGGCCAAAGCCCACGCGCGCACCGCCACCTCCGTCCAGTTTGGCGGCCAAGTCGGATTTGGGCTAACTAAAATATATTCTTTTTTATCTAAATTCGAATTGAAATTTAGGTCGAACCAAACCCAAATTTGAGTCAAACGGATTCGGATTGTGGGTTCGGGCGGTGCGGTTCGACTGTGACTTAACCAACTGAACCGGTGCACAACCTTTTATTTATTATGAATACACCTCACTCTTAACAGAATCATTCACTCATATATAGTTTGTATTTCAATACACAAACTTTCCAAAAGCATTGTAATTTTCTTTCAAGAGTTTCAAACACTTTTTATTCGTTCTTCTTGATATTTGAAGTGCTTCTATCTCAAAAAATCTCATTCTATCTTGGGAGACAATTGACATTGCACTATACGAGGCAAAATTATTTTAGAGATAGAGAATCAAATTCTCGCCTCGACTTTATTTTATTAAAATCACCTCTATTTACAAAACAACGGGGAGTGCATTAAACAATAGACTGAGTACTCATTTAAATTTGACCCCATATATATATACACACGTGTGTGTGTGTGTGTGCGCGCGCGCGTGTGTGAAGTAGGGGGGCATGTGTACCTTCCTAAAACTATACGTGGCTCCAAGACCGATCTATATGTCCAATGACGGTACTTCCTAGCTAGAAGAATATATCTATGCTTTAGTTTTCAGAAAACCACGTCCTTGTGAATTGCACTTGTTTCAGCTTCCCAAGCATCCGTATCAGGCAAGGTCGGAGCCTCAGAAACAGAGGCATACAAACGGCAGCAGTGAGCAAAACGGTCTTTACAGTTCCGGTCGGTTTCGTGTTCCCTAGAGACCACGAATAAGCAAAAAGCATTGCACACGTCGACACCCGGAGCTCCCTCTGAAAAGGCGAACCTACCATCAGATAATCGATGATGCTCATCGCTGTCGAGAGCGCGATCGAAGTGGCGACCAAGAACAGGGTGATCGACACCAGAGTGACCCTCTCGGCGCTTGTTCTCTGTATCTCATTCAGCGTCTCTGTCGTATTTGAGTTATCTTTGGTGCCGTTGATGGTTAGGTTTGAGGCCTCGAATAAGTAGCTTGGTGGGTTTATCCCGGCTTTGAATGTGACTGTTGCTATGAGTGTTACTACGACCAAGAGCGAGGCCCGTGCCTCAGCGGGGGAATCTCTGTGCCACTGAAACTGGAAGAGTTTTATGATGTCAAGCCAACTCTTGGGCTTTTCTGGAGGAAGAAGACGTTGATTGTTCGTATTTGTGGGCTGTTTTTCGTCGGGAATAGTATGAATTTGATCAGAAGATGTAGAGCCGCCGCGGCCAGTGAGCTTCAAGATCTCTCGTATTTGGGCATCGTTCGAGGACTCGGCCAAGATTTCGACTATGTCCATTGCTGTGAGGCCTTTTCTGTTCACAGCACTCAGTTCTAGTCTGTTTCCTCCCGTTTTGTTGTTCCAATCAAGAATCAGCTCCACACACTGCAAAATGCGTTCATAATAAGGAGGAGGTAATTGTTAGGTAGAAATAAGTTGCAAGTGGAGGTATGCGTCATTTTCGAATCAATATACGACTTGCCTCGAGTTGTTTTCGCAACACCGCGTAGTGCAAAACGGTGTTCCCCTCTTCATCTCCCCAATTTATCACCTCTTTGACGTGATCAAGTTTTTCAATCCATTGAAGCAAACTTTTAAGCGGTTCAAATTTGAAGTACTTGACAGCCACATGAAGCGCGGTTTCTCCTAAACTAGTCACATCTTTAGCACAATCTGAACAAGTTGATATCAACTGATTGATGGTCTCACATCTCCCATTCATAACAGCATAGTGAAGGGCAGTCCTTCCATCTCTACTGGGCTGTCGACAAATTGTAGGCCCTACTGCCGCCAAAATGTCTCTAACAATCTCCACATTGCCGTATGTTGAAGCTACATCAAGCGGCCTCACCCCTTCTCGGTTAACTTCTGTGGCGAGTCGAGGGACGAGCCTCAAGATTTCACGTACGAAAACTGGCTGATTGGCCTTTGTAGCTGATGTAAGAGGGTTTTCTTTGGAATTCATGAGGGTGTAATCGGAGAGAATGAAGGGATTTTCTTGGAGTAATTGGTGAAGTATATTTATATCTCCTGTGCATGCTGCTTGGTACATTCTTTGATCCATATTGTTCGAAATTCACCACTGAAACTTCTTGTTATAACTCATGTTTAATTAGCTTATTTATATTTTGGACTAGGTTGTAATATGTTGGCCCTCGGCGTGTGTGGTTAGAAATGAAATGTCTTGATTTTTTCTAATTGACTAATCGGCATATATGGTGGTTGTGTGAACAGCTCAATAACTCTTTGAGGTGACATAACAGTCCATTTTTCTTGATTTATGTTGGCAAATCTTATAATTGCTACACTGATTGACTGTTAATTTTTCATTGTTGAAACCTAAGTTCCAAAAAAAATCCAACTGTTAAACTTTCACCCTAGCTAACACGGTTAAGATTGTGTAATTTTTGAACTACTTTCATTGAGAAATATTTTATCTAAGAATTATGGGTAACACCCTTAGGTTTATTGTATTTACAAATGACCCCCTATTCTTTAAAAAAATTACCAAAATCCCCCTAAGATATGCATTGTCTAACAATTCAACCCTACAGTTAGGGTTCTATGAAAATTTTGAGCAATTTTTCAAAAATACCCTTATAAAGGCGGGAAATCATTTTAACATTTTTTTTTTGACAAAGATGCTCTTTTGGGGTGATTCGTAATTTGTTATAGTAAATAGGGTGTTAAATGTGATATAAGTTATAGTCCCAATTGTTAAATGCAATTTTCTTTGCTCAATTTGTATCTAAAAACTTTCGAAAATATATGCCCCAACTAATTTCATGTCCGACGCACCCTATAAAATACCTAAATTACCAACTCCCCCTCGATCTTATACAATTACAATGACCTCCCTATCAAAGTTCCACCGTTTTAACAAACTCTCCACTTCATTAAGATTTTTAATGAAAAATGCTAATTCTACATATATCCCTAAACAAAGTGCGCAATTATCTCTCAAAATTTTGGTATTTTCACTATTTTTTTTAGTTATTTTTGGTGGGCGTAGTTAGGTCGTTTTACATTTTGCATTTGAGTTTTGTGATTAAAAAAACTTTGAGCGTAAGTCGTTACGACTATGAAAGATTGAAAAGGAGTTGGTAATATCTTAGGGCTTCGTTTGGTTGTGGAGATGTCATAATTGTGGGTTATTTAAAGAGTGCAGATTAACAGAGATAAAACAAACTGACACATCTTGTTCGGTTGTTTTTTTGGGCAATCTCAACTTGAGAGATATTGTTAGGTGACGTATTCGGTTACACAAAAATACAGGGGATAAGTGAAGACGTTCAAGTGAATTTCCAATATTACCCCTCAAGCAAAGGTTTAAAGGTTAGGTGTACTTGATGAAGAATCGTTAAATTAAAGAGCACGACATGTGAAGTACGGCTCGTGATTCAGAGAAACGCCATTCTGGGATAAAATTGCCATCCCCTTTTCTGTTCAATAGTTAGGGTTCGCATTGTGTCGTTACGAAAACAGGAATGGCGACAGTGTTTGCCCTATCATACCGCTGGAGTAAATTCGAGCCGGCAAGAGGTAAGATAATTTCGTTCCACTGTCATCTCGATTTGGTTTATCAAACTTTTTTGATGCACATTGATATGTTCGTCATATACGGGACGATACTACGTCAGATTCAGAGTAATATAAATCTTATTGTATGCGTCCCCAATTTGTTAGTTATTTGGCTGCACGTTGATCTTTCTCGACGATTTTTGTTGAACAAATTTGGGCTTTTCGATATGATAGACTTTAGTTTGATGTTTGTTCATCACCCTCGTGAGATACTATGCCCTTGTTAGCTGGTTTGAAATTTAATTTGAAGTTTCGCTAGCCTTCGTTAAATGTGTATGTGCTTTTCAATTTAGGTACACGTTCATGTCTTGGATTTTTTTTTGTTTAATTTTTTTTTCTCAATCGTTACCTATTCGCACGAGTATCCGAGATAATGTTAAAATCAATCTTGTCATTTGACCTATGTTTAAAGCCATGTATTTAAAATTTTCCCTCTACAAATGATCTTCGAATGGTATATTGAACTAGTAAAATGAACCGAAAGATGTAATTTGGCTCTCATTATTACATGTTCAAGTAGTGTAACTTTTTTGCAATTTTTTTGTGGCTTCTATTACGTATAGGTCCATGAGTCAAGAGAGAATAGTGTATTTTGGCGTTGCGTTCTGCTTTCTCTGGACGAGTTGCGATACACATTTCGAGTACATCCCGCTGCACTATATGCAATAGAGCCATGAAACATGGACTGTTGACCCAAAGATTTGTATGGACTTGAAGGAGGAAGAGCTCCACATACTATAGGGTGATGTTCGGTGGTCCTTTGTAATGCCCCATTGTGTTAGTTGTTCACTGTCCCAATTGTATTGTAAAAATTTTGTTTCCTAGTGTGGTTACATTTTCAAGTCGAGTTGGCCACCATCGGATAACAACTTTTTTAACACGTTAATTGTGTAGTGTTGTACCAAATTTCGCATTGTTAAAGTAGGGTTTCTATACATGAACACAATGCTTCTTTGCAAATTACATTGTCAAGTTTGTACGGGAATTAGTTTTCCTTTGCTATCGTTTAGAATGTTTATATGAATCTGCTTTGGGTATGAAGTATACCTCATTTGCCCCTCGTGCGGTCAAAGTAATTTGGAAGCCATATTTTTATTTCCCAATAAGCAACAAAGCAAAAGTGGGTACAGCAATACCAACGTAATTGTGTTGTCCATATTTAGCAACGGCCGAAGCTCCCTTAGGGATGAAAAGCACAATCCCTATGCCCTTTGACTAATTCTTGTCTTGATTAACACCTCACTTAACCAATGACTACATATTTGGCGTAGGTGTGGTAAGTGAAATACTTTTCCGAAATGTGAAGTGGATGGCACAATGGAATCGACAATTCAACCGTTTGCGCTATGATTCGGCCGACGGGCAAAGATCAATACAAACAAGAATTACTTGTGAGTCAAATAAAGACTCAACAATACCTAATTCTTAACGTTACTAAACGACAATCACAAAAAAAATTAACAAAAACAGAATTACATGATCCCACACGGCGCATACGAATTGTTATTCCACAGAGAATTACTCGATGAAAGCATAAAATACGAGGACCACACCTAGCTGCCAATTAAAGTTGGATCTGATGGAACACCGACACCTACTCATTCTTCAAGGGACTTCTTGATTCGGGTTAGTTGATGTCGATGCTTGGGAACCAAAGGGATCTTCATCATTGTCATTGTTGTCTTCACTCCCAAATGAGTCAGGGGCATAAGCATGGGATTGTGCAAAAGGACCGAAATTTAACCTCTGTGTCTGTGGATTCGGAATTACCCCCCTGTTTTCATTAGGAGCACGACCATCCGACTCTTGGCTTCCCAACCCCAAGTTGTCATAAATTGGATCAAGGCAATTCCAAAAGGTAGTTCCTAGTGATTGGTAGGAGCTGCGATTGCCGGATACATGATTGTTTGACCGTGATGTCACACGACCTCCACCAGTACGTGCCTCAATGAGTTCCACCGAGTCGTCTGAAATAGTGATTATTTCAGGGTAGTCTTCTGGCTCAAGAACTTGGGGTGGGCCAAAAATTTTCAACAAGGACTTCCACTCCGGCTCACCGACAATCATGTACGCTTCCGCGATCCTATGACGCTAATAACACAATTGCATTTAGTATGTCATTATGATATGTTGAACAACTCAAGAATGGGACGCAGGGTACCCCCGATGATCTTAGGGACTGAGTATTAGTTCGATATCATACATAAGATCTCATGCAAGACACAACGATTCAATGGTAGTTTAAAAGATATCATAACTAGGCAATCATGATAAGAATTTTTACCACATAAATGAGATCCCATAGAGCACCATTGGCGCGAATGACATTGCGTTGAGGGTCGTATGTCACTCCATCAACATTAAGGGCAAATCCAAACGCCTTATGGCGTTTCTCCAAACGGCGGAACCAATAAACCGCCTCGTCGATGGAAAAATTGACGTTGCACTTTCGGTTAACCACATCAATGGATGCCCCAATTATGTTGGTCTCGTATTGACGTAGTGGTTGTTGTCTGCCTTCGCAAAACTTGCACAGTTGCCGGATGAATTCATGATCTACATGGCGATTCCATGTGGTCGAGCCCTCATACAGAACTTGTTCCTGAGTTCTCGGATTGCAGGGTGCCATCTCTGCTTGGGACTAATCACAGTTTAGTCGAATAACGAGCCTCTTCAGTTATTACTGGTTTTTGTATTTGAATGGTCGATGCAATGTTCAAGTGCCAAAAAAGAGGTTACTAAATACACACTACAATTCAGCATATGTATTTGTATTTATAGTCGCACAAGGATTGCATTATCATCATTACGTCTGGTTTGTTGAATTCTTTATTCGCGTGTAAACTATGCTCCCCAAAAACAAGATACTCATATTTAAATTACACAATATAAAATGCATTGTAAGACATATACTGAATGTACCACAACCATCTAGTGAATACGGCCTCATCACATTGTCACCTCATTGATTCAATAACCACTAACTATTACCCTTTTGAAAAATCTAAAAAAAAGATTTTGCTCTCTTTTCGCAAAGATTTTCTGGTATATGTTCTGTTCGAAGCAGGGAATATATTCTCTGTTGAGCCTATACTGAATAACCTCTTAGGTGCTCCTTTACATGGCCATTTTTTTTAATTCTTTATTGCAATACATATCCACATCAATGAATTTCGTTAACCAATTTTCAAATTATGTTAAAATTAATAACATCCAGATCGCTGCTTACAACATCATTTCATTAGTGGGCAAAATAAAGGACTTTTAAGGTCATACGACTATTTAAACAAGTTTTGAGGCACAAGTAACCTGCTTACATATTATTGTTGTTACGTCTACAACTAAACAAGTCTTGTGTGTGGGTTATTGAGTCACCCCTCAATGGACAGTGTACATGAAAACATTCAGGAAAGGTTGTTTTGGAACTCCCAATGGACCAAAGACATGGAGCGCACAATCGTCGAGCTGCTGGCCGAACAAGCAATTGATGGCTTGTATGAAGTTGGTCATCCGAGCCAGAGTTCCATTCGTGTGGGACTGGAACTTCTTAATGATCGTTACTCCCTACAATTGAACTACGGATTCATAGCCAATCGTGTTCGTTGCTTAAATAATCGCTATCTATGCTTCAAATGGCTCACCACCCAATCTGGTTTCTGTTACGAGGAGTCTTCATCCATTTATGTGTTCCCTCGTGAAACGTACGAGAGATGCATTCGGGTAAGATCACTTTTGTAATCATAAATTAGGGGAGGCCCTTCCTGCTTGTTATATGTTACATGTGTATAATTAAAATAGTTTCAAATACGTTTGTGATTCATATGATACGGTTTTTGCAGGAATCCAATCTCGTCCGGGCATATCGGGATCATGCAGAGCCACTTTGGGTTGATCTACAATGCATTTATGGACAAGTCGATGGTGTGAGCCCCATCGGCTCTCCAATTCATGAAAAAGGCATACACAACATTATAAACGCACTCGGAGCTCCACCTGAAAACCGAGACCTTGGACTGAACGATGCTAATTATAGGGTGAATTGGAATGATGATAACGATCAAATAGCACGAGATTGGTGGCGATACGTTGCCGACGGCCACAACAATGAGCTAAATGCCGCCGACGGCCACAACAATGAGCTAAATGCCCCTAATGGGACTCCACCTGCTTCACATTAGGGGCTTAGACACAAAATCCCTACGCGACATTGGTCGAAATGACTTACCCCCCTCCAGTAGATGTAAGGCTGTTTTCTGGTTAAAATTATGAACTTTTTTCGGCTAGTAGTTCATCTGGTTAAAGTTTCCGTGGTTTGAAGTAGTATCAAATGGCAACTTGTGTACCATTTTCAATGCATCATGGATTTCCTCGTTGCTGTAATGTTCTTGTTGCAATCATGCATTACAAAAAATAGCATGAACATGTTTTGATTAGTTCACCTCGCGTGTTGGCTGCCGGAAAAAGTACATAAATTTTCGTACCAGTGACCTTAGTCACTAAAATACAATTCAATTATTGTTGCGATTTTTCCGCAAGTGTACAGGTCGGGACGGCCTCTCTTCACGGGACGGCTTAAGCCGTCCCAAATTGAACCCTGAAGGCCCCTACTGGCGAAATCGGGACGGTTTATTGGATTAGGGACGGCTTAAGCCGTCCCGAATCGAACCCTGAAGGCCGCCACTGGCGAAATAGGGACGGTTTATTTGATTTGGGACGGCCTAAGCCGTCCCGAATCGAACCCTGAAGGCCGCCACTGGCGAAATCGGGACGGTTTATTGGATTTGGGACGGCTCAAGCCATCCCGGCGCCTGTGCCAACTTTTCACCTTTGTTTCAGCCCCGATTTCCTGAAATAAATTCATAAAATTCTTATGGGTTGATATAGACATTAAAACCTTAAAAAATAGAGCTTAAATGATGTAGAAACACTTCAACTTGTGAGAATTAAGGTTTTGTTACAAAAAGTGCAAATTTCAGTCCCAAGAACTCTAAAAACCCTAATAAAAATCCCTGAAAATTTCACACAGTTTGCCCCACAAATGTATACTTTTTAAGCTTATCAAACTCCCCCACACTTGAACATTTTCTCGTTCTCGAGCAAAGGAAAGTTGAACATTCCAGGAGTTTTATATATGATTATGATTGTACCTTGCCACCCAGCTATCCCTCTTATTCCTAACAAGTGCATAAGAGGAATAGCTAATGAAAAATGTCGATAGCAAGTTACGAAGCCAACACAACCAACTTGCAACTTATAAAGCTGAAAAGTCACTTTATACAATAAACTTGTTCTTTCTACCTACGACAAACACGCTAGTGATATAGAGGTTCCCACTTGTGCTTCTACAACCAATTTCAAAGGTTCTCAATTTGGGATTTTTTTTTTTTTTGAGTTATTTTGGAGTATATACGCAACCTTTTTATGCAAGGACACACATTGGTGATGCATGTACCCGGTTACTCAGTCAACATATAACTCATCTTTTCT
Source organism: Petrea volubilis (assembly GCA_026212405.1). Lineage (NCBI taxonomy): Eukaryota > Viridiplantae > Streptophyta > Magnoliopsida > Lamiales > Verbenaceae > Petrea > Petrea volubilis. Next base: position 18,899,759 of record CM047875.1, read on the forward strand.
CTTCTTTCTTTCTTTCTTTACTTTCTTTCACATCCCCGGATTAGTAAGAGAACACTAAAAAATTTAGCATGAAACAATCAAGAAGGAAACCGCTCTAATCACTTAAAACGTGTTTCGGACTAGGCATAGAAAGATTACTTTGTACGTGACTGACCCTCTTTATAAGCTAGCAGTGATCAAGCCAAACTTCAATAACCTATTCTCAACACGTGCATAGACAGAGCCCTTCACACATATGCTCAATCCATAATTCACACAACATGGGAGATAGTTTCTTATATGCACCTAGTCATAGACAAGTTTAATAGATGCCGGCAAGGCACTTTTCCAAAATAAAGCTCAAAATTAACACTCTGAAAGTTCTACTTCCTTTGCTCAAAATCACTTTAGTTCTTTAATACATGTTCCAAGATAACGAACCTCTCACACAAGCAATAAATATAGAAAGTGCAACACAGAAATCCCAATATCGCCCCCCCCCCCCACAGTTAAGGTGTGCAATGTCCGCAATGCACAAAAGAAAAAAGAAAAGTGGAGAGACACTTCCCTCATAGAGGGGGTGACGCCCACGACATCCGGGAATGTAGATATGCTCAAGCTGCTACTCAACAAGATATGTAAAGAAAAACGAGCACGAAAATAAATGTGATAACAAAGTTAATCATCCGAATATTTGCAGGAAACAAGCATAATAGTAGCGGAAAGTGCACAAGTGCATAATACAAGGAAAACGGTAAAATAGCACAATAGCGCATAAGAAGGATAAAATCATGGAGACGGTGGCGGGGATGCGCGTCGTGGCCTGCGAAGCTCCTCAAGGATAGTGGCTTGCATTTGTCGGAGCTGCGCTAACTGAGCTTCCATGCTGCTAACCCGCTCAACAATTTGGGCGATCTCATTGGCCGGCGCAGGAGCCCGGGGATCATTTTCGACATCTTCCGGTGGTACGGCGGGTCTCGAAGCTGGCGCGGGATGGACAGCAACGGGAATCGGAGGTGGTATCCGGTCAACAGCAAGATCTATGCGGAACGGGCGCTCATGGCGAACAAAGACACCCATGCGGTTGAGTGTAGTGAAAGAAATCTCATCCTCGCCTTGCAAAATTGGCATACCCCTCGGAATGGCGCGGCCAGTGGACTGAATAATTGCGGTGATATACCCCCCGAAATAAATGGAAGCTGTGGGACGATTGGAGCGCGACGAGAAGTGCCGAATCACCTTATGGGCTCCATTAATCTCATAGCCCATACACATAGCCCACAAGATAAATAGCTCAGCCTGATTGACATTGCCATCACTATCTTTGCGTCCAAAAAGTCCCTTGCTAAGACAGCGATGGATGTACCGTAATGCGAAATTCTTCAAGTGCGAAGACTTGGAGGTGTTAGGGTTGTATGGGATATCAGGCTTCTCTGTAATTACTTGCCATTGTTCCTCCGCAGACACTTCGTCAGGCGCGTCGTAATTAAGGCTGCGAGAGAAACCCAATGCTCGCCCCAAGTCGGATAGAGAGAGGGTAAACGAACGGTTACGCCAAGTGAAAGAAAATTGATACGCCCTCGCACGGTTGTGGCGATTGGCGTATTGAAGTTCTAAAGAACATAGGAATTCCCGAACCATCTCTGGGTATGTGGGCTCTTGAATAGCGGTGAATAGCTCCCATCCTATCCTTCGCCAATAATACATCACTCTGTTATATTGGCCCAATTGGCGAAGGCATCTCTCGCTCATGTATCGTGTTGTTTCGATGACTTGGTCAAATGAGTTGAGGTATTTTCCACGATGAGCCTCGTCTAAAAATCGTTGGCCGGGGGGAATACGGGCCTCAAGCTCTTCCCGGGTGTAGACGGGTCGTGGCGAGCGGCGTTGGCGTGGTGGATGTCGTGCTTCGTCTTCTTCCAAGATTTCGGGAGGTGCATCGGCATGTGATGCTCGAATAACCAGCTGCTGTGGTGGCATCTCCCCATCAGAAGCATTGGGGGCTCGACCGCGGTTACGGTGAGTGCGACGGGAAGCGGCATGAGAGGACTCGGGAATGTCGGTGGGCGGTTCTTGGCCTCTTGTGGACCGTCGAGACCGTGATTGTTGATCGTTCCTTGGCATAGGTACCTGCAAATTGGAAGTATTATGAACATGGCCAAATAGATTATACATAAGCCAAAGGTGTGTGCCATATGAAGACAAGTAGAGCGCACTATATGTGTATATCATCAAGAAAAGAGCTAGTGCGCATGTGAGTATTGCATAATAAACGTAAAGGTACAAGGTGGCCTATAACGATGAAGTGGGTACGAAAGTTACAAAATAAAGAACAATGCAAAGAAATGTAATGGTGCCACAAGTCCTCAATGCAAAACAACGGGTGGTTCGCCACTATACACATGCAAATTGGCACAAGAAAGCATAGAGGCATTTCATCGAACATGTGGTGTGCAAATATGATGGAGTCTCGTAGATGATAGTGAATGCGCATGGAGTTGACCCAAAATGTGTATACAACATCTCATGCATGCTACAAAAGTGTTTCCCCAAATGATGACATCAAATTGGAGCCGAAAATTCATTGAGGCATTTCATCGAACACTTAGTATGCCTGTTTGGGAAAAAGAAACCTAACTCTCACAATGCCCTCAAATTTTCCACCATTTCTAGATGGAATTCCAAGTATAAGAGGACAAATTAACCAAGAAACTCAAAAATCTCAAGCATTGTTCGAATTTTGCAAAGTTACAATGGAAACCCAATTTGGGAGAGAAAGAGAAATGTACAAGGAAACATACCGTTGGGGGCGCGTGAGAAAGGGTGGATGTGCGGGTGACGACTAGAATCTGGTAGGGGATTGATTGGTTCCGGTGGTGGTGCGAGGTGGTGGTGCAATTGGGGGTGGGGGATGAAGGGGACGGGTTTTGAGATAGAGGGGGACGGGTTTGGGGGAAAATGGAGGAGAAACCCGTCCAACCGTTTTGAAAGAAGACTTACCTTGGCGTCGGGACGGCTTCCTGGAGCGGGGCGGGTTAAGCCGTCCCGTTTCGAACCGATTGTCCCCAATATGTCGTGCTCGGGACGGGCTCTGAGAATGGGACGGGTTGAGCCGTCCCGTTTTGAACCATTTCGGCCTTCTCTGTACTGCATGGGACGGCATCCGAGGATGGGACGGCTTAAGCCGTCCCGTTTGGAATGGTTTTTCGGCATTCTGGACTTCTCGTGACGGTTTATGAAAATGGGACGGCTTAAGCCGTCCCGAAATTCCCATTTTTTTTTTTTTTAAAAAAAAAACCTGCAAAAAGAAAATTAATTAAAATGAAAACACACACCAACGAAAAAGAAATAGGGCGAGAGAGTAGTTCTAAGTTATAGTCGTTAGCTTGACTTTGCAAGGATTTCTTTTCAAGTGGGAAGCGAACTCGGTTGAGCGTCTTGGTGGGCAACTTGATCGCCCACATGATATGGCTTAAGGGGCTGCCCGTTGACTTTGAATGATCCAGAACCATCATTGCCTATCTCAATTGCTACATGAGGGTAAACTTTGAGGATTGTGTATGGTCCCGTCCATCTTGACTTGAGTTTAGCTGGAAAAAGTTGGAGCCGTGAGTTAAAAAGGAGTACTTGTTGGCCTTCGGTGAACTCTCTCCTCTGAATATGCTTATCATACCATGCTTTGGTTCTTTCTTTGTATTAGTTGGCATTTTCATAGGCATCCCTCCGGAGTTCCTCTAACTCGCTCAATTGCAATAATCGGGGCCCGCTTGACTCCTTGAATGTCGAAACAGTCTTGTTTAAGAACAACTCAACTAACACCTCCTACAGGGTAGGCTTCGTGATTGGGCTCTGTCTGACATGATCGTAGGAGGGACTGTTTATGGTGTGATTGAAACAGTGACATTTTCGTCCCCATTCTAATATTTTCTTGCTGGCCGAATTTGCAAGATCATTAGGACAAGTATTGACAGAGATTCCCACATAAGTATCTGCTTGACTTTTACTGAGCTTGATCTGACGATGGGTCACTTAAGGCTGGCCAAACTGCAGTACAGTGGAACTTTTAACGCCATGTCGATTCAATGCAGTACAATGGCACAATCCTGGTATACTAGCACAAGCTTGACATCATTGGAAATTAATGCTCCTGATATTTGAAAAGGATTATTGAAAAACAAACTGATATATCTATCACTAGTTGCATTTGCTCCATATGATCTGCTGAGTGTAGTTTTAGATTTTAGTAAGGCCTTCGTGCTCAAAAACACGTAAGGGAACTAATTTATGAATTTGGTGTAACCGAGTATGCTTTAATAATCCGAATTCATCGTTCCTGCATTTGTATTCCGTCGTTTGAATTGAAAACTTTCCAGTTCTATATATATATATATATATATATAGTGGAACTTACACCTATCAATAACACATATAGCATGATGAATTACTTCTGCCTTACACACTGTTATGCTTTAATGGAACTTTTTTAAGTTGGTTAAAGCTAAAACAACTATGACCATCAACTTGTGAGGAACCTTGTATCCCCAAGCTTGAAGGAGTAAACAAAAAATTAAGGCAAAGCAAATCAAACAATGTAAACACATAAATTGAATGTTTTGTACTTAAGCTGTCCATCAGCCAAAAATTACACCACGACCATAGAAATAGGAAAATTGAACATGGAAGACCTTCTTCTAAAAAGATCAGCATGATTGGTGTACGCCAAAAAACCAAAACACACGAGTGGTGTACACCAAAAAACCAAAACACACGAGTGGTGTATGACAAAAAACCAAAACACAAGATTCAAAACGAACCCAAATATCGTTCCAGAAAACCACTGCTGTTTTAATTTAGCTTGAACCCACCCGACAAAATAATCTGCACATATCGAATTCGTGCTGCCTCAGGCATGCGAGAGAAAGCCAGCAGCTCACCTTCATTATTGACGAAGTAGTGACACATATACAATTGCTGATCCATAGTTAAGTGCGGGATTCCGGCAAGGAATTCGTACACATCAGCTTTTATTTCGTTCTCTTTTGCGAAAGTTCTATCTGATCCATCCCCGATTTTGGATATCTTCGCAGCTGCCTCGTTTAGTACTACACCCGCCCGGTCAATCCACTTTTCAACCAAACCATTGAAATCCATAGGATGGGATTTAAATTTCCGCTTACGTGTGGATTTTTGACTGCATGTGGCCTTGTCCTCACCTTCAGTTGGTGAAGTTTCACTTGTGGCACCCAATTCTTCAAACAGGCCATCTAGTGTGGTTGTCGGCGCTGTGTTAGATTCATGGCCTTCACGTTCGAGTTGTTCTTGTTGTCGAGGGATTGTGTTTGATTCTTTGTAGACTTCAGTAAATGCGTCCGAAACATCAATTTGGTTCTCGCCTGTTGCTCGAGTGTTACCAAAAATCTTTAGCAAACGCTCGTAGTACGGCTGTGCTTTACCTCGAATTAACTTTGCATCAGGGTTCACCTGTATTAAGTCAAAATAGATGTGTCACGCTCGGCGTACATGTCAATATACATTCGTAAAACACATTCAAGAGGCCTGAATGTATTGAGCTGTTCATGATAACTGAAAAGAACAAGTGCTTATTCATAACTTGTGGTAATACATGCACAAACATCCGGGCTACTCGAATGTTGATACAATGCCTAATTATTAAGTATAGCCAACTGGTTAAAAAAAGACCTCAATACAGCGGGAATTGGTGTGATTGAATCAACATTATATAGGAGTAACACAGTGGGTTTTAGTATTTACCGCGACATAAGCTTCTCACGCTTTATCCTCCGCCACTACCATGAATGATTGAGAGTCCCAATACGTTCCGGCGCCACCAAAAGATTTCAATATGCCCTGGCAGGCTCCCAACTGTTTCTTCCATACTTGTAACTTGGACTTGATATGTTTCTCACTTAAACCGCATCCAGGAAGTTTTTGTTCTATAATAACCTGGAGCCTACCCATGTATCCCCCCTTGAAACATCCCTCGTTCCACCAACCTTGTCCTTGTATGTCTTCTAGTGCATCTAGTAGAACTTCTTCCTCCTTTTTTGACCAAAACCTCCTTGAAATCAGAACACATTTACCCTTTTTATTTGACGGCAGTTGCGATGATCCACCTGCCTCCATTAACCTACACTAGTATATGCTTACCTCAAGTCAGATTAAAATCACAAAATTAAAGGCATACAGTACTTGAAATGTTTCAGTCCCATATTTCAGAATAACACTGGTAGTTAATCAAGCAATAAAGAGATACACACTACCAAAAAGATGTTTATTACTTATCCCAAGGTCATGGACTGAAAAGCGTGGAGAAAACGGCAAGACACAAATAGTTAAAAAAGGATGATATTGAGCCCGTCATCTTAAAATAGTCACATACTATCTATCCGACATGCCAGGACCTTAACCATGATTGTAGGTCTAGGCCATAAAAAGGTTAACCTTAAAATAAGTATTATCCATGATTTGATTTTGTTTCAATTTTAAATATTCAAAAGATCTTCGCCTAATGAGTTACAGAACCTCCTTAACTATATAAAAACAGTGGTAATCCAGCTTGTACTTTATTAAAGTACAACGACACTTGTTGATGGTAATCTGCGGAATTCATTTCCAATATTAGTGGGTCCATTAATTCGTTGCCCACTCATTGAACATAGTGTGTGCCATGGTATCACGAAAATTGGTCCATGTTGGGCTGGTCTCGATTGTCCCAATCAGGTCGTTGTCGTCGCCATGCGGTTCGATTTCGTCATCCGATAGGTCCTCCTCTGCAGGGTCTACATCCATCTCGATCCGGATGAAATTGTGAAGGAGAGCACAGGCAAGTATGATGAGGTTCTGTATCTTGATTGAGTAAAACCTCGGACTACGGAGCACCGCCCAATGCTTTTTTAGTAAAGCAAAGGACCGTTCGATGACATTCCGGGCTCGACTATGCCTAAGGTTGAACAACTCTTGAGGATTCTGTGGTGGATTTACACTTCCACGCCATTCTGTCAGATGGTATCGAGTGCCATGATATGGTGTGAGAAAGCCCTCTGTGTTTGTATACCCGCAATCACAAAGGTAATAGTTACCTGCGAATGTGCATATTTAGTTGTTGTTAAATTAACATAAGTATAAAAACATAATTACAAAATCATAATTATATCTTAGAACTACTTCGATAGAGCACACGGTACTAACCACATTACATCAAGAGTGATGATAAAGTCTATTGCATTGGAAAATTTGTAAACAATTTATGGCAGATTGCAAGTCTAATCACAAGTATGACATATTCTAATTGGTTTATCAAGAAAATTCTGCATTAGTTATTGTACCGGTAGGAACTCTCAAACCATTTGGCTTATTTAGAGCAGCTCTCAATACACGACTGTCGGCTGCCGAACCTTCCCAACCACTAAGAACATATATGAAATTAAGGTCCATATTGCAAACTGCAAGGACATTCACCGATAGGTCCCCTTTTCGATTGTGGTATCTCATTTGATCACGTAACGGCACGTGGACATCGACGAAGGTACCATCTAGGGCTCCTAAGCATCCCTGATCGAAGTGTTAGAAATCATTTTGTAAGCTTTGGAAGTGACAACAGTTAGGCTGATGAAGCATTTAAAAATGTCACAATCTGTTCAGCGGCGCATATTTGGCATGATCAATGTATAGGCAGAATGCACAATGGTAGTTTAAAAAAGAGCTAACCTGAAACGGCCTCCAAATTTCGTTGCGCTCGTTGTTGTCAATCGGCTTTGGCTGCACAAGCAGAAGATTACTTATTCGCATTAGTGCTCTTAATGTCTGCTTGAAATATCGACTGATAGTGTGCCCAGATCTTTTGAAATCTGTCTGGACCACTCTGTTCTTCTTGTGGTGTGCTAAAATTGCCAGAAACATTGCTACTTTCTCCGGGACATTTATGTGTTTGTCGGCCTTCAAACCACCAAGTTGTTCGAGTAGGTATGTTAATCGTGCGAACGCATTACGATTCATCCTTAAGTTATCCACACAAGTGACATCACTAAGCTTGGTCAAGTATTGCACGTACTCATCAGCCATCTGATTTTTCATTGTAAGGCTATAACGCCTACTGTGCAAAGGCTGCCTACGTCGTCGATCATTCAAACGGCCAACATTCCCTTTCAAAAATGCAATGAACAACAACGTGTTGTGCCACAGGAAGAGGTGCGCGAATGCGAGGAATAAAAACCGTCCTCTGTTATCCATACGATCGGTACAGGACAAGATTGGGTCACCTCTAACACACCGAGACGCCTTCGTATTATGTGAGTAAGTAAATACAGGGAGAATTTACTTTTAGCACACCAGCAATGAAAAACACATTCTATATGAAAGGACTCATCACGGAATAGTGGAACACATTAACAGTTACAGGATAAATCTCCTCAGTATTGGGTCGACAACGTTTTTGAGTACCAAAAGGGTTCTCATAATTTCAAATTGTAATAACATGGTTTCTGTTATAAAAAATAGGATGTACAGAAACAAAATATGACTTCAACAAACTTGTTTTACATGGCACAACATATTCAAGCAGGGGAGTAGGGGACATACTCTCCATTGCAAATGCATATGTTGGAATTCCAAAAAACAACAAATCATACATTCACACAAGTACCTCAATTGTCGAGTAAGTCACCTAGAGGGAGTAAAGAGCACGTCGGAATACGAACCAGCGTTTTACCCAACCTATTTCCATTTCAATTTTTATTTTAAAAAATAAAATTAGTAAACACAACGGAAAATCGAAGGTCAGAGCAGAGGCGGCGAAACAGAATTGCTAATATATGTATGTGAATGCAAAACCTGCTTATCAATACAATTACTACAACAATGAACAAAATTGATTGACCGATCTGTGTATGTGAATGCAAAACCTGGTTATCGATCCTTTCGCTTTTCTCACTGCAAATGGGCCGCCGCTGCTTCTTTCTCAAGCCCTACAGTCCTCCACGATTTTAGGGTTATATATCAGGTTTCAATTATTGTGGGGAGTTTTTGGTAATAAGAGTTTGACACAGTAAGGGTACTTTGGAAATTTTGATCAAATGGCAGAAACATATCTTCCCAACTAATCTTCATCTCACCCGGGACCCGAAGATGGTAATCTCAACCCTTATCGTCTACAGTGTCGGCTCCTACGAGATTAGCCGATAATTTATCAGATATTGTCTACCGATCCAAACACGCAACTACCCCCCACGTGAGGCAGATGTCTTGTCTAATCTCCCCAACCAAACGAAGCCTAGATATTTTAAATGGGGTGTCAGTATTATTAATGCAAAAGAAAAAAAAAAATCATGTGGCGGTCACACCAAAGTCAATATGTTGGCTTATGTATGGTGACATATGTTCCTTGTTTGGGCATTTTCGATACGGTCGAAATCAAATTTTCAAGCACTGTGGAATGATCGAAATATTCTTCACTAAATGTCATATATGTCTTAACATAAAAGTCAATGACAGCCCACGAGATTTTTAAATGGCTCTTGCAAAGTGGTGGTTGACTCGTTCAAATGGTTACCATTCTCCTTTTAATTTTCTTTATTCATTAAAAACTAATAATTTATTACATATCAATCGATGATTTTAATACTATAATATCAATATGGGTCACTTTCATATATAGACCTAAGACTTATTAATATGGTTAAAAGGCTAAGAACAAGCCCATTCCAAACAAAAACCCAATATAAAAATTTAAAAGCCCACCTATATATCACACAAATGATCTAATAATCATAACCCTTAATACTAGGGTATAATGTAGTACAAGATTACGCCAAGTGTGCTACGAACAATCTAAGCATATAAATAGTAAAATCTTCCATTTCATTACCAAACAATCTTCTACTCCTGGAAAGGACTTTCTTCTTGTCCGAGAAACCATACTATTATCATCATCTTTCCATACAATTTCATATACCACTTGTGGGAGCTGGATCTTAGAGTTCATCCCAGCTTCAGGGGTATTTTATAATATAAATTGTAACAATCTCTTTTGATACATTTGTGTCATTACACTTTAATGTTTGTCAACCTACTAGAAATTTTTTTACCTATGATGTGGATATCCTTGAACGATTTCTTAATATCAAACAAAATTTTTGGAAGTTGTTGATAAGGTTTCATAGGATTTGCATCGTAAAGATTCATATCTTGCTCAATTCTAAAAAAGGCATAAAACATGTTTTTTTGATTCGCATATATCACCCCTAGTTGCTTAGAAAATAAAAATCAATGAGTACATCGACAGACGATTAGGGAGTGCATTAAACAATAGATAGAGCAGTCACTTAAATTTGACGAGATATATATATATATATATATATATGCGATAATTTTGAAGTAGGGGTGCATGTGTACCTCCTGAAACTATACATGGCTCCAAAACCGATCTATATGTCAAATGACAGTACTTCCTAGCTAGAAGAATATATCTATGCTTTATTTTTCAGAAAACCACGTCCTTGTGAATTGTAGTTGTTTCAGCTTCCCAAGCATCTGTATCAGGTAAGGTCCGAGCCTCAGAAACAGAGGCATGCAAACGGCAACAATGAGCAAAACGGTCTTTACAGTTCCGGTAGGTTTCGTGTTCAATAGAGACCACGAATAAGCAAAAAGCATTGCCCACGTCGACACTCGGAGCTCCCTCTGAAAAGGCAAACCTACCATCAGATAATCGATAATACTCGTTGCTGTCGAGAGCGCGATCGAATTGGCAACCAAGAACACGGTGATCGACACCAGAGTGACCCTCTCGGCGCTTGTTCTCTGTATCTCATTCAACATCTCTGTCGTATTTGAGTTAACTTTGGTGCCGTTGATGGTTGCGGTGATGGTTCGGTTTGAGGCCTCGAATAAGTAGCTTGGCGGGTTTATCCCGGCTTCAAATGTGACTGCTGCTATTAGTGTTACTACGACCAAGAGTGAGGCCCGTGCCTCGGCAGGGGAGTCTCTGTGCCACTGGAACTGGAAGAGTTTTATGATGTCAAGCCAATTCTTGGGCTTTTCTGGAGGAAGAAGACGTTGATTATTCGTATTTGCAGGCTGTTGAATAATATGAATTTGATCAGAAGATATAGAGCCACTGCGGCCAATGAGCCTCGAGATCTCTCGTATCTGGACATCGTTCGAGCAATCTGTCAAGATTTCTACTATGTCCATTGCTGTCAGGCCCTTTTTGTTCACCGAATTAAGTTGTAGTTTGTTTCCTCGTGTTTTGTTGTTCCAATCAAGAAGCAGCTCCACACACTGCAAAATGCATTCAAAATAAGAAGGAGGTAGTTGTTAGGCTGAAATCAGTTATAAGGGAGGTATATGTAATTTTCGAATCAATATAAGACTAGCCTCGAGTTGTTTTCGCAACACCGCGTAGTGCAAAACGGAGTTCCCCTCTGCATCTCCCCAATTCATCACCTCCTTTACAGGATCAAGTTTTTCAATCCATTGAAGCAAACTTTTAAGCGCTTCAAATTTGAAGTACTTGACAGCCAAATGAAGCACGGTTTCTCCTAAGCTTGTCACATCTTTAACACAATCTGAACAAGCTGATATCAACTGATCGATGATCTCACATCTCCCATTCATAACAGCATAGTGAAGGGCTGTCCTTCGGTCTCTACCTGGCTGTCGACAAATTGTGGGCCCCACTGCTGCCAAAATGTCTCTAACGATCTCCACATTGCCGTATGCTGAAGCTACATCGAGCGGCCTGACCCCGTCTCGGTTAACTTCCGCGGCGAGTTGAGGGTTGAGCCTCAGGATTTCGCGTACGAAAACTGCCTGATTAGCCTTGGCAGCTAATGTAAGAAGGTTTTCTTCGGGATTTATAAAGGTGTAATCGGAGAGAATGAAGGGATTTTCTTGAAGCAATTGGTGCAGAATGTTTATATCTCCCGAACATGCTGCTTTGTAGATTCTTTGATCCATATTAATGTTCGAAATTGATTACTAAAACTTGTTATAACTCATGTTTAATTAGCTTAGTATAAGTACTTATATTTTGGACTAGGTTGTAATACGGTGGCGCCTGGCATGCTGTGGTTAGAAATGAAATATCTGAGTTTGAACTTTCTAATTGTGCAATAGTGGTTTCGTGAACGGCTCAATAACTTTCTGAGGTGACACAACACTCAATTTTTTTGTTTTATGTTGACAAATTCTATAATTGCTACACTGATCGACGGAAAATTCCAACTTGACCTTGATTTCGTCAAACTCAACAAATTAGATAACAAGTATATTGTGCTTGGTATTTGCTAAGTGATTAATCACTCTTGCTAAATTATTAACAAATTCTAAGGCAAGTGTCAAACACCCGTCACGTAATTAATATTGATTAAACGTTTAGGCTAGAATTTCCCTATTTTTTCATTGTTGAAAGTCCACTTCCAAACAATCTTTTAGTAACTTTTCATTTGGGACAAAAAAGGGTTAATTACATTTTTAGTCTCACCTTTGACCCTTGGGTAATTTTGGTCCTTCACATTTAGATGTTTTCAATTTTAGTCCCTAGCATTATAATCTGTTACTCAATGGCGTCCTTCCATTAATGTTTCTGTTAAAAATCCTAATATTACTTACAATTTACCCATTACAAAATAGAAAAATATCAAAAAGCCCCCAAAAATAAAAGAAAGAGTTAAAAAACCCACCTTTGAAATATTTAGTCATAACAAAATAAATTTTGTAAGCAATGGAATTCAAACCTCGGTTGATATGGGCAGAGAACAACTCAAACTTACTTCATCAACCATTCAAACACACTCAATTTATGTGACAAAGTGTGTTATACATAATTAAACTCTTTGACATTGTTTAAGTTCAATGTTCAAAATTTATTTACTAATTTTCATATTTTACCTTTACTTTTTTAAATATATCGATAAAATAATAAAATAAATTATTTTTTAATATAAAGGGACAAAATTAATTTTTGTAAGTATATACTGAAAAAAATTAATTTATTTATAAGTATGTGAAATGATTATTAAATTTTTTTTTTCAAATATATCAAACAAATGGATAGAATTGTAAAATAAATAATTTTTTGTAATTCATAAGTATATACATTGAAGGTGTTTTGAAAGTTGAACTTAAATAATATCAAAAGGTATACTATTATATATAGCACACCTTGCAATATAAACTGAGTGTACTCGAATGGTTGAGGAAGCAAGCCTAAGTTCTTCTTTGCTTATCAACCCGAGTTTGATTCTTATTACTTACAAAATTTATTTTGTTGTGACTAAATATTTCAAAGGGAGTTTTTTAGCTCTTTCTTTTATTTGGGGGCTTTTTGTTATTTTTCTATTTTGTAAGGGGCAAATTGTAAAAAATATTAGGATTTTTAACAGAAAAATTAACGAAATGACGACATTGAGTAACAGATTGTAACATTAGGAACTAAAATTAAAAACGTCTAAACGTAAAGGACCAAAATTGCCGAATAGTCAAAAGTAAGGGACTAAAAACGTAATTAATCCAAAAAAAACAATTGTTAACTTTTACATTAACAGTCTAATACGATTAATATTGTGTAATATTTGAATTACTTTCATTGAGAAATATTTTATCTAAGAATTATAGGTAAAGCCTCTAAAGTTTGCGATATCTTGGTTTCAAATCACTAAAATCTCCTTGAGATACGCGGTGTCTAACAGTTCAATCCTACCATTTTTGAGCAATTTTTCGAAAATACCCTTATACAAGCGATAACTCATTTTATTTTATCTTATTTTATTTTTTTCCTGTGTCAAATGTAATATAATTTATAGTACAGAACGTGAAGTGTAATTTTCTTTTGCTCAATTTGCACCAAAAAAAAAACTTTGAAAAATGTATTTTTCTTAAATAATTTCATGTTTTAGTGTAAAATTAAAACAAAAAAATTTATGTAGTATAACACAATTCTTCTTTCAACAAAACATATTTAAAATATTTAACATATTTTCAAAATTTTAGATAAATAAAGAAACTAACACATTTAATATTATAATAATAATAATAATAATAATAATAATAATATATATTATTATTATTATTATTATTATTATTATTATAATAAAGAGCAAGTAGTAAAAGCGGCGAAGTTAGTCCTCCTTGAGCGGCAGTCTCACCCCAAATGCATTTCAATGTTGCAATAGCAGCAAAAACAGAAAAAAAATTTATTTGCCATTTTTGGGGCTCGTGATTGTGAAAATACCCTAATTTTTTAAAATATTTAAATTCTACCCTAAACCGAACTTTGAAAGCTCGATTTTACTCTCCCGACATAGTATGACCGAGCTTCCAAAGCTCGGTCTAAGTTTTTTTATATTTTTTTTTCCGGAAAATAAAGACCGAGCTTTAAGAGCTCGGTCTAAGTAAATCACTTTTTTTTTTTAAAGTATAAGGCCTAGCTTCAAGAGCTCGGCCATGTTATTAGTTTAATATATATATATATATATATATATATATATATATATATTTTAAAAAAAAAAATAGAAGGCCGAGCTTTAGAAGCTCGGCCATATATATATATATATATATATATATATATTTTAATTCTAAATATTATTTTAATTTTTAATTTTTTTAAATATATTTTTTAATGCAATATATAAACATGCGCCAATTCAAAATTTTAATTCACAAACTTCTCATTCAATGTCCCATTTTTTATTTACGAGTTGTAATAAATTCTATAAGTGTTTTAACAAAATAGATTTAATTAAAAAGATAAGATAACATAATATCAAATTTCAGTTAAAAATATTGTGGTAATTATAAAATATCACATATAATTTTTTTTTTAATTTGAAGACCGAGCTCTAAGAGCTCGGTCAAGCTATAAAATAATATATATATATATATATATATATATAATTTTAAGACCGAGCTCTAGATAAATATTAAATTTTTAATAAAAAATTTCAATTTACATTATCTCTTTATATGTGATATTTTATAATTACCACAATATTTTTAACTGAAATTTAATATTATGTTATCTTATCTTTTTAATTAAATCTATTTTGTTAAAATACTTATAGAATATATTACAACTCGTAAATGAAAAATGCGATATTGAATGAAAAGTTTGTGAATTAAATTTTTGAATTGGAGCATGTTTATATACTACAATGAAAAATATAATTTAAAAAATTTTAAAAATCAAAAATTAAAATAATATTTAGTTTTCAAAAAAAATAAAAATATATATATATGGCCGAGCTTCAAAAGCTCGGCCTTCTAATTTAAATATATATATAGATATTAAACTAATAATATGTACTTAATATATATATATATATATTAAACTAATAATATGGCCGAGCTCCTGAAGCTCGGCCTTATACTTTAAAAAAAAAAAAGTGATTTACTTAGACCGAGCTCTAAGAGCTCGGTCTTTATTTTCCGAAAAAAAAAATATAAAAAAACTTAGACCGAGATTTGGAAGCTCGGTCATACTATGTCATACAATAAAATCGAGCTTTCAAATCTCGGTTTAGGGTAGAATTTAAATATTTTAAAAAATTAGGGAATTTTGACAATCACGAGCCCCAAAAAGGGCAAAATAAAATTTTTTTCTTAGACAAAGTAAAAAGATAAAAGGATATATTAAAAAATAAAAATCTTGCAACTCCATGTAGCAATTTCCTTTTTCTTCTTTCGGAGCAAAGGTTGTTTTGGGACCCGTTTGAATAAGTTTAAAAAAAGTGCTTCTTAACGATGTTATTTATAATAGAGCTTTTTTTTAAGTAAAACAATTTTGCATTTGAATACAATAAATATAAGTGCTCTAAAAGGTGCTTTTCTTTGAAACTATTCTAAGTTAGCTTCTAAAAAAAATTCATTTTGGCTTTTTTTTTTCTAGTTTCTGCTTTTTTAGAAAGCTCATCCAAATGCAAGTTTTTTTGCTCTGAAGTGTTTTTTAAAAAAAAAAAAAAAGTAATTCTTCGAAAAAAAAATTATTTTGCCCTTTTTGGGGCTCATGATTGTCAAAATACCCTAAATTTTTAAAATATTTCAATTCTACCCTAAACCGAGCTTTGAAAGCTCGATTTTACTGTACGACATAGTATGACCGAGCTTCCAAAGCTCGGTCTAAGTTTTTTTATTTATTTTTTTTCGGAAAATAAAGACCGAGCTTTAAGAGCTCGGTCTAAGTAAATCACTTTTTTGATATTATGTTATCTTATCTTTTTAATTAAATCTATTTTGTTAAAATACTTATAGAATTTATTACAACTCGTAATAAAAAATGAGATATTGAATGAGAAGTTTGTGAATTAAAATTTTGAATTGGAGCATGTTTATATAGAAACCATTTTTAAATTACCCCTTTTTAATTTTTAAATCTTTAAAATAATCCACTTTTCTAAAACATTTCCAAAATACCCTAAACCGAACTCTAAAACCTCGGTTTTACTGTTCATGTGGGCCGGCGTGATTTCTTAAAAACCCACTCTTTATTCTTTATTTCATTAAAACCCATTCCAAAGTATTTTTGATCAATTTAGTCCATTTTTCCTATAAAGTTTCCTTAAAACATATGTTTGAAATATAAAACTTCATAACTATCCTTATTTATATTAAATAAACTTGAATCATAAATTTTTAATTATTTATTACTTTTCTTAAATTTGTTATATTAAATTAAGTAAAACCCCCCTTTGTTTATTGGTATCAGAGCCATAAAGAGCCATAAAAGATCAATAAAAATCATAAAATATGGAATATTTAGACTTGATAAAATTATCAATCATCTCTCTTTTAATAATTAAAGAATTATTTATTTATTTACAAGAAATAAATGATAAAGAATTTAGTGATAACATAAATATAGAAAGTTTATCTTGCGATTTCTCATGTGATGAAACTGATTGGCAGTTATCTTCACCATGAAAAATAGACTGTTTCGACAAACTAAAAGGTATCCAAAGGTTGAGAAATATTACAAAATCTTAATGTCTCTACAGAAAGAAGCTAAGGCACATAAAGATGCTGAAATAAGAGCATTGTACTATAGAAAGCTAGAAGAATATAAAAATCGTAGAGCTGTAATGATCCTACTTAGTAATGCCTAATTATACATTACATAGGCTTCAAGTAGAATTGTATCTATATCAAAAGGAGTTGGATTATATATATAGAAAGCCAACTTATCATAGAGGAGATGCTTTTAGAATTAATTTCCTAAAAAGCAAAATAACACAAATAAAAGAAGGTCTTGATGTTTTAAGTCGATTATGAAGACAAATAAACATCTTAAAAAATGGATATATAATATAAATCTAATTCTAAATTTAAATATAATTCTTGAAGAATATAATCGAGAATATGAACACATTAAAACAAAAGAAACTAAAGCTAAAATACAAAGTTGTAAACAAAAGATAAAAGTTACACAACAACATGCTCAATTAGCTTGGAATAGATATAAAAAATATAAATGGATAAAATAAATAAAAATATTGAAGAATTAAATACAGGAATGAATAAAATACTTGAGGCATTATATATTTTAAATCAAGAACTTAAAGAATTAAAAACAGAGGTTCAAATCTTAAAGATTTGTAATTCAAATGTTGAAGATTTAATAAAAAATACTTGTCTTAAGAAAAATAAATTTGACAAGAAAATAAAAGAAAGAGAAATTATAATAAAACCAATGAAAACTAACAAAGAAACTGTGCATCCAAATTCCTTTAATGCATATATGCTTAATGTTAAATTACCTAAAATATTAGCTGAAGAGGAAGCTCTTAAAAAGGAAGAAAAAGGTAAAGATATTGCTACATCATCTAATCCACCTAAAGAACAAGATTCAGAATCTGAAACATATAAAGATGAATGAAATTAATGAATTAATAGATCAATTTGAAAAAATAGATCTTTCTGAAATAGAGGAATATGAAGTATTAGTTAACACTAATAATACAACTGGAGGCCCAAGTGGTACAATAAAACCAGAAGAGATGGAAATTGAGGAATCAGAAATGATGCCTATTCCTAAATATAGAAGGCAATATTATGATCACATAAAAAATAAATCTTATAACCAATTCAATAAATTCACACCAGATACTAATTATGGAGAACCTATAAATCATGGAGGTTCTAAGTTAAATATAGATTGTAAAGAAGATACTAAAAAGGCTATAATTTCATGGGCAAATACTATGAAAGTTTTCTTTTTATATAACGCCGATGATACATGGACATCAAACAGGCAAGTAGATTATTTAATTGCTACATTTGATGGTAATGTTTTCAATTGGTGGCAAGGATTAACGGAAAACATTAAAGCTATAATAAAAAGAAATGTACAAACTAAATTAATAGATAATACTGATAAAGGAATTGAAATCTTAGTTGCTTATATTTCTGATGAATTTTTAGGAGAACAGTGGCATGACCCTGATAAAGAAAGCACTAAAGAAAAAGAAGAAGCTAGAACTAACTTGATAAATCTTAGAATCTGTAGCATGAAACATTTAAAACAATATACTTGTGAATTTAAAGATTATTATTATACTCAATATTATAGTAATGAGGATCAAAGTATATATCTTAATATGTACTTTTTAAAACTTCCACATCCTTGGAATAAATACATAATGAATAAATGGAAGGAAGAAAATAGAGAGTCAACTTCAACTCTAGGAAAAAGAATTAGTTTTCTCTTTTCAGAGTTAAGTAAATTATGTAAATCTCAAGATTTATATAGAAGAACTAAAAAATTTTCACCCTTATATTGTAACGAATTTGAGGTACCCAGTCAATGGGGATGTAATAAAGAAAGAAGTGTTAAAAGGAAAAAAAGGTTTCATAAAAAGAAGTATAAAAAATATACTAATTTTCAAAAGAAAAATATAAAACCAAAAAGAAGATATTTTAAAAGAAAACCTACCTTTAAAAGAAATAAAAATCTTTCACAATGCCAGTGTTGGAATTGTGGAGAAATTGGACATAAATCACCAGAATGTAAAAAACCTAAAAAGATTCGAAGTATAGAAGCTGAATTTATAGAACTTCAAGACGAATTGTCTGAAGTTTCAGATATAGAAAATTATTTAGATAAAGAAATATATATTGAAGAAGAAAAATACTTCAGTCATTCTGAAAATGAATAAAGATATAATTGAAACTGAAGATTCAGATAAAGAAGTTGAAATATATGAAGGATCTGAAGGTTATGCTCAACGAATAACCTTTGATCAAGAAACATTAGTAAAAATAAAAGGTTTAAAACTTGATGCAACAAATCCTACCAAAAGTATTTTTAAGTCTTTTGGTGATTTAATAAAAAGAGAAAAAATAAATATATATGATTACCATGCAGTTGAAAAATCTATAAATGTTGAACATACTAAAGGGTAAATTAGATTAAATTTGCTTACTAAATCCTCAATAAATCAAGCTTTAAATAAAATCAAAAATAAAGAAGTAAGAAAGAAGATAAAATATGTTTATCTTGGTATAATTCAAATTCTAGTTAAAGCCTTATTTAGAGATGGCATAGATAGTCCTATGGTTATTTCACTTCATGACCAAAGGTTTACAGATGCTAAAAATAGTCATTTGAGAACAGTTGAAGGAAATTTAATATATTCACAATTTCGCTTTGATTGTTATCCAAAATATAGTGTTGATATAAATGATCAAAATATAAATGATACTTTAAGTTTACACTTTCAACTTTTGAAAGATTTAAAACTTAGAGATAAAAGTCAAGCATTTACCTTTTACTATAGAGCAATTTATGCTTTTACTAATAGTAATTATGGTAAAATATATCAGGATAAACCATATATTGAAATTGATAATGAATGCAGAGATATAACAACAATAAAGTTACCAATGATAGAAGAAATTAAGGAAATAAAAGACTATGAAATTAAAATAAATAGAAAACCCATATTAGAATATGGATCTAGTAGTGGTACTATACCGCAAAAAGATTTTGGGAAAAATACTATATCTAGAAAAAGTATTAGTAAGTCATTACTTACTAATGTTGAATTTACTAGACAAGATATAATCAATACAATGATTATAAATGCTAAATATTTTAATGGTCAAGAATATATTGACAGACCAAATATATTAATTGATACAGGAGCCAGTGGCAATCACCTTGCAAAACATAAAAATAAAGGTTTAATTGCAAAGGTTGCTTCCACAATATTTCAATATAAAAACTTTGAAGGTCAATTAATAACTTGTGATCAAGAGGTACAAGTTTCAATAATTTTTGAAGAAGTAAGAATAATTGTACCTTGTTACATAGATAGTGATATGGCAGGAGACTATTATTTGAAGAAGTAAGAATAATTGTACCTTGTTACATAGATAGTGATATGGCAGGAGACTATTACGATATAATTCTAGGTAATAGTTTCTTAAATCAATGTGATTACTATAAAATAGAGAAACATGGAGTTACATTACAAATAGGAAATATAAAGATCTTTTGTAAAAAACATGAAGGGAATTAATTTTTCTTTGAGTGTCTTTGTACAACTAACAGTACAAGATACTAATATAACAACATGCGCCTTAATAGATAATGGTTCAGAAATAACTTTGTTTAAATCCTTTCTCTATACTAAATGGCAAGAGAATGGGAATATAAGAATAAAGGGTGTTACGGGTCAAGCCGAACACATTAATAAAAAGGCTGATAAAGTAAATGTTATATTAGGAAGTAAAATTATTACTATAAATACTATATATGATTATAACTCCCTTGAAGCTGACATATTGTTAGGAAATGATTTCCTACAACAATTTCAGTTTTATTCACAGAATCTTTATTCTGTTATTCTAAAAACTAAATGTAATCATTATTTAAAATTACCCCGAATCAATGAGCCGTTCAGAGTTCAGCCAGCGAAGCTTGGTGGACCGTATGATAAAATTCGATAAAAATACACAATATAACAATAAAACGAATAACTCTTGAAGATGTAATAAAACAATTAAAAGAAAATTATAATGATCATCCTCTGGCTTTTTATAAAGAGTCAGATTTAAAGGCAAAAATAGAACTAACTGAAAACATAGTTATAAAAGAAAGACCTATGTTATATACAGAAAAGGATAGAAAAGAATTTGATAAACAAATAAATGAATTATTATATAAAAATCCACCTTTGATTAGAAGAAGTAATAGTCCTTTTAGTAGCCCAGCTTTCATGGTTGAAAATGAAGCTGAGAAAAAACGAGGAAAACCTAGAATGGTAATAAATTATAAAAGACTAAATCACTTTACTAGGTCAGATAGTTATTATCTTCCTAATAAAGAAGTTTTACTAAACCTAGTTAAAAGAAAGAAATATTATTCTAAATTTGATTGTACTTCGGGTTTTTGGCAAATAAAAATGGAGCCTGAAAGTATACAATACACAGCATTTAGTTCCCCTCAAGGACAGTTCGAATGGTTAGTTATGCCATTTGGATTAAAAAATGCACCTTCTATATATCAAAGAAGAATGGATAAAATCTTTAATAAATATAAAGAATTTCTTGTTGTTTATGTTGATGATGTTTTAATTGCTTCTAATACTTTAGAAGAACATAAAACTCATCTACTACAATTTGCTAAAACTTGTAAAGAAATTGGTATAGTCTTGTCTGAAAGAAAGGCTATAATTTGTAAAGAAGAAATAGAATTTTTAGGGTTAAAATTGAATAAAGAAGGAATTAAACTTCAACCTCATATATCGAAGAAAATTTGTGAATTTCCAGATAAATTAGAAAATAGAAATCAAATTGAAAAATTTCTCGGTTGTTTAAATTATGCTGAGGGATTCATAATAAATCTTGCTAAAAAGAAGCATGAGATTCAAAAATTGCTTCGAAAAAATAATACTAAAGGTTGGAATAATCAACATACAGAAATTGTTAAAAATCTAAAGGAAGAATGTAAAACTTTGCCTGAATTAAAACTCCCTGATGAAAATGATAAATTAGTAATACAAACGGATGCGTCAGATCTATATTGGGCAGCATTACTTAAAATCGATCTCAATGAGATATGCAGGTATACAAGTGGTACTTTCGGTCAAGCTGAGGTCAACTATACAACCCATGAGAAAGAACTTCTAGCCATCATAAAAGGAATTCAGAAATTCTTTCTCTTTTTATATCAAAAGCCTTTTAAAGTTCAAACCGACAATACCCAGATACAATCCTTAGTCTTCAATAAATTACCAAATACACCCCAATACAGAAGGCTACATAGATGGCAAGTTTTCCTGTCCTTTTACAGTTTCAAAATAGAATATATAAAAGGTTCAGAAAATTTTCTAGCCGATTTCATTTCTAGAAATACAGAATTTGGAAACGAATGAGTTCTCCAACTCTAAAATGGATAAGATGGGTGTGCATTTTCCTATAAATGCAAATAGAGTGATTGTATGCACTATACATACAGCTAGTCCACTATCTAACGGTTGGTGGTAAAGACTTATCAAATCCGTTGATGGGTGACAATTTTCCCAAAAATTGTGTTGATGATACAGATCATCTTATAAATTCTTATTTTTCTGCAGGAATAAAATAATAAAGAAAGATGGATCTGGAAGAGCTAAAGAATGAGATAGACGATATTGTCTTGGTCTGTCAAGACATTGTTGACAGTAATAAAGCTCTGAAAGATTTGATAGAATTAAATTTTAAAACAGTTACAGATATCTCTCAAGAAGGACTTAGGAGAGCCCTTTTCCTTCAAGAAAGTCTAGATTTGCTCCTTGAATCTAGAAATAAAGAAAAAGAAAAAATGAGTGAAGCTGAAAATGAGAGTGATAAAAGAGAAAGTAATAAAGGTAAAGAAAAAACAGAGTCTTCTGGAAGTCAAGGTACTAAACCAGTATCAGATAAAGACTTTTTAGACTCCATGAAAAATAAAGAAAAAATTTCTAAATCTCAAAGTGATGCTGAAGTCATTGAAATAAAAATCAATAAACCTGAAAGCTTCAACAGGGGATCCAATGAAGAATTTGTTCCTACAAATAAATGGGAACGAGAATACAAAGAAGTTGCTGAAGAAGCCTATAAATGGGAGAATTCCAGAATGCTATTTTACTCTAAAGGATATAGTGTTCATCCAAGAATCACCGCCATATTTGAAGCTGATCCTTATAAAGTTTTTCAGCTTGCAAATTATGGATTTCTAGATCTTCTATATGTTGGAAAGGATCTAAAGGAGATTTCAGAATTTGATGACCGTTTTAAATCCCAGGTCAGTCAAGTTGCCAGAAATAGAGAAGTCGTACTCAAGTTCTATTCTATAGCCCCAGAACCTGAGATGCGAATTTGGCATGAGGTCCAACACATGATCACTATAGATGTTATAACCACAAACCTAAAGATTGAAACTGGAATAAAGAATTTTCGATCTTTCAAGTTCACCAGTTCATGGATCACAGAGAGAAGAGCCATGGGCATTAAAGCCATTCAATCCATTGCTGAGTCTCTATGGGAGCGACAATATGAAACTCTCATGCAGGCCAATACTTGGATATTACTAAAGAAAGGCGGACAGATAAAATCTCCATTGCTAAAGGAATTTCTCAATAAATTTTTCAGACATGAATTTTACTGCACAGAGACTACAAGGAAGAAAGCTTGCAAAATGATTGGTTGTTGTAAATCATGATGTAAGCGCTTACGTCAGTGCAAGGAGTGACGGATGCCATGACGTCATCATCCACTAAAACATTATGGCAGACAGCTGTGGAGGCAGCTTTTGACTTCTGAGGCTAAAGATGATAAAAATCCAGCTAATAAAGAAAGAGACAGCGGACGCCAACTAAAATTTTGAAGTCCGAATAGCTAGATTTCTAGATCTATAAATTGTACTTAGAGTTCATTTGTAAAGCATTCGAAAACACACAAATTCAGACTGATTCTCACTCTGAAAAATATCCCTGGAATAGGAAACCAGCTTTCTAGGTCTTTGTAACCATCTTTCTAAATCATGTTTGTATAAATCCTTTTTGAAGGAAATAAAACCAGTTTATTTTCATAAATATTCAAGTTAGAAATCTTTCTATAGAAATCTTTTGAGCTTATATTTCTCCTAAAATTTTCAAAATTCTCTAACCCTGCGAAGGCCGTAGTGATTACACCATTCGAGACAGTAGCCGTTTGGAAGCATAAGTCCCGTGAAGCCAGGAGGGCGTTTGGGCGAAAACCAGTCAGGCTTGTCGAGGTGATTGAAGACGAGTCCAGAAGAAGGATTAAAGAATTAAGGACATCGAGGAGGTAATATACTTTTAAAAGATTTAAATAGAAATATTTTTACTTGATGGTATGAAAGTATGTGGTTTTAGAGTACTTCATCAATTATTATGAGATTTATGCAACTGTATGATTATTGATTGGTTAAAGAAGATATAAAATAATGGGAAAAGAATTTGAAATCATAAAAAATCAGTTTAAAAGAAAAAACAATAATAAAAAGAAAATAGCAATTTTAAAACCACTAGAAGATCTACCCGAAGATTTAAGAATTCTTATTGCGACATATAATAATAAAGAAGATTATGTTTTTGATCTAATCAATAAAACTATAAATCATGAAATTCTTAAAAATTATGTTAAACAATTAAAACAACTAGACAGAGAATTAAAAGAACTTTGGGAAGCAGATAGAACATTAGAAAATTATATTCTTATGCAGTGTAAAAATTTAGAAAGAGTAAAACTAATAAAATTTATACATGACGAAAATTGGGACATACCGTACTTTTTCTAAAAGTTAGAGGTATAAAAGCATAAAGAAATCAAAAGTTTGGATCATAAAGCAAATAAAGAAACCTTAAATAGTGAAATTACTATTTAAATAGTAAAATTACTATTCAAAAAGGGTAAAATGAAAAACCTTTTTCAAAGAAGGACATTTTAAAAATAAAAATATAAAAGAAGGGCAAAATAAAAATTAAATCTGTTTATATATTACATTAAAAATATATTTAAAAAAATTAAAAATTAAAAATTAAAAATTAAAATAATATTAAAATAATATTTAGAATTAAAATATATATATATATATGGCCGAGCTTCTAAAGCTCGGCCTTCTAATTTTAATATATATATATATATAGATAGATATTAAACTAATATGCTAGGCCTTAAAATATATATATATATATATATATATATTAAACTAATAACATGGCCGAGCTCTTGAAGCTTGGCCTTATACTTTAAAAAAAAAAGTGATTTACTTAGACCAAGCTCTTAAAGCTCGGTCTTTATTTTTCGGAAAAAAAAATATAAAAAAACTTAGACCGAGCTTTGGAAGCTCGGTCATACTATGTCGGGACAGTAAAACCGAGCTTTCAAAGCTCGGTTTAGGGTAGAATTTAAATATTTTAAAAAATTAGGGTATTTTGACAATCACGAGCCCCAAAAATGGCAAAATAAAATTTTTTTCTAATTCTTCTCTAAGAAAAGCCCGTTCAAACGGATTCTTAAACTTTTACATTTTTCTGTCTTTCTGTGTTTAAAAAAAACAAGAACAATTAAATAAGGGTGTTTTTTGCGTCGTTTTAGTAGATTTAATAAAAAAGGACCATAACTCAAAAGGTTAATTGTAATTTTCCAAACAAGATGAGTTCAAACATGTGAGAAAGTAATTTATCCTTTATCTAATGACATTTCAAAACTAGACAAGGTACCTACTATTCAAACTACATAATTGTCAAAAAAAATTGCTTTTGTATGTTAACATCACTTAACTGATCAACCACCAGACTGACTCTGTCCTCATTCGAAAATTCTTAACGCGTCTAATCAAAATGAGGTCAAGAGAACAAATTTATTTTAACTTTCTTAAGCAGAAAAAGTTTGCAAGAAATGTATTAACAACTACACAAGACATCTCGTGTACAGAACCTTATTTTGGACACTGTCCTCCATTGATTGTATCATCGTTCTCATTTTTTCAATTTTATTGAAAAACGATGATTTTATTTGTCTAGTGATATTTATGTGAAAATGAAATTTGACTCGATGAGTAGTTTAGAAATATAAATTATTAGATTATTCAATTGTGAAAGTATGAATTTGCAGGTCTCATTATTAGATTAAAAGTAATATATGTGATAGTGCTCATCCGTCGGTTTCATTGTTAAACGGAAAGTAATATATAAATGTGAATGTAGTAATTTTCGGTTCTCACAATCAAATTTTTATGTTAAATAAATGGAAAAATTACAAGTCTCTTGTCTATACCATCGTGCGTAAATGAACCGGGAGTCGCTGTTCGAAATTACACTTACCACCCTTGTAAGTTATTCGTTACTTACATTTAACCCCTTCTATACACATGGTTAAAAAATTAACGTAAGATCAATTTTCAATTGTAGGCAATGGTGTCTCTCTAGCATGTCTTGTTCTCCACCACTTCCAAGCTCTTTTCCCCCATCGGGGCAGCCATCTCTGCACGAAAGGCAGCGTAAAAGCGATCGTCACAAGAACATAAGCCATAGCTTTCTTCCTTGCATCGATCCCTTTAATGATAGAACTGATGGCAAAACCATAAGTACACATCATAGAATACAATGCTATGTGTAGTTCCCTCTGAAACGGAAAGCCTGCGGTGAGATATATCAGAATGCATATCGATGCAGTCAGGCCTAAAGAGCTGGCAAACAAGAACAAAAACGACGTTGCGTAGGACCCAAAAATGGCTGCTGCTGCAGCGAGACCCGAGCCGACTGCGGGACCAAAGCGATGGAAATCCTGATTTGGTTGAGTGGTGTTTGGTTGTGAGGAATGATTGAGAATTCCATTTGGAGGGGTGATCCCGGATTGAAAACAAACTGTGGCTATCAGTGCGGCGACTACTAATAGCGCATTTCGCGTGTCGCTTGGGGAGTCTCTTTGCTTCTGGAATTTGAAGTACTTGAACCAGTTCTTGGGAGATTCCGGTTCGAGATTATCATGTTTTGGTTTGAATATTTTTGCTGGTTGAAGTGAAATTTGTGGTGTTATTGAAGCAGAACGTGGTGGAGCCGCGATTGCACCAGTGGATTCGAGCTTTTGTCTGATTTTCCTGTCATATGAATCTTGAATGTCTAAAAGATCTAGTGCTGTCGAGCCCTTTGCATTTTTAGCATTCACTTGTATTGTTCCTCTAATAGTGCTGGTTTCACTAAGTAGTAGGTCTATACACTGCAAAAAGAAAAAATAAAGGGGAATGTTTTGCTGTCAGAGAAATGATATTCCAAGAACTAGGAGATAAAGTAAATTACTGCGACAAATGTGATATTAGGTGGCTTTAGTGGCGGAACCAGGACCCTACAAATCAGACAAGACATTTGTCCCTATTTTCACTCTAATCTACAAAATTTTTGTATATATTAAGTTAGATTGTGCACTGTAGGATAATTAGGGGATCAAAATCTTGGTTCGGTGTGGCTCCACGACTAAAAGTCACAAGAGGTTGTACATGGAGGTTTTTGAACAAATAGCCCACACAATCACGAAGAAAAATGGGAGTTTTTTTAGTCAAACTGCATCCACATACAAATTTTCAAGCAAATTATAAGATTTGAAGGCTTTATAAAGTGCGCTTTAATCTATAATTGCCCCCAAGTAATGCACAAAAACAAATGTTTTTTAGTATTAGGATGAGATACATAGTGAAAGAAACAATCAAGAATTGGAAAGGGGAGACTAATATAAGCTAATAGTTTCGAAGTTACCGCGTATTGTTTCGTTGAAACAGCAGCATGCAACACAGTGTCTCCATCTCCATCTCCCACATTAACAATCTCTTCCCTTTTAAGCCTCTCGAGCCATTTAACGAGACCGGTAAAAGCATCAAACTGGTAATTTTTCACAGCAAGATGAAGGGCGGTCTCCCCGTGAGCCGTCGCATATTCGACACAATCAGGACAAGAATAAAGCACTTCATCTATCACATCAATTCTGCCCTTGATGGCAGCATAATGAAGGGCTGTTCTTTGG
The DNA here is from genome assembly GCA_026212405.1 of Petrea volubilis. NCBI lineage: Eukaryota > Viridiplantae > Streptophyta > Magnoliopsida > Lamiales > Verbenaceae > Petrea > Petrea volubilis. The sequence goes on from CM047875.1 coordinate 18,927,755, forward strand.
TCTTTGCCCTTGAGGAGACACAAATCTTGATTGAAACTCAATATTTCCTTAAATATCACAAAGTTTCCAATTATAACAGCTATGTCCAGAGGCCGAAAACCGTCCTTGTTCATCTCAAAAGCAATACTAGGATCTATTTTCATGAGCTCGCGCACGAAATTCAGCTGACAGGATTTAGTTGCTACGTGCAGAAGAGATTCAGATAGGGATACGAGTCTGAAATCAGCAAGTATTGAAGGGTTTTCGTTTAGAATATTTTCGAGAACAAGGGTATTTCCGTTGCGGGCAGCTTCTAACAGCATGATGCCAGCCATTTTCTTAGGTGTTTGAAGGATCATAAAGTGCAGAACTAAGGATTAAATATATAACTTCATATGTCCTATGAAAGACTCTGCTGTTTCGTAAGTCCAACATTAAATAGTATAAAAAAAAATGAAAACGGTGATAAAAATGCATCAATCCACATCAACCACACTTTAGCCCATTTTTTGTGTTGCGAAAAGAAAGGATTATTAGTAGACAAAATTGATGCTTTTTCTCCCATGTCAGTTAATTATACACACTTTTTCAATAAAGTTGGTGTGTGTTGGTTGGGTGGGGGGGGGGGGGGGGGGGGGGGTTTGTTTAATGACTTTCAGTTAGGCGTGGCAAGTTGGGGGTTGGGAACTTGGGATAGATATACACTATATTTAAATTGATAATAACATGCTATCATTTGCATTTTTGTTGTTATTATTATTACACACGTATTTATTTACGATAAACAGGTCAAGCAGAGAGATTTAATATGAATTCCCCAATAATAATAAAATTGCGACTTTACTTTTGTTATGAAAACTTAGAATTCTCAAATTTGTACAGGAATTTCAAGAATCAAATTAGAGTTCACATAGAGGTAGGTGGGGGTCTAATTTTAATGACTTGAGTTTTTGAAGTTGACATTAATATATGTGCCCGAAATTCGTCTCCAGAAGACGCAAGTTGATAAAGTGAGGGGGAGTGGGCAAATTGTACCATAGTGTAGAAATTAAATTCCCATGTACTTGTGCCCATATCTCTAGACTTTGCATTTAATTAGCAAAATTGACAATTGCATTAACTACCGTTACCTACCACTTGCCCACCTACCACTTGGCAAATTTAATGTGATTTATTATTATTATTATTATTATTATTATGTGATATAATTAATTCGAAGACACCATATAGATATCAATCGAAATGTCATATATGCACACACACTTACCCAAAGGAAAAAAAAGAGAGGACAAGAAAATTCGAATCCAAGAATTTAATGATGCTGATTCAAACCCTCACTACTGAGCTACAAAATAGTGCAATGTGATTTATTATTTAATTGATATGATATTAATTTTTTGCGAGTCATTTTGATCAGTACTATTTTTTTTTTCCTCTCTAACTCGGTCAAATATCTGAAAAGAATTAATCTAAGTTTAAATAATTCAAAATTGACCTCTACGAAACTAAGCAAGTACATACTATAGTAGAAAAATTAGAGTGTACAAAACTAATTTGAGGCTCTAAATTTATAAAATTTTGGGTTCGTTTTTTCACCAAAATGTGCGACGTTCTGCATGTTTTATTCTATTTTTATAATATCTTTTTAGTTTTTTTTTCTTAAAGATGTACACGGTGCGCAGGATAGCACAAGCGCGGCAGGTGAAAGAAGATAAAAAGTTTAGTGAGCTACGATGAGAAAATATGTGGGCCCATGGGCCCCAAAGTTCTTTAAATCTTTGAGGGCTTATTTGGGGCCGTTGTGGGCGCAAAAGCCCATAGGCCCACAATCCACCGGCCAAGGCTTGGGGTTTGGTAGTTGTCCCCTTTGCCCCTGACCCTAATTCATTAATTGGCTTATTATAAACCTAACTAATATTCTACCTTAATTTATTGCTACACTCTAAATTTTATTATGATTAAGTTTAAAAGTTTTCATTTATGTATTATATATATATATATATTTGATAATTGATAAATTATAAAAATACAATTATTTATGCACTGTCAAACCAGTACTAATGGCGATTTGGTCAAGACAGTCAAGTCGTGGTAAGTTCCCAGCTGTTTGACTGAAACTTTTCTCAGGGCTAACCAGAGAACAGGACTCTTGTTCTTTGTTATGCTAGTCACACCAACACCCCTTCTGAGACACCCAAAATACCAACTCCCCCCTCCAACTTTCTTAATTACAGTGACCTCCCCTCTAAATATTACACAATTACAAAACCCAAAACCAAAGGGTAAGTCTAAAATCATCCGGTTACCATCGACCAGAAAAAATTTTAAAAACTGCCCAAAACATCACATTGTAAAAAATTTATATATTATTGATTGTTAAATAACACCAAATGTTCAAAAAATTCTGAAAAATGCTAAAACAAAAGGTGAATTTTTTTTTTGAAAACATCATTTTCATTTAAAAAATTGACGGAAGGGGAAGTCTGTTACACCGTAAAACTTAGAGGTGGACTTTGTAATCTTGGTATTTACCCAATAATTAAATGATCAAATCATTTTATGATATCTTCAAATGTCTTCAATTCCAGGCATATCGCAGGAAAGTTTTAACTGGTTTCTGGGTTTACTTGTCCCTAGAGCTCCACTTGAACCGAAAGATTACACCTACCACCCAAAAAGTTACATACACACACACACACACACACACATATATATATATATATGACAGAGTCAACTTATTATTAATCTTGCTGGTCCTTTTAATTTTTTATCCTAAAATTTAATACTCATTCTAAACTCTAAACACACAATGATTCATGTATGGACCATTAAAAATTAAGCAATATAAGCGTCGGGATCAAACATTTACCATTAGGTCAAAAGTTATGACTAATGCTGGAGGCACAATTTATTTCTTTGTAAGCGTTATGGATTGGATGGCTAGTTCTCTACAACTTATATTCTCCAAGATTAAAGGTGATGCTGATAATAAACACCACTAGTATTTACAACAAAACAATTGAAACTAATTGTAGATTTAGTACTCATTCCGAGCTCTCATTAGGCCATGAATTTATACAATATTCGTGCCTCGACCATTCAAAATCCATTGTAAAATTACCCATACCACCCCTTAAATCACCATCACCATCGATCTTTTCCCTCTCGAACATCTTCAAATCCCTCAAAACAGCCTTCAAATCCACCATGAAGCTTCGCGCCAATAGTCCGACAACAATTCGCATGGACAGTGACAACAACTCTAGCATTGCCGCTATCACTACAGAAACCAGTAAAGTACAGAGTATCAAGAAACCTTGTCCTAACACCTAACTCTCGGAGGATGCCTCGTCGCATTAAATTCTCCAAGACATCTTGATCTTTCAAGCCTGGCGAAATGTTCCTCGTGTCGTACCATGTTTGGAAAAGCGATATGGTTTTGTTGTTTGATCTTACGAAGTAAAAACTGGTGTTGATCAAGTTGTTTTTCGAGTATGGATCGCGGTTGAAGATGTATGTGCTTATTTGTAAGTCTATATATAGCTTCGTTCCTGGTTAGTCTTGTGAATGGATTCCTTAGCCATAGCAAGTCTGCGTCCTGTTACGTCCGAAAGTTTGAGTGATATGTGAAAAGGGATAATGTTTAATTTTAGGAAAAAGAGAATGCAAGTTCAATGATAAGATTGAAGTGAAGATTATATTTAAGTGATACTGAAAGGACGTTTTAAACCCATTACAATTAGAATTAGAAAAATAGTTCAAGCTAATAACTACGATCTATCAATTTCTAAATAAGTGAAATGAATTTTTTTTGTGGATACACTTATATTTGACCACAAAAGTGTAATCGTGATACATTACGCAATAGTTTATGCTTTGTGAGTTTTCCTATAGTGCTTTGATGAGTTAATTATTCATAGTCACAAATTTCGTGACGCACTCAAATTGGTTTGCAAGTGCAGGCAATAGCAGGCCCACGCCGTCTGCTAAGGAATTATCGTAACAGAAAAACCAGTTCGGATCCTCTGCTACAAAAAATGTGCTACATCTCCTCCTACACTCATCAATGCACGCTACATGTATTGGTGAGTGGTTGAGATAAGAAAAGAAAAAAACTTATGATATGGACAAATCTAGTTCTTTATCTCAACTGTTCATCAATACACGTTGCGTGTATTGATGAGTGTAGGAGTAGATATAGCATCATTTTATAGCAGATGATCCGAATTGAAGAAAGACCCTTCTCCGAAATGAGTTTTGTGAAATTACAAAGATGAATTACAATTTCAAGAACAAAATTGTAATTAAACATAAAAAAACATCCCCCTAAAACAACGCGAAGTAGACAGTTTGGGGGTTATTGGCTTCTTAAAGGTCTCAAAATGCCTAAAGTAAACATGTTCTTAGTCCGAACAAAACCATCAATTCACCACTTGTTTGACCACCTACAAGCGAAACCTTAGTTGCCCAAACACCCAAAGTAAATGATTCCTAAGCTTATTGAAAAAATCCTCTATCTATCATTAGTTAATTGATCATACACATGTAGAGATCATAATTACATGCATATATATATATATATATAGATAGATTTTGTGTGTGTTTGTTACAAAATTAATTTAAGGAAAAGATTAAGTACCGTGAAGATGAAGCTGTAGCCTCTCCGGAGGACATTTATAGCAGGAACAGCGCCCACCTCCACATCATCTCGATAAACTCACTAAACATGTCAACCTTATCCCCGGAAAAATCACCGCCGCCAATCTGTAACATTTCAGCCGCCGGAACCGGTCGTCCACGGACACCACGATCGAGCAAATGGTCCAAGAGGTTCTCCGTCCCTTCACCAGCCCAAAATCCCTCAAGAAAGAGGTCATAGAGGGGTGGCGATTATGAGGGTGGGGTGGAGTTGGAGGGTCATGCAATGCAAACGTGAAACTGTGACGAAATTTAGGCTTTTTAATCTCTTGAGAATTTGCTTTAATTACTCTAACGTAGACTTAGTTATTGATTTCTCCATTTCGTCTTAATCACTACTGATAATAGGCACGCTCATTACATGTGCAAGGAGAAAAGTATATAATTGAATTCTTGTTAAATAAAAATTCATATATAACCATGAGTTTAATTAAGTTTAATGCTGCAAAACAAGAAAGAGTTGTATTACATGGGTGTATTTCATCAAGTGCAGCATTCATAAGGCCTAATATGATAGTTGCCAATAAATGAATAAATATTATACTAAAGAGATTGCTTTTATGAGACACATGGAAATTTAAGTATGCCAATCCCTTCTCATTTTGATTTTTATGTGAGCCCCTGAAGTTCAAATAATATCATAACAATTCGGATTTTTTATTGCATAATTGTGTTACATCTTCTATTACACTTATCAATACATGCCACGTTGCATATATTGATGAGTGTAATAGAAGATGTAATACGATTATGCAATAGAAAATATGAACTGATATTATAGGGTTTGCAATGTTTACCAAAATGGGCTTTGAGTTATAATTCTTTTCAAACATATGTATTTTGGTTCATAATCATTAAATGATTGCAATTAGTGAACTTTCCATGTTTGTTAAGTGATGAATAATTCAAATACTACCTTCGCTTTCATATTTTCTGTAATTTTTGCATTTTGTTTTTGTTTTAAAATATTTGTTATTCTACAAAAATAACCAATAATTAAAATATATATATTTTTAAATTTATCTTCACATAAATAATACCATAACACTCACATAACTATTTATAGTTTCAATAAGTCATCAATAGGGGTAAAATTATCAAATAGAGTGCACTATTAAATTCTTTGTGATTTGGTGGAAAAAAAAACTTTGAACGACAAATAATATGAAACAGGGTAGTAATAATTTAAGTCAACTAACAGAAATTAATATCTTGTGGGAAGAATGATGAAGTCTTTGTGCTCATAAACTGGGTAGGAAATCATCCACAAGGTGCAAACAAATACAAATTTCTATGTACACAGCTGCATGTAATATATATATATATATATATATATATATATCACTCAAGAATCTTTTCATTTCATGCTAAAATTTCATAGAAAATAATATCACAGTTTCTCAAGAAGAACACTAACCCCATGTTGAGGCTGTATGACTAATCTAAACACCAGCGAGTGGTGATACGCCGGTGAGAGTGACAAGCTAAACTTGGAGAGAATAAGTGACAGAATGACCTTCAATTCAGCCATGGCGAAGTGCTGCCCTGCACACGTGCGAGTCCCCACTCCAAAGGGCACATAAGCCTGTGGGATCTTGCAAGCTCCCGAAGTTCCATTGGCAAATCTGTCTGGCTTGAACTCGTGTGCGTCTGAGCCCCACAGATCTTGGTGCTGGTGCATTAGAGGTATCGGTACCTGGATGTTGATGCCCTTTGGGATGTCGAGATCTTTGAAACGGATATCTTGCAAGGCTTCTCTCACCACGTAGGCTACCGGTGGGTAAAGTCGTAGCGTCTCTTGAATCACCATAGTCAGCTGTCATCAGGGACAAAGTCAGAAATTTAATTTGGAGGATGAGATTAAATTTTTACAAAATACTAGAAACACTTTTTGTCATTATGAGGGGACAATTTTAAGCTTCAGTAAAATTATGTGCAGGATATTGCTTTCCAGCTTTTCACTTATATTTTCAAACACTCCACTTTCACTACCCCAACTTTTTCCAAATCTCTCTTCAACTTTTACTTCTCCAAAACCAAAAGCATTTTCAAAAACCCCTTTAATCTATTTGCAATGAATGAGTAAATGCATTCATCCAGACCATATGACTTATCATTGAATCTAATTTTGTGGATAACAGATATATTTTACCACTTTCATGTTTCGTAGCACATCTGCTGTGGGGATGTTTGTGCCGCAGATTTCAAGAACCTCTTCACGGGCACGAGCTTGCCACTCTGGATAAGCTGCCAGTGTCATCAAGCACCATGATGCCGAAATTGCTGTAGTCTCATGGCCTGCAAAATATATGTTTTTGCAATTATCCACAATGAACTTGTTTGGAGTGATATCTGCAGGTATGTTGCTGTCATCTCCACAACTCTGGGCAGCATTGAGTATCAACTGAAGGAGGTCTTTCTTGTTGTTATCATTGTCGCTTCGAGTTTTGACTACCGTCAATATCATTGAGTCTATCTCAGCTTCCAGCGTCCATATCTCCTTGTTGAGTTTACTTGGAATATATCTGTTACATGTCATTGCCTCATGTCAATTATGCTAACCTCCTCTTTACTATGTGTAATTAGACAGACTTCCCCTATGAGTTTCGAAATAACAAATACCTTCTAATCATCGAAATTTGATCAAAACTTGACAAATATATTAAGAAAGTTACATGATATCATTCATACATGTATTATATGGTTTTGTATATAGTTACAGGGGAGATTGCTGTAATTATTGCTTTATCCCTTCATCAACTTCATATATTTAGACGAAGAGATGTTGTTGTACCTTAATCCGGGAACTCCGACATTTATGTTTCCTTTAGACATCGTATTTAGCAGTTCTTGAAGTTTAGTGAATATGTTTTCCCCTTGTGTATAGCTGCTACCAAAGCAAGCTCTTGAAATTATATCTGCCGACAAACTTCTTAAATCCTCATCGACTTTAATTTCTACCTTTCCTTCACAAATTTCAGTCCTACTCTCCCAAGTTCTTAACATTTCTGAGGTGGACTCAGCCATCAGGTTCACCATGCCCTGCCAAGCAAAGCACAAATACTTTGAATATTTCATTTTTAAAGCAAATTTCACTTTTTTCTTGCCAAAGGATATATATCCACACCTTGACTCTGTCTAGATAAAATTCAGGTGCAATAATCTTCCTCTGGTGAGCCCAATACGGGCCGTTTGATGATAAGATGCCTCTGCCGAGCAGAGGACCTCGTTCTGTTGACAGATACGTGGGCTTCCCAAGGTTCAATGAGGTGCAAAGGCTTAGTTCTTTAACCATCTCTGGATCAGTAATGCACAGTAGCTGTATGTTGCCGGTGGAGTACAAAAATGTCGGTCCTGTCATTACAATTCTTGTCATTCTCCAAGAAGCATATTTTTGTTCAGGAATTCAGTATCGGTCCGCAGTATTAGATGAGCTAGCGTTGATTGCCAGCACTGCATCATTTGACTGACTGAGGGATCCATGAATCAAGATTGCATTTTTGAAAAATTATAACGGCTGGTACTATTTTGAGGAAAAGTAAAACACAGCTATACATAGATATACTTAAGGGGGCGACTGCCCTTCCAGCCTCCCGGCTCGGTCCCTGAATGGATCATAATGGTCTACTATAGATAAAATACTCATGAAATGCACTTTTTGATATTGGGATGGCAAAGAATGTATAAAGTTGATCTTCATGACTACCATTTCTTCATGCTGATTGATGAATGTATTGTTTGTAGTTGCCACCTAAGTCTCTAGTCATCATCAACCTGATATCGGCTAGTGAAAATGTAATTCATGTTCTCATTGAGCAACATTTTGAACAAGAACTTCAAATTAACATATGATCCGCAGTTTACATGTACAGCTTTTCAGAGCAATGGGTTGGCAGAGCAATGGCCCATATCACACACACACACATATATATCAATCTGGCCCTGACATTAAAATCCCTGAATCCTGATCAGGCATCAAATAGTGGGATGTAAGATTAAATATAAGTATGGTGCTTATTACCATATTCATTTCTCCATTGCTCGAGATGTGGGAACACAGTGGGGAACCAAGAATGAACCATCTCTTCTGGGCCAGCTGATTTCTTGGCCAAACCCTCCTGAAATTGAGCCTTAATCCTCTTCATTTCAGCTATATTTCCATACAAAAGCGAAGGCACAGGCCCTTTAATCCCTTGCTTTTCAAGTCTTGATCTCAATCTTCTTGGCTTCAGGAATAAAGCATCAAAAACCCTGAAAAAAAGCAACAAAAAACCTCCCAAAATCACTGTTAAAACCATCTTTGCTGCTACAACCATACCTTTTTCCATTGCTTAATCACCCTCTCAGAACTGTTTGCTTCAATTCTCAAAATTTTGTTTAGATATGTTGCAGCTGTGATGGGAAATATTCAATTTAAGAACCAATCTTCTTTTTTGGCTCTGTTTTTAATCAGTCTTTTGGCCTCCTTTTTCTTTCTTTTTTTTTTATTTTTATGTCCATATTCCATAAGTTAAAATGATGATTAATGGCTCGCTAATCCCATTTAGACTCTTTTGTCACTACTTTTTTGTTGTATAGTTCATCGTCTGCTGTGTGTTTACAGGTGCCAACCCATCTCCCTAGGTAGGCAATGAGCACATTTGATTACAATTAACATATATAATATTTTGGGGAAACAATTAAAAACCCTTAAAATAAATTTTTACATTAAAAAAACCCATGAAATTAATCTTCTATTTTATAAACCCCATTCCACTAATTTTTGATTCTAAAAAACCCAACGGTCAAAAATTTGACTGAGTTACCCTCAACTTTCTATATTTAAAAAAAATGTAATGAATCATTTTCTATTGATTTGTACTAAATTCTTTAATTTGTACTAATGATGGATTTTAATAAAGTAACATTGTAAAGGTTTTTTTTTAATTATAATGAATAGAAATTATGAAAATCTTTTTTTTTCTCAAATTTAAAGATATCTATATTATAATTGAGAAATTTTATTTTTTAGAAACAAAAAAAAAAAGAACTTAAGGGAGTTTTTGTAATTTTTTTCTAATATTTATTGTGAAAATAACAAGAAGGATAAATTCTATTATACCTCGTGTTTTTGTTTAAATGTTATAAATTCATTCATCATGGTGTATTTCGTATTTATAATAATTTTGAGGGGTGGGAAATTTAATTTGTCCTCTATTATAGAAATTTTATTTATAATTTTATTCAAATATTGTGCTTTTATATTCAAAAATCATTTTAGGTTGTTTTTTTTTTTACCTATTTTCAAATTAGAGGAGACTTTTAAGCATTTTATGTTATTTTCTTTAACTTTGTTGTGTGGCTTAGCAGCATGCTCATATGCAAGGACAAGTTAATTCATTTTATGTTGAAATTTTAACTTAGTATATTTGTTTCGATTTTCTTTGGGCTATTGCTTAATGAGTGAATTCTAGAGTTATCATAGAGTCGTCTCACTTACCACTGAAAAATTCTTGTTCAAATTAAACTCTTTTGGTGATAAGTGGTTATAAGATTCAATTATCATGAGATTCACATAACTAAATTGTACCAAATGAAGCGCTCTCAAGCTAATGTAATAGTTGTACAATGATTTATGATGCCAAGTAAAATGATGTTCTTGAGAAAATAAAAATATAAAAAAGAAACCCACTTTTTTTTTGGTGGGGGGGGGGGGGGGGGGGGCGACTACAAAATATATATTATAGGACACTTTTTCGGGATACATTTTATAAGTGTCATTAAAAATATTATTTTGGAGCACTTATCAATTAATCATAATTACTAAGTTTATTAAGGCACGTAAAAGTGCCATATACGTATTTATTTTTGGGACACATTTTTATAAGTGTCATAAAAATATTATTTTGGGACACTTATCAATTAATCCTATTAACTAAGTTAATTGAGGCACTTAAAAGTGCCATATATGTAATTGTTTTTTGGGATACATTTTCATAAGTGTCAACAAAATATTATTTTGGGATACTTATTATTTAATCCTAATAATTAAGTTTATTGAGGCACTTAGAAGTGTCATATGTATAATATTAGTTTGCCATATATATAATATTAGTTTGGCTAAAATTTTGGCCAAAAATTTTAAAAATATTTAAAAATATTAATTTTTTAATTTTCAGTTGAATTTGGGCTAAATTTTTCATTGAAAGTTTAAAAAAATTAAAAAAAATTTAAAATTTAAATTTTCACTCAAATTTTGATAGAATTTTTTGCTAAAAATTAAAAAATAAATAAAAAATTTTAATTTTTCAAAATTCGGCGAAATTTTGGAGGAAATTTCGATCGAAAATTTTTAAAAAATTAAAAAATATTATGTAATGTTTGTGTATGCTATATAAATAATGTTTGTGTATATAGATATATATAGTTGGAGAAATATTTATATTAATCTTATTATTATTTTAATTATTGTATGCTACATATATAATATATGTGTGTGTACATATACATATATATATATATATATTTACAATTGGGAAAACATTTATATAAACCTTATTATTATTATTATTATTATTATTATTATTATTATTATTATTATTATTACTACTACTCCTACTGCTACTACTACTAATCAGAAAAGAATGCAATGATACATTATAAATTATTACTAAATTAAAATAAATAAATTATTACTAAATTAAAATAAATAATTTGATAATTTAATCTTAAATTTAATGCAACTAAGAGGTAAATAATAATGTAATGATATTTGAAAAATTATTAAAGAGGTCATTTCAAACATAGATGTTAACTATAGAAAAAGAAAAAACATGACAACAAAGTGATTTTAGTCCAACGACAAGAGACTTATTTGCCAACCAAGAGGCGAGGGTCCAACTTCCAACGATTGCAAAATATGGATTAAAGTTGGACCCATGCACGTGAGGAAGTAGCGGAGGTCCTGGTTCGACTCCTAAGTTTGGCAACTAAAACTTTATTTTAATAAAAATAATAGAATTTTAGCGGAATAGTAGATATTATTAATGTGCCTCAAAAATATATTATTGGGGCACAAATAAGTATCCTAACAAATAAATATTTTAGGACAATTAATAAGCGTATCATGATTTATTGCGACATATATTTTATCTGCCCCAAAAAGTATAAATGCCTCAAAAAAATGTATATGAAGGTACATTTTTGTGTCAGAAAAAGGAATTTTTGTTGTAGTGGGGGACGTTATTAGAGTGCGAATTTCGTGCCACCATCCCAACTCCAATCTCCCCAAACTCGGCAAAGAGTTCTTCATCAAAATTAAATTTAATTACATCAATATTTGGAACCTGCCACCGAGTCAATGAAATTGGTGGGGTAGGGGACCTCATCGTTGATTCGACACTCATATAACCCTCTGCATAAGCACGAGCAAAGTTCATTAAGCTATCTGCTTCCATCGACTCACCCTGCATTAGTTGCCTATTGGATTCCACGATAGGCTCCACATTTACACACACTTTCAAGTGTAATGTGTCGAAATTTCACAACAAAAGAACTTCAGGGCCCAATGAATTTGTTGAGGCCTTGGTTTGAAAGGGGATCAACATTGATGATGCCCCATAAAATTGACACTTATCAGGCTAAGGTATTGCGAAACAGTCCAATGCAAAAAAACCCTAACAAGGTAGCCCACAAAAGCGGATTAGTCCCTGACCTCAGCCTAGGACGGGCATGGGCAAAGCTCAACGCCAAAGGTCCAACCGGCTATCACACATATTAGGGTGAATCAAACTCTAAAGCGTAGCGTTCCATCCGTGAAAAATAAACATTGAGTCGTGTTTATTTATAATTAACAGCAACTCCAGCAGCTTGGGGGTGTTGAAAACTTTTCACAATATATGGATTCAAACAGAATAATCCATAATATAAAACAAAATACGATTCCTACGAATCGATTAACCACAGGATCTTTAGTAAACAATCAAATAATGCTTAAATCATAAATCACTAACCTTGATCCATTGCAGATGCGGAAGAAAATGGAGCTAGGGTTGGTGGTCTTCTAAGCCAAGAAAAAAAACGACGTAAATTTTTCTGTATTCTCTCTTTTAGATGGGGCAGAAGAGAAAAACGTCGTTTTATTCTAGCTTAGGGACCATGCCCTAATATGCCTAATATGTCATACTTTAATTATGGGCCCATCAAACATAATTAAAGTCTGACCGGGCTTCTACACATAAAAGACCCATACTTAATATAATATTTCTGTAAGCCCATTAAATTTATTTCTTAAATGGATCACATAATTGGGCTCCTTTTAATGAGATAGCAATGTACAATAAATTAATATGTGAGGCCAATAAATTAGAGAAAAAACCCAACAATCTCCCACTTGGTCCACATATGTTTCCGAAAATTGTACATAGTTGAAACCTTAGTGCGCGCAAACTTTATGCCATCTCAGCCTCGAAATATCCCAAAACAATCTGGTCCATCAATTGTGCTAATACAGGATCAAAGCGGCTTTCGTCACATAACTCGCAACTAAACCGAACAATGGTCACAATACTAGCAAAATTAATGACATAGATCAAGCATGGATGTGTAGCATGGAAATTACATGTAACGTGATCTCAATCATGTCTATTTCCAACTGGTCCTATCTTATGACTCAAAGAGTCCCTCAACACTTTCCAATCTTTATGCAAAACCGCAGTGGAAAGTTAATATCCTTATTTCAGAATATTCAATTAATTATGAAACCTTAGTCTGTACAGAACATAACCATAAAAAATATGTACAAAGAGCATGAAATCAAGTAGCAAACTCCCACTAATGTGGCATACCATATATCCTTATGATACCCATTAAGCTTCACAACCACGTAGCACTTTAAGTGGTGATTCCTTAGTAAGCTTTAAACTATTGAGTTTGTATTCATATGCTCTTTTGACACCCGAATACTCTGAACTTATTTATTCACAACTAGAAAATTAATGTCTATATATCAGACTTTCCCAAAATCTAGTTGTTCTTCGAATATAGCTTGGAGGCCTTATTATCAAAAATGATCCTTTATAGTGTCAACACCATTGATCACTTTCAATCTAGTGATAAATACTAGCTATATTCCTTGATTGGATGTCTTATAGCTAATTATGCATTCAACCTTCATAATTGAAAAGCTATTAGTGTCTTAACACTTTTCCGAAGTAGCTTCTCCAACTATCGTGAATACATAACGTTATGTGGATCTCTTGCTATCCAAGCATCCAACAAACGACTGAATTGAAATACCACACGATCTTTAAGTGGTTTTATTTTCAATAAGCGAGCATATATTTATTGTTCTTTATAGATACCTCATAACCCATCATTTTAATGATCCACTTTTAGGTTACTAAAATATTCGCCTAACATCCCGACTACGTATGCTAAATGCATTTATGAAATTGGAGTAAATAAAGCTTTATCACCCTTTGCTATAGAGGTGTCCACTGGTGCACAATTTTGCATACCAAAATAGCTAAGCACATTACCAATATGGACTTTTTGCATTTAAGTATAATTTTTATGCAATAGACTTATATTGTTGCTTGCGAGTAGATTATTATCTACATACAACACCAAGAGGGTAAATTTGCTCCCACTAATCTTGAGATATATACACTAATTAAAGGTGTTTTCCTTGAATCAAAAGAGGTCATCACCCCATCAGATTTTCGGTATCACGAATGGAATGCCTAGACGGATAGTTCATGGACTTCTTCAATTTACATTAGGTGCTTTGAGTCTTTGGACTCAAGGTTCTCCGGTTGCACCATGTATATTGTTTCTTCAACATCTCCATTAAACAACATTATCTTTATGTCCATTTGATGCAGCTCTAGATCATAATGAGCCATAAGTGCCATAGCAATTTTAAGAGAGTCTTTTGTCTAAACCGACTAGAAAGTCTCTTTAAAATCAATGCCTTCCTGATGAGTAAATCCATTGGCATATTTTACATCTTTCAATGTTACCATTTGAATTCTGCTTGGGTTTGAAATTATATTCATAACCAATGAATTTCATCCCCTATGGCAACTTGACAAGATTCCAAATACCATTACCCCTCATGAATTTCATATCCTCATTCATGGCCTTAATCCATGCATCAGAATTCAAACACAATTTGATTTAACTAAAAGATGTAGGACCATCTTGAAATCTCATATCAAATTTGTGTTCATGGAGATAGATGATATAGTCATCTGAAATCATTTTTTTTCCTTCATCCGATGGATCTCCTTATTGGCACTCTAGATTTGAAGTTGTTGGGGTTCATCAACTTCAATAGATGATGATTCCCTACTTGATTAGTGGGCATTTCAAATATAGTTGTGTTTTACGTAATATCCTAATTTACAAGCTAAAGAGTACTAGGATAAACTATCCAATCCCTTTCAGCTGTAACCGTAGTGGGAATGCTAACACACTCCTCTTTAAACACAACCTTGCTATTTTGATTTCTCCCACTATAACCAACAACCTCTATTTACTTAGCATTTTCTATTTTGAAAAAGGACATATGTGAGGGATCATAGTATTTAAAGTCCCTCGATTTTAAGTATCCTACAAAATAGTAACTATTGTTCTTTAGTCCAGTTTATTCTTACTTAGGCCTATGAGGCCAAGCCTCAGCTGGACATCCCTGGACATGCAAGTGTCTAATACTAGATTTCTTGTTCCATCCACAAACTGTATGGGATTTTCGTTACTATTTTGCTTGAAACTTGCCTTATTGTATTAATTGTAGACTTTAGTGTCCCATCTAAAAGTTATTTTCGAAGATTACGACTACTAAATAATCAAGTACAAATAACCACATCGGAGTAATCATCAATAAGTTGATATCAATTGTTATCCATTCCATGATGCCGTAGGGAATGATCTACAAAAGTCTACATGTATCAACTCTAGAGATTCTTTACTCCTATTCGCACTTGTTTTCTTTATATATATATATTCTTCATACATTCTACACATTTTTGTTTTTTTTTTTTTTTAAGTCTGAAGAATAAGAAAACCAAGAATTCCTTTGACATAAGCATATTTATTCTCTATTTAGAGAAATTACCTAATTGCTTATATTGTCACACAAATGAATTCTTAATATCCAATTTGGCTTTAGTACCAAAGTTACTTTTCAAAGGAGTCTTTTTATTTATGTTAAAGCTATCGGTATCTAATATTCACAATATAACAAACTAGAATACAAGTTCAGTTAACATTTAAATTTAGAAAAATACTGAAAATGTCATTTCCAAAAGGACAAGTGGGTCTGAATTTGTCCAAATAGGAAATAGGAACTAAATTCCATCTCATTGATGGCGTAATCAAAAATTTTCTCTAAATTCAAACACAAACCAGTATTCAAGAGAACATTATAGACACGAATAGCCTTCAACAAAGCCTTGTTGCCATTTTCCATATAGATTTATCTTTCAACACCAATTGACACTAGACACCTTAATTAATCCTAAAGTATGAAGTACTAAAGTCAAATTAATAAAACAAACAAAATTGAGAAGTCAATATTCTTCGCACACCCATTAACCTATTTGGGACAATACTTCTTTAGGTGACCAACTTTCTTGCAAAAGTAACAAATAACTATTGAATTGTGTTTCTTCTGCACTTTATGTTGGAATGTCACAAGTTCTGCAGTTTCTTTAACATAAGTCCTTCTTCATTTCTTAATGTCAATAGTTTATTGAGAAATTGTTGCCAAATTAGTACTTCATCCATTTTCTTGATTAAAACTAGGTCCACAAAAATGTTTTTCAACATTCAAACTTTTAAGGACCTTCATATTTATTACAAGATTGGATTATCCTTTGATGTACTTCTTTATGTTTCCTTTGCATTTATACCGCATTGAAATGAGCTTTCTAAGGATAATGCCCATTTTGACCTTTTCGCTGGAACGAATCGGTCTTCTATCTTTGCTTTTGGAAACTTTGGCATTTTCTTTCTCAAAATACGACCCCTTATGGATACCGGGAATTTAAATGTTGCATGACTATTAGACTAATATAATTTGATTGATCCTACTTCTCGTATGCGACTTTCTATCAATAGTACTAATACTAATGATTAGATTCGCAGGACTATCAAATCCTAATACATAGTCAAGTCTATGCAACCAAGCACATCATAAAG
The DNA here is from genome assembly GCA_026212405.1 of Petrea volubilis. Lineage (NCBI taxonomy): Eukaryota > Viridiplantae > Streptophyta > Magnoliopsida > Lamiales > Verbenaceae > Petrea > Petrea volubilis. The sequence continues at coordinate 18,944,615 of CM047875.1, forward strand.
TGCATTTTTCTATTTCTCAAGATTTGTGCTATTAAGCACATGGGATGTTATTCATAATGGCAAATATTAAAGGCACTATAAAGAAAATTAAATACGCTCAAAGTAAATTAACAGTATAAAGCATGCACAAGTGTGAATAATAAATATATTAAACACATTATATGCAAGTGGGCCCATCTCAAGTTACCTAGCACAATATTGTTATTTAGTCTTTTGACATAAATAATAACTTGTAAATGGTACATTTGTCCATAATTCATGAATATTGATAGTTTTCTAAAATACCCAACACGACATTGCCATTTAGTCTTTTGACAAAAATAACAACTCATAATGGTATCACATAATTCATAAATATTTCATAATTGGAAAACGGCCTAGCAATATGCTTTTCTTTGGACCGACAAATTGCCAGCATGTTAACCAAGATAATTTTAATATTTATGACTATCCTTTGTCTTGCCAAAATAGTCTTCCTTTGGGCCGACTATCTCGCATAGACAAAATAACACAAAATTCACATATTCATGAATAAACCATCTAGCCAAAATAATCTTCCTTTGGGCCGATTATTTCGCATAGATGAAGCTAATAGGACAACTTACATATTTATGAATATCATATCTGGCCAAAATAATCTTCTTTTGGGCCGATTGTTTCGCATAGATAAAAGATTATGAACAACATATTCATAAATATTAACCATCTGGCCAAAATAATCTTCCTTTGGGCCGATTATTTTGCATAGATGAAACATGCCTATATTTTCAAAAGTGATAAATTTTACCTAATAGAGGTTGCTTTGGCAACATATTAGTTGAATCTATACAATTTCAAAATAGGCACAAAATAACTAAATCTCAAATGCACTACTTAAAAGAAAACTTTTACATAAAGCTAAATACACAAACTATATTGTAATAGCAATATGGTCAAGTAGTGTGCATACTATATACAATAAATTTTTTTTTTTTTTGAACTCGAACTGTACGTGGCGTTGTTATACCAGGACACGAGTCATCAAAGATGATTCTTTTCGTCTGGCCGTCCGGGTTTCCAGCCGATATACCGTTCTAATTCAAGAGTTCACTTTTGGTTCAATCCCAAAATAAAAACATACATATGCTGAATTGAATTTTCCTTACAGATCCAGCGATCCAAAACAAATATAAAAAATGCGCAACCCACGTATCAAGAAGGGCAATAGCCCAGCGGTTTCGAACACGTTGCCTTTCCTCATGGTCTCGCGTTCGAGTCTCGCTGGTCACACAAGAATAGAGGGTTTTTTTTTTTTTTTCTGTGTGTGCGTGATACCGATTTATAATACGTAAGGGACCGAAGCACAACACCAAACAGAATCATAGCCTAGCGGCCCGGGATGCGTAGGCCTTCCTGGTGGTCGTGAGTTCGATCTGTTGCAGCAGCAGATTTCACACGCCCATTTTTTTTTTCTATATTTTAACAATGCGGTTCAGCCATTGTCACATAAAATTCGTTATATCAATACACACATAACAGACCGATGGTCCAGCGGCGGGAAGTACGCATAATGAAGTTCATGGTCTCGGGTACAAAACCCGTTCTCGCCCTAACCACCCAATTTATATATATATATATATTTTTTTTGTTTTTTTTTTAAATCTGGAAAAAACGAAGAAAAACCAGAAAAATCACCCAAAAACAAAATTTTATGGATGGATTTTGATTCCCAAGATCATATAATAGAATCAAATAACATTTACGAATATAAACATACATTTACAATATATTTCCAACATAAACATACATATTGTAAAATAACTAAAGTATGTTCAAAAAACCATCTAATCGCAACCGAATAAATCAAAATAAAACATATTTGATTATTTACTAATCCTGCTCTGATACCACTTGTTGAAAACTTTTCACAAGATATGGATTCAAACAGAATAATCCATAATATAAAACAAAATACGATTCCTACGAATCGATTAACCACAGGATCTTTGGTAAACAATCAAATAATGCTTAAATCATAAATCACTAACCTTGATCCATTGCAGATGCGGAAGAAAATGGAGCTAGGGTTGGTGGTCTTCTAAGCCAAGAAAAAAAACGACGTAAATTTTTCTGTATTCTCTCTCTTAGATGGGGACAGAAGAGAAAAACGTCGTTTTATTCTAGCTTAGGGACCATGCCCTAATATGCCTAATATGTCATACTTTAATTATGGGCCCATCAAACATAATTAAAGTCTGATCGGGCTTCTACACATAAAAGACTCATACTTAATATAATATTTCTGTAAGCCCATTAAATTTATTTCTTAAATGGATCACATAATTGGGCTCCTTTTAATGAGATAGCAATGTACAATAAATTAATATGTGAGACCAATAAATTAGAGAAAAAACCCAATAGGGGGAACAACCAATAACAACACCTAGAAATCTGCCATCTTCCCAAAGTCAAGTGAAAAATTCTTACACGGATTTGTATTTGGGCTCCACCCATGCACGCTATAATTTAAATTCAGCCATGTATCATACGTATTTAACAAAAAAAATAATATATAAAATATGGCCTATTCTAACCATTGGGTCATACACCCAATATATAAAAGAATATCCTAATCAAGCTTTGGAGAAGTTGTTACTTTCTCTTTTGGTAAGTTACTTGGATCACATGTTACTGGTTCGAAAGAGTCTGGAAGTTGGACATGATAATTTGGGCACAGGAATATTATGGGTGAGCACCAAAAGTTGTTGATTTGACTCTTTCATGATCCAATCATCTTTTCAAACCCTTCAAAGATAACATTAAATACTATTTTCAGTCAATGTTAAAGAACAAATACTATCCATACAGTATTTGCATGTATCACGCAAGATACATTCACACACACACACACACAAACACACACACATCTGCACATAGAATTGGCATCTAATTCTCCACTTGATCTTGCTAGTTGCCGCGACTATTTGTCATTGTTGATTTTTGGCTCTCAATTAGTCCCTTAAAAGATGTAGCAAATATTCTTGCTCGACAAGTGTTGCATTATTTAATCTCTTCGTATCTATTTAGTGATGACTTTTTTAATTATATTTCAATCATTATATTAGTATTTCATATCAAAATACGTACAACAACTACATATCATAATCCACTATTTAATTTGAAAAATCATTAAACAATACATAAAATCAAACTACTATTCAATAAAACAAACGAATTAAAATAAAATAAAATAAAATAAAATAAAACCCATACCAGACAAAGAAATCCTTAACTAATGATAAACTTTTCCATCATGTTATTTTTTATATCTAGGAAAACAACATTCCGCCTATGATATCACAAAGCGGGTTCTATAGTTCGAATGATATTACAAAATCCGTGTTTTCCTGGGTTTTGAAATGAGTAAAAATTAGGGTGAATTACATTTGTCACTCCTAAAGTTAGATTAATTTACGATAAATTTCTTATTTTTTTAAAAATTAAAAAAAATCCCTTGAGATTATATACATATTACAACTAGCACCTAGTCTAATTTTGATACTCGAATTTTGCCTTTAATATCAATTTGATGTCCGAGCTTTTACACTTATCTTACATAAAATATTGATTTTGTTATAATTATTAAATTCGTACCTAATTAATGGGAATGGTTAATTGTACGTTAAAATAAATGGAAAATTATTAAAGATCCTTTAAGATAAATCTTATGCTGAAAATGCACAAAATTATTATTACATTCTAAAATATTTATTCCACCAATTTTTCATTTCAAAGCTCAACTATTAACTTTTTTTTCCCTTTGTGATTTCTAGATGCAATTACCTTTGAATTTATTATATTAATTCCTTGATTAATATTTACTATAAATTAGTTTTATATACATTAATAACTTATAGTTTTGCAGATTTTTTTTTATCAATATTAAGTTTATAAAGGAATTAATCTTTTTATTAGTCCCATTCAATTTTAAAAGTTAAAATTGTCTAATTATACTTTATATTAAAATTCAAGAAAATATTTTCTCAAATATATATATATATATATATTGAATTATCGTAGATATAAACTAGTTTGATAAAGCAAAAGACAATAAATATTAAAAAATTACTTCATCAAGTGTTTTAATTCAAAAGTCAACAGTGATTTAATTTTGTTCAACGGTTTACGCTAGCGGTGCTAATTTGATAATTATGACAAATTCATATATTATCTTCATTTCGCAATACCTTTCGTTTTTTTTTTACACAAATTAAGAAGAATTCAAGAGTGTACTGTAGCTGACAACTTTACTCCTGTTAATAACTTGTTGAAATTTTAACCATTCCAAATAAAAGCATTAAATATATTGACTTAAATAAACTATATTAGTGTTATTTATATGAGAATAAATTTGAAAAAATACATTAAATATTATATTATTTTTTATAAAATGACAGATATTTTTAAAACAAAATTAAAATGATAAAATGACAAATAAATCGAGGTAGTATATTTTAAGATAGTATAAAGTTAGATATTAGTGTGGTGCGGGTCTTGCTTGATTTGATTCTTTAAGTAGGTGCTAATTAATCAAATAGGATACGGCCATGCATGGATTTCAATCCACCAAACAATGAGCACACATAAGCTAGCCCTAAATATCTTCAACAAAAACCTTTCAAGACATTCCAATGATCAAGTTAGATGTTGGATTCTAGTAAAATATATAGGAGAAAAGTATGAATATCAAAAGGTGATTAGATCATACCTATCAACAACAATATATGATTATTTATAGGTATTGGTTGGTGAGAGCACCTGATTAGGGTTGATGTAACAATCCATCTTGATGTTTCTAGTCAAATGTACCTAAAGCCAATGTAGTGGTGGCATTTTGGTGCAAGTTAGTGTGGTTTTTGTACTAAAACAATTACGACGTATTTGAAGGTGTGTCAATCCAATTGAAATACTACTCGAACAAGACCTACTCGAGTAACAAGTTGAGAGAAGTCATCTTGGGACCTTCATCAAAGTCATTCCTAATCAAGAAGGCCCATGAGAAGCAAGTGGATTTGGCCTAAAGAACCTCCTCGAGCGCATCAAAGAGTCGTGCTAGTATTCACAGTAGAAGCATTGCACGAAATAGGCAGGCATATTTTTATCATGTCAAATATCAAATTGATCATGAAATGGAAAATTAGATATCAAAGTAATTTTACTCAATTTTGAAACCCAATAATTGTTTGATCTATAAACTCCCATAGTTTTCGTGTGAATCTCAAATAAACGGCTTTGATTTTCCATGACCCTCGAACAAAAATGATTATTTACATATAGATCCTAGAAGATGAATTGCTTTATCTCTTGGAGTGTACCCAACAGCTAGATGATGTCCCAAAATTTTCTATGATAACCCACAATCGTGGGTCCCAAATAACATCTCTAGGATCAATTATTATTATTATTATTATTATTATTATTATTATTTATAGCAAACAAACTATTACGTTCATTGTCGGTAATTACTAAAAATAAAATAAATATAAAAATACTATACAGTTCAAACACAAAGAAAAAAAAATATTATGCAATAGACATGCACTGTTATGTAGCATATTGATATCAATATATATATTGATGAAACTCAAAAAAAATTAAACTCTTTTAACTTTGTTTTTTTTCGGATACGCTTTTAGCTTATTATTGAGTTAATGCCTAGAAAAATATTGAAGAAGCCTCTTTCAATGATATTTTTCACAAATGTAATCAATTGGAACACAAATGGTATCACGGGTCACCATGATGAGCAACAGTTTTCATATATTGTCTTTATTGTTTCACCTTTCAAACTTTCGAACGAAGCAAAATTGAGTGCAAAATAATAATATAATGAAAGGCATTTGTATTAGTACAAGGATTCTTCTTTTGTTTTTTACTCACATAAGAAGCAACAGAATTAGGGCTCGTTCGAATAGGTTTAGCGGGACAAAAAAAAAAAAAATTGTCGAGTCACAAATTTTATAATAATTTTTTTTAAGTCAAACGGTTTTGTATTTAAATGCAATAGTTGAAAATACTTTTATTTAACGCTACTTTGAATAGCTTTTAGGCAAAAAAAAACCACTTTTCTATTTTTTTTTCCCCTTCTACTATTTCAAAAAAGATAAAATCCAATCAACATAATGTTTTTCATTGAAGTGATGTTTTCTAATTTTTTTTTTAAATAATCCAATTGGACTCTAGGTTGAAGTACCTAAAAAGCAGTTCAGATCGTCTGTTACAAAACGGTACTAAATCTCCTCCTACACTCATCAAAATACGTCTTGTGTATTGGTGATCGATTCAAATAAATAGGAAAATTTTTGAAGAATTTTTTTTCTTATCTCAACCGCTCACCAATACACGTGGCGTGTTTTAATGAGTATAGGAGGAAATATAATACTGTTTTGTAGTAGAGGATCCGAACTGCCTAAAAAGAGGGCTACAATAAAGCCTCGTAAATTTTTCAAAAAAAATAATAGTAATAATAATAAACCCTTGTAATATAAATATATTTTTTCATTCATATTTCGGTACCTTTGTGTCCCCAACTTTTTTTCGTACTCCATTGTGATCTGGTCAATGGGGAATAAACAAAAAAAACACAAGATGGGAAGAGAATTTATTCCAATCTAAACTTATCATCTACGTAAAATATGGAAAAATATGGAATAAACAAAACCAATGAATTAGTATAACCTTCTTTTTTTTTTATATATATATATATATTAATTTTGAAAGTTTTTGATATTTTCTCTAAGTTTCTAAAAATTTTCGAAAAACATGAAAAAGGATTTATTTTTTTTTTAAAGTGCTAATACATGTCAATTTCTTAACCTATGCACATTAACTATTACATATGTATAGATGCTATATTCCTATATCCGACACATATTCAACACTACTGTATAAAAAATGCCCCATAAATTATGGATTTATACTGTCTTTTTTTTTATTATTATTGTTTCTTAATAAATATTTCAATTTGACCATAGTCTAAAAATAATATCCTATGGTCTAGCCCACTAGTGGATTTTGAGTGCACAGTCCATTGTATGGCCGTACCACCAAAGAACCATAAAAAAATATCCCAAAGAAACCAAAATGAATACAACAAAGAGGGGACAGACAAGAATGACACACATGTGAATGTATATATATACAACAAAATAAATAAATAAACAAATTGGAAAAATCCCACAAAATTTTAGTTTTCTTTTTTTAATATTTTTCATATCCCAATTGAGGATTGTCATGTTAATTTAGTAACATAATAATAACAACATGACTATAATAATTCTATTATGAAAATAATTTAATCATATATCAATATTTTTTTGATATGTCAATTGTATTTTATATACTTTTTTTTTCGAGTATAATGTCGAATCTTTTTTGTTTCGACACTTGTAGTTGAAGTTGCGGGTTTTTTTCAATGACATTGATCGTGTACAATTCACCATCTAAAAAAACGAGAAAAAATAATTGAGATGCTAGTGGAGTGTTCATATTAAAAAAAAACAAAAAAGAAAGAAAGAAAAAAAAATTGAATAAAGATCAATTATTATTTTAGAAAATATTAGTAAAAATATATATTATAATATGAGGTGTTTAGATTTGGAATTTTCGTAAACAAATAGGGAGAAAAGGGAAACACAAAACACCACTCCCAGGGGAGCCCTCTCCCTCTCTCTAATGTAGAAACAATTGAAAAATAAAAAAAATAAAAACAAAAAAAAAAGGAGAAAAGAAAACCCTAGATTTTCCCGTTTCATTTGTCACAGCGCACGCACTATGCAAATCTGACGATTTGCGCCTCTTGTCGATCTCCAAATTTGAAATTTCTTGAATCTCCATGTGTTTATACGTATAGATAGATATTGCCGGGGAAGCTGTAGATTTTTGGATTCGATTTTCTCATTATTGGTATGAATATGTATAGAGATCGAGGGGGAGGGGGCTCATCGAAGGGTGGAGAGGTGTTGGATCGGAAGCGAATCAACGATGCGCTGGACAAACACCTGGAAAAGTCTTCCCCTTCCACCTCCAGAAACAAGGGCTCCGCCGTCGCCGTCCCTTCTACCTCCGCCGCTGCTGGAAACAGGATTGATCCCAGGGACAGCCGCTCTTCATCCGCCCTCACCGCCAACAAGAACAAGCTCTCCGACGGTACATGGTTTCATTTTTCATTTTGTTGGGGGGGGGGGTGTTTTGTTTCCTGTTCCGTTTCGGATTTCAATTGGCTTTTGGGCTGTGGTGAATTTGATTTTTTTTTTTCATTTTTGTTTTCTAAATTTTCGCAAGACTATTGTGCAATTAAAGGGCTATTGTTTTAGAGATTGAATCTTTGTTAAGATTTGTTAGTTCCCTGAGGTTTCTTAATTTTATTTATTTATTTATTTTGCTTAAAATGCCATCATTATAAATCAAAATGTCGATTCACTTATTTTCTGGCGAATTGATAGATCTGTCCTATGATGCACGGACACGGGGACACGGACAAGGTGACACGAAAAATCTCAAAATTTTAGGACACGCTCTGATACGGTTATTAAAAAATATTTTATATTATATTATATATTTATAATTTATTAAATTAAAGTATGTGATAGATAAATAATAATATTACAAACACCTCTCAATTGGGTTATAAGATTTAATGATTAGAAAAATTATTTGTTATTTTCAGTGTTTCCACTAAATTTTTTAAAATTTAAAAAAAACCCCATTTAAACTTTGTAATATATCAAAAAAGGCCCAGCCGTGTTGGACACGTCTGGAAAATAGGACACGTCCTCCAGCCGTGTCCGACACCATGTCGGATTTTTTTCTTTTTATTTTCGGACACGTTTTTGCTGTGTCGGACATGTGTTGGAGCCGTGTCCATGTCCGTGTCAGACATGTGTCTGACACTGCACGGGGTCATTTTTGGGCGTGTCCGTGCATCGTAGGATCTGTCCGAGGTGCTATGCAATGTTTTATTTTGAAGAGTTTTGCGGGACATTTTTGGGAAAATGTTTGGGGACTCTGTGAAAAGTAAAAATATGTTTGATATTGCTACTCGGGAAGGCATTTGCTAATGTAATTGTCTTTTCATGTGAATTTTTTGGTGTGGGTGGTAGTGTCATATCAACATGTTAAGCTTTTGTATTACTGCATATTGTTATTGTAGTACTATTATAATTTAAAAATATACCTTCATATGAAAATAATGAGTGGAATGTATAAAGTTTGCATTGACATATGATTTGAAATTATTAAGGTTTTCTTCAAATATTTTGGGAAAAAGACCATGTATTTTGGGGGAAGTGTGTGTTTCATTTTGGAGAAATAGAAACGTTTCCCCAATTCCAAAATGAAAACATTTCCACAAATAAAATTAAATATTGCCTAAATATCTATTGTTGCAATTTTGACTGGGTGGATAATGGGTGTGTGTGGGTGAAGTCCTTTAGGTTTTGGTCAGAATTGAACTTTGGGGGTATGGAGTTTGGGGTAAGCTTTGAACTTGTGGTCATATTGGCTCCTCCTGTTTACTTATTCTGGTGAAGCTTTTTGAGAAATTTTACGGATATATCAGGGGTTCGGAGAGGCAGCTATTGTTGATGAGTTCTGCAATGGTGATTTTGAGAACTAAGCATATTTAGATAGTAAGTAAAGACTGTAGGTGTGATGGTGATGTTTTAGATTTGTTACAGGTGTCTTTTTCCTTCGGTATCACAAACACTCTTGTTATGGTAATCTTAAATCTCCTAGAGGAGCTAAAGCCTAAAGCTTCAGGAATTCTGCAACTTTGATTGTGGGAAATTCTTATTTGAGAGAATCTCATTTACTACTGTTCCAGATATGAAAAATCATAGTTAATGCATGTGCAAATACACATGTGTATCCTCAACAGTTTCCGAAAGATGGTAAAAAGGCATGTGTCTAAGCTAAAGGCTTGTTTTTGCTAGTTCAGGCACAAATATTTCTTCGATTTGTGCTTTATTACATTGTGGGGCTAAATGAAATTTTTTTAGCCTCATAAAGAGAGTGGGATGTTAAAGATTTGTTTCTTATGCTTCCTATCGTTCCCCGATATGCCAACCAGATCTTAACCAAGCCTTACGGCCAGCCATTATCTTCTTAACTTTTTATGGAATAAGATGTTGATTCTCAGCGTGATTTTTTTTTCATTTTTTATAATAGCTCTAATTTAGAGAGGAAGGTGATGAGTGCTATGCTAGAATAATGCTGATGGTGGTGGTGGTGGTGACGATGATAAAAACGAACACATTGTGGAATATAAGTTGATGTTAATGAGTAGTGTGCTGGATGTAGAACATGCTGAATTTTCTTGCTGTCTGCTGAATTTTTCTTGTGTTATCCTCTTTGTTTTTTTAAGTTGTGACCAGTAGCTGTAACTTGTAAGTTACTGCTGCGACAAGCATTGAAGATAGCTCATTTTCATTTCATTATGCAAAACACGCATGCTGTCCTGAACCTTGCACTCAAATTCAAATTTACAAGTTTTCCCATTTTGCAGAGGAATCTGAGACGGACAGTGAAGAGTCTGATGTCAGTGGTTCTGATGGGGACGATACCTCTTGGGTTTCATGGTTTTGCAACTTGCGCGGAAATGAGTTCTTTTGTGAAGTTGATGATGAATATATTCAAGATGATTTCAATCTCTGTGGCTTGAGCAGTCAAGTGCCATATTATGATTATGCACTTGACCTAATTCTGGACGTAGAATCCTCTCATGGTGAGCATTTATCATTCTTGCGTAGTTGGAATATTTTGGTTGGGTTTATATCCCCTTCCTAGATTTGGTTCTTTTGTAATATTCCTTTAATGTAGCTGGTGTAGCTACAGGTGTCAATTCTTTTGTTTGTTTTGGGGTGGGGTGGGGGGATGTGGGGTGGCACGAAGGCAGAAGTTAAGGCTCATAATCTCAGTAATCTAATTTGGTGCAGCTGTAAATGATGGGGCTAAGTAGTAACTTTTTGACTCTATTTTTTGCAGCAGATAAATTATCTGGTGTGACTGTCTCCAAAGTTGACGTCACATTATCTTCTTAACTAATTTTGGACTGGACATGGATACTTTGATCTTTAAAAGTAGTCTTGTTTCTGATTATGCTAGAAATCTTCAAGGAATTAAAGAAAGAATAAGGTTGAGGGAGATAATATGCTCAATTTGTTATCTTACAATGCTTTAAGAAGCAGTTCCTGATATCATATATTTTTATAGTTTTTCATTTAGTTTGAGAAGGAAGTTGAAGATATTGCAAATTTTCCATCAAAAACCATTTTATCCTGGGTTGAGACTTTTCTCCTGTTGCTTTTACCTTTTGTTACTTTCCCCTTTCTTTAATTCTCCTTCTTTTTGGGGAAGAGTAAGAAGCATCTACCAGGCTAGATAAACCATAAAGTTTGGTGATACATTGTAGTGCATGGCAGACTGATTTTAATTTCTGATAAATAACTGGTTACTGTTGTGTCTTTCAAAGTTCAAATATTGATTCCGTGTCCAATTAAAGAATGTCCGTTTGCCCCTTCCTTCAAGCTTTACTGGTAAGTTGTTCAAGTGGTTGTTAATCTCACAAATGTACAAAAACTCCCAGCTTAGGACTTTATTTGAACTCGCTTTGTGGGATGGCTGATTGTAGTTCAAAACGAACTGTGAATAGGTTACGTATAAATGAAGTTTTCCAGCCCTTCATGTAAGCCATGTGTTGGTGTGCCAAAAGAAGGATTTTGTTTTGGTGGAAAGGTGTATGGCTGTATACTTAGTTCTTCCTTGCTATAGGTCTCCAACTTTAATGAAAATAAGGGCGTCCTGATAGAAGTTGGATCTCTTTCTTTTAAAGATGATTGTAGGTTTAGTATTTTGCTTCAGCAGGTGGGATGCTTTAAGAAATTATTTTTTATCAGTTGGCGCACTGTTTGTCTTATGTTTTATATTGTGTTGATCAGCTAATTTTTCTTGCTTTATATTTGATGTATTTGCCTAATTTTTTTGATTACATTATTGCCTGCGTCTTTTTTACTTTAACCCTTAACCAGTATATGTATCTCTGCATGGCAGTGTTCACTTTTCTAGTTTAGTGCCACCGTTGTAGCTATGCTTGTGAGTAGTGGCCTACTCTCATTCCAGACACTGTTTTAGCATTTCAGAATGAAAATTTCTTTGTCTTGGTTATTTTTTCTATTTTTATTCATCGCAATGCATTGGTTTAGTTGCCATTTAATATTTTCTATTTCCAATGCTCTTACTCTGTTTTTTGAGCTGAATGATCCTGGCGGTAACGTCTGTTCCATGATGGGTTGTGTAGGTGATATGTTTACTGAGGAACAGAATGAATTGGTTGAGTCAGCTGCAGAAATGCTCTATGGCCTTATTCATGTCCGATACATATTGACTAGCAAGGGAATGGCTGCAATGGTAACATCATTAGTCAGATTAATCTTTTCTGTTGGCTACCTCTCCCTTTATTTAGTTATCTCTTTTGACTTCTTGAGCTGGAACTTCGAAACAGTTAGAGAAGTACAAGAACTATGACTTTGGAAGATGCCCCAGAGTTTACTGCTGTGGACAGCCTTGCCTACCAGTTGGACAATCAGATATCCCGCGCTCAAGTACAGTGAAAATTTACTGTCCCAAATGTGAAGACATTTACTATCCTCGATCTAAGTACCAAGGCAGTATCCTTGCTTTGTACTGTTGTTTTTAGTCTTTGATCCGCTGGTTCATTTCCATAACTAAATTTGATGCTGATCTCTTTATGCCTCATGCATTTGAACTTCTCATATTCATGGAGGTTTACATTTACCCGTTAAGGAGGTATTAAGCCATATGATCATGGTCATCACAATTCATTACCTATTTCATGCTTGCTGTAATACTGGTCAATATTTTCCTTTTCTCCTAATGATCCTGACAGTTGTCTCTTACCGGTTGCTGTGCAACATGTCAAACAAAAGACCCCTTGGAAAAACTTCTGTCTTTGTTGGTTTTCAAACTATAAATCATATTTCTTTTTCAGTCACATTATTGCTACGGAATTTTTAATGGTTAATACACCCTTTGTTAGGTGTTGCAAATGGACAATGGAAGCACTCATTGTGGCAACTAACTTTTTAAAACCGGAACCTTGATTTATTTATTTATTTTGGTTGAAGGAACCTTGATTTATGATGCATCAAAAGATTGTCCAGAACTATTGGTATGCATTCATCATTAACCACTTCAAATGCAGTTTTACATTCGTTATTTGAGGATGATTTCCTTGACTTCCAAAGATATTGATGGCGCGTATTTTGGAACCACATTCCCACATCTGTTCTTGATGACTTATGGACACCTCAAGCCTCAGAAGCCAACACAGAGTTATGTTCCTAGAGTTTTCGGGTTCAAGATGCACAAGCCTTGACAAATGAGTACTGAGCTCTTAATTCATCTTCCAGCAAATGGTTCTCATTTGGCTGCTGCCTTGTACACAAGTGGTGGGTTGTAACTGAGCCAGGTGAAAAAAGCAGAGCAGCTTAATTGATGGCGAAGCGTTTCTTGCTAATCCATCAAGCAATTTGTGTTTAAATCCCGGAGAGCGATGTAAGCTTATTTAATTTTCAGGTTGAGAAACTGTTGCTTTACTTTCTCATGTAGTCATTGTGTGCATACTTAATCAGCACTACAATTTGATATGAAGCTATAGCCTATCCGGATACGGAGAAGCGCCGATTTGTTGTCTTTGCTTAGAGCTGGTTAATATACCTACTAAATATTCAATATTAGTGCTGATTGAACAAGATTTTGAACGATCCGAACGTATCATTCTTCACCTTAAGTTGTCGAAGATAGATATTTCTCGCACGCAATGCATTCATTTCTGTGTTTTTACCCTTGTTTGTTTGTTACATGCAGCATATAGTAAGAAAAGGGGAGGAAAATGCATTTATGAGTGCACATGTTAATGTGAAGAAAAAGAGGAAAAAGTTGGTTTCTCTTATGGTGTACTCTGACAAGCATCTTTAAATAGATTGAGATGGATCCATAAAATTTATAGAAGCTTTGTGATCCTCCAGCTTCCTATTCAATATTCAAATGCATGTAAAGTTTGTGATCTGCCTTTCCTCTTTAAAATGTGCGTGCTTGTGGGGTATTTTGCTTAGTGCCTATTCTTGAAAATAAGGATTTTTGTGAGCAAAAGTAAAAGAAAAATGACAAGGATTAAGAATAAAAGTTAAGAGTACTGTCTTTTGAAGTAATGATTTTTTTTTTTTTTTTTAATGAAAATTCAAGAATCAAATGGAGGGTAAAGAATGATCAGGTAATCAAAGAAATTCTTGAAAAGCATTAATTTTATGTGTGTGTGTGTATTTTGACGGGTAAAAGGGTTGGTCGGGACACTTGATCTAGTTTTTTTAACTAATGGAACTTAACCACCACATAATATTTTTTTTTGTCAAAGCTCGTTGGGGATAAAGTTTGATTTGATCACTGTCACAACAGTTCTACCAAAACACTAGTGATCATTGGACCAAGCATTATAAGTATGATACTCTCGAATAATTTGTAATTCTATGTCTTCAATGAGGTTTGAATTTGGTATTCAAGATGAATTTAGTGGAATTCAATTAGTAAATCATCATGTTTGTGATGAATAACATCAAATTTACTATTAAACACGGAGGCAGAGCCAGGGGGATGATAGGTTTGATCCTCCTTCCACCCTTCAAAGTTGAGACTGAGCTAAATTTTATATGTATTTTTTAAAAATTTTAAATTTTGCCTCAAAAAATTAAAATATCTTTAATATTTTATAAAAATTCGGTTTCGTTGTCCCAGGCAAAAAAATGTGGTTCTGCCCCCGGTTAAACATTTTGAAGGCCATTTTAAATATTTTTCGATGTCGTTTATAAGAATTAAAAATTGAACAAGTTGGGGGCACAAAGTTGAGCATGAGGCCTCAAGACTCAAAAAGTGAGCTGGAACATCTTTCTTTGGAGCCTTCTTCGTAAATTGGCAAACATATTGAGGAAAAAGTGAAGTGTGTGTGGATCTATTTGTGGCAAAATTCGACTTTTTATTCCTAGGAAATTATCCATCGTTTTCGTATGTGGCGTAAAAGATTAAAAAGCAAGTGTCTTAATTTTAAAAAATCACGAATCTCATTGTCATTTATCTCAAATAGATGAAATATTTGAGGCAATTTGCAGCTTATTATATTGACTAAATAAAGGAAGATAATTGGATAGGCTAGTGGGAGGAAGGGCCAAGGGACAAAACCGGAAAGTGATATATATCTAATTATATCCAAAGAATATGTCAAGCTAGTGAATTCCATTTTTTCGACTTAATTCAATTTCGGGAAAAATTTATACTACTTAGCCAGGTATTAGCTGAAACTCATGTTTTTAGTTATTAAATTCAAATATGATGATGTCACAAAAATATTTTTAAAAAAATAAAATTATGACATAATTATATTCAATCCAATGATTGGAAAAATCAACCCATATTACTCGAGTGAGTCGCATTTCATGAACTCCAATTTCGACGCCACACGAGCTAAACCTCAAAGTGAGTAGCAGATAAGTCTGCATATATCATTGTTCTATTTATTTGAGACAAAGAGAGAGAGAGAGAGAGAGAGAGAGAGAGAGAGAGAGAGAGAGAGAGAGAGAGAGAGAGAGATGGAAGGTGTCCCAAATTCTTTCTTTGGATTGATTAAATCAGCTTTTGAGGTTTGTTATGCGATTTTCAAAGTACTTTGATACGATCAACTCAAAGGACAATACTAGTCGGTTTTGATTCGAGGATTGCATAAGGTTTCAAATATTACGTTCATTACACTGATTTTAAAAAAAAAATTCAAAGAATAACAGCAAATAAAATTATTATTATTTAAATTCTGTGGTAAACAATAAATATAATTTAATGTAATATTCTTGTATATTAAATTAATTATATTACATCGGTGAATAAGTTGTATTTTTTCAATATCAACAAAAATTAAATATATTTTTAAAGATTTTAATTTTCTAAAAATGAAAATATGCCCATACAAATTTAATAATTAGATTTTTTATAATACTTGTATTTTTATTTTTTTTGATCTTTAGAGGAAAAGTTACGATGATACTATCTTTTAAAAGAATGCCTTTTAGATATTCTAAATATATAAACAAGTCCAACATGTCCAATCCATCGGATTCAGAGCAAAGGCTGAGTTTTGAGTTCAATAAAATCTTGGCAAGGTGGGACTTGAATTTCGACAAACTCGTTCCATTATCATCCCTAGTAAAAATAAAATTGAATGTTTGAAACTCATTATTTATAGTGATAATGGCTCGACATTGATGTTATGTTTGAAATAAGGATTTTGGTGATGAAAAGTGAGAGAAAAATGGAAAAGTTAAAAATGAAAGCATAGAGTACTATCATTTAAAACACAAAAAAAAAAATTTCATCTTATTTTCCTTATCAAAATTCTAGAATCAAACGGAGGGTTAAGGCCAACAAAATCCCATCATCAATCATCATGTCCAAATACACTTAGAAATATGTTAACATCATCTTGCAAGGAAAAATTAGCTAGATATTGGTGATGCTATATAGCTAGTAGATAAGGAAGAAAACCATCTTCACACAATACAAAAATCAAAGGATAAAACACATAAAAAAAATTACAATAATAAATGATAATGGCGTTATTAGTCTTAATCAAAAGTGTCTCTAATCCTTAACAAAAACAAAATTTAATGAATTGTTTAATGGTTTTCAATACAAACCAGCTTTTTGTTTGCGGCTATATATCATCAAAATACCTGCCCCATTGAAAGGGATGTTATTATAATAAAAAGACAAATTGATCCAATTGATTCTCATTTGGACCTATATTCAATGGCTTCATATCTTTTATATCCCTTTCACAAACACCCCTTCTTCTTTCACTTGAACATTCCTAAACCCACTTTTTATGATTTCTTTCTTTTGAAAATTTCTTAAATGGAGTAAGGATAGATTCTATGGATATGTGACAGAGATTTGGCAAATTTTAGGCCGGTAGATGGTCCAAAATTACTCATCAAGGCTCAACTTTGATAGAAAATATTGGTTATTGACATGGACGGAATTAGAAATTTTTTGTTGTAGGGCGAGTCCAAACTTTTATAAAATATTAAATGTATTTTTTTTGGGGGTGGGGGGGTGGGAGGGGGAATTTTAAATTTTTTAAAAAATACATGTAAAATTTAACTCGATCTAAATTTGAGGGGTCATATGCTAGTCCCCTCACTCCACTAGATCCGCCTTTGATTATTGAAATTCTAAATTTTGACTAGTAGATTGATTATAAGAGGACTGGATGTTAACGTAAAAGGTTATTTAAAAAAAAGTTCATGAGAGTTGCCTATTTTCACAAAATTTCTTGTGGCGTGAAAAATTACACATATCTATTAGTGTTTGGTCCACCTATAATTAGGGGGAACTTGCAATATGAAACTAAGCATTATAGGAGTATTTGTGATTTTTCATATATATATATATATATATTATATGAAGTTTTGTTCTATCAAATATATGTGTGTGTGGTTTTGTGAAAATGGGTCTACCCTATGCTCCAATTAACCCCTAAAGTAAATAGTTAGGACTGTTAAGAGGTATTTTTGAATCGGACTCTTCGCAATAACCAAGATAGATTTTGTCAAGAATTAGGTTAATTATATTTTCTTTTGATTAATGTCATGAGTGAGGAAATCGACATCTTGATCTACTTATAGGTTATAGCTTAGAAAGATATGCCAAAACGTATGTCATCTGTATATCTTTATTGATCAGGTTAAATCAATATTGTTGACCAAAATGAGTCATGAGTCATACTATAGGTTAATTCCTAACACTTCACTAAGAAATATTATAAATTCCTTGCACAAGTTCTCAGCCCTAACCCACGAGTCTGTTGGACGAAAGAATTTCTTTCAAACTTGACGAGTGCACTCTAAATTGGATTACAAACAATCTACTAAAAGAAGATATTCAATTATTATATTTGAAATATCAGGCCAAGCTTATAACTAATTTAATTTTTCATTGTTGTCTCAATTTGGGATGCTACATAAGTCCTTTTAAAAGAATTATGATGCACCTAAAGCCCCAAATTCTTAGGCCATCTTCTATAAACTTGGTACTTGTAAAATTTTCTTCCTCTTTATGAAGGCCTGTTTTACAAGCACTTGGAAGCCTACTTGAAATTTTGAAAGTAATGGATGGTCTATTACGTGTATTTCATGTTGCACCTAGTAGAATATATAAGTTAGTTAAATAAATGACATATGTTAAATATTGATGTCATAATTTTAACTAACTCAACGAGTAAAAATAAATAAATTTAATTACATACGTATCACTTATTCAACTACTCGGTGTGTTGTATCGAGTAATGTAATAACTACAAAATCTTATTTGTGAATACATGTAATAATCAATCAACATGTGTTATCCTTAATGAATAATCATTGCATAAATGTAAGTGTGTGTACAGTGTACTAGTTGCTTGCAAGCAAAATGACCCCACCCGAGACTGAAATTAATTGTGGAGACTCTATTCTAATTCTCCATGATTCTTGTTTCTTTTGAAACATCTCTTTCAACATAAGATGGTAAAACTACATGAGGCATGATATTTTTTCGTTGCAAAATTACTTCAAACTCGATGGGCAAAAACCAGTCAATCACACAACATTCTTATGGACATGCTTCATGTTTGTTGGCTCTATTCAAAGTATGAACCAATCAAATAAATATTGCAAAATTTATCTAGTAAATATTGTTTTCAAATCCTCTATCATTTCACACACACACACACACACACACACACACACACACACACATATATATATATATATATATATACGTTAAGCATATTATTTAAGTGAATATTTTGTATACTTACAAATTTGTGCATATATAGTGTAAAAAGGGTGTAGTGATCCTCACTACAAATGTATTGTTTATCAATTATTTAGGAGTGTTATGAGATGATGGTGGCTGATCATAATGCCTGATTCGATAAGAGGTATGATTTTATTTATTAGTGTGTTGGAGAGAATATAATAATTAAATTAAACTTAGTTCAAGGCAACTTTAACCAAAAAAAAAAAAAGACATCTCATAGCAATTAAATTACTTTAATTGAAAAAGGCACATCAAATCTCCGAATCTATCTCTTTTTACTCACTCAAAAAAAAATTAATAATCCCAACGGATAAATGCGTCCAATCAAATTGAGTGTGTACTACAATACCCAAAAACCAGCCCTTGTTTCTATGATATTAAGGCCTATTATAGTATTCTCATACTTTAGTCTGTGATAGTTGGTCGTGTTCCAACAAAAACCAGACAAGAAATTACCAATAATCGAAAGAAGCACGGAATTCTGTGATACACTAGACATATTGTCCTCCAATTCTCCCATCTCTCTCTCTCTCTCTCTCTCTCTCTCTCTCTCTCTCACACACACACACACACACACACACACACACACATGAAATTTTTTTCATAAGTCAAATGTAGATTTCATACTTCACCCAACAATTCAAATTTAACACATTTTTTATATTATTTTTTATAAAGTACATGCAGAATGTGATTGAATTTAAATTATTGGGCGCGTGAGTAGAATCCAAACACCAAATTTATACAATAGTTGTTCTATATACATACACGTATATCATTGGTAAAATGTCGCAAGTAGTCCCTCATTTTTTTTCATATAGAATCACTTCAGTATTTCATGTCTTAATTGTAATGTTATAATTCCTCAGGTTAAAATTTATCAAATATTAGTCACTCAAGTCAATTTTTAATAAAAATTTGATGGAGAACGGGTACGTATGTGAAGCACAAATGTAATATTTAAGAGTAAAACGATCAATGTATTGTTTTTTGTTACTTAAGTATTGCGCATGTTCTTTATATATATTTATTTATTTTGTCGTAAATATTTAATTTTGATAATTAGAAGTTGCATTTCAAACAATTTTAATTCTTAATTCTCTTAAAAATTGAATTGAAATACTGAAATGTAACACAAATTTAACTTGAAGGAATATAACATCACAATTAAAATGGAAAATGATTAAAGCAACTTTAGACAAAAAACAAACATCATTTATGGCATTTTACTCTTTATTATTTTTATATAACTTTGACTTCACTATTTATTTATCGGACAAATTACGTGCACACTCCGTAAAACACAATATAATTACAAATTAACTTTTGTGGTTTTAAAAATTACAAACATCCCCTTCAAGTAGTATCACAATATCAATTTAACAAAATTCATCATTCATCAAAGTGTGACATAATTAGGAGTTGTATTTCTATTGGTTTCGACAAATCCAAAGTACAGAAGCTATATATGAAATCAATTTTAAAAAAATGATGGTGGTATCGGATTATACATAGTGATGCATGGTGGTGGATGTGGTATTATAAAGTAAAATTACTTTACGAAGGTTGATCAAATAATAAAAAATTAATTGAATGGTTTTATCTGGAGGACTGACAAGACACATCTCTAGCTGATCGGGTTAACTACTCTGGCTGTAGAAAAATTATCTTTCGGCTATTTTTATTACTAAATTTTAAGAGGATATTTATCATTTTTAAAATAAAAAAAATTAATTTATAATTATAATATACCTTAAATATTTTATACATAATTTGCGCTTATTTAAATTTGGTAGCTCTCTCTCTCTCTCTCTCTCTCTCTCTCTCTCTCTCTCTCTCTCTAAACTAAATACAAGAACGTGTTTGAAAAGTTATTTTGTTGATTAATTCTACACGATTCAAAATGAAGCATCTGTCCCAAGGAGCATCGTGGGCGAAGAAATTGAAACTGGCCCAATCTGCATTTATTTTTGTTAAAAAAAAGTCTAAGCAAATATGGAAAAACCTATTCTACTATAAAATCAATACGTTGTTTTGTCATCAGAAAATGAAATATTACATGTTTAGGCTTCTAGACCGTCGAATATGAATATATGATCACCTCGTTTAGATGAATCAATTCATAATTGTCTTTAAAATAATAATACTATCAAAGATTAATACTTTTCAACATAGATTAACACTGAAAATGACATGTTCACTAAATAATTGTGTTGACTAATTAGCTCATTAATATGCGGCTAAAACAATTTTAAAAAAATTTGGAATCAAATTTTAGTCAACAATACTTGCTGGTTAAGTATTATTGAAGGGTAGAATCTATCAATTATGTTTTTAACCTTTTTTTTAAATAAATAAATAAATAATATTCTTTTGAGGTAGGTACTAAATAATTTTTTCTGATGATATTTTTAGATCTTAGTAATGAGGACAACTTATTAAGTAATATGACCCTATTTAGTAATATTTTAAGATAAGGATAAATCAAACTTTGGCTAATTAATGTAGTTTATTTCCAAAAATTTGTGCCTTGATGAATGGGATACTTTTCTTATTTTGCAAGTCTAATATATAGGACAACTGGGACGCGTAGAATTAAATATGTATTGATTTTTTTTTTGCTCTTTTTGATCAAAATTGGGTGGGAGTTCAAGAAAATTTGATGCTCATTTAATATCAAGTTTCAAGAATTAGACTATAAACAACTTTTTTTTTCATTTTTTTTTGGGCTAATTTGGAATATCTTAATAAAAAAAATGAAATTTTTATAGATAGTATATAGTTTTTCTCACTATCCTTGGAAATTGTTTTGTGTAAAATTTCTTAATATTCTTTTCAAGATGAAAAAAGAGAAGGTATTGAGATAAGTTTTTGTACACGAAATCAAATCTAATAAACAGAATTACCCTTTTCGAAAAATTCTATCATGTATCGGGTGCATGCACCTGACTGTCCATATTTATTTATACCAAATAAATTATTTATTATTTTTATAAACTACGTATATAGTGTTGTTGAATCTGAACCTTTGAAGGAATGGATTGAATCCAAACCTTGGTCCATTGAAGAATCAACCCTTCTTGATCAAGTAAAATTTTTAGTAAATTCGATTTTGATTGCACTTAATAAATAAATAAATAAAGAAAAAAGAAAAGTTGTGTCTCAATTATAACTTTTATAATTTTACACAGGGTTTATCAATAAATAATTAAGAATAATATCGTAGAACCTTGAGGCCTTTATTATTTATTCTTATTCCAGTTTTTTTTTTATAGCAAGAAGCATCTATTTGAAGTGATTTTCCCCGTGAAAGATTAAAACTCCATATATTATTTAAGATAAAAAAAAAACTAAATAAAGATATAATGATAAGACAATAATGCTAACTACCAGTTGATTTATGGTGATAAGATACTAAATTCCTTAAACAACATATATACGGGTTTGAATTTCAAATTATGAATGTAGCAATTACGTTAGTAAGATCACTCCTGATAAAAAACTGGGTGGCTATAAAAAAAAAGACAATAATATTCATCACATAGATTAAGAAAAACCTTTGATTAAGACCACAAATAGCAATAAGACAATAATCTTCAGTTGAGTTGGGAGGATTGCTCCCGATCAAAAATCAGGTGGCTATGTGAAAAAAAATAAAATAAGATAAAGGCAATAATATTTATCACATATTAAAACGAAACCTTTGGTTAAGACAATGAGAAAAACATTGAGACAATAATATTCACTACATATAAAAAAAATTAGTGGATTAAAATTTAGGTGGTTAAGATTCAAAAGAAAATATATAAGATAATAATATTCATCACATTTTAAAAAAATATTAGAGAGAGACAGTCCATAAAAATAAAATAATAATAATATTCGGATCGAAAATTAGGTGGTTAAGAGGGGAAAAAAAAGGCAATCACATATTTAAAAAATTAGAGAGAGGGAGAGGACGTATACTTTTAGAAGCCAAAGAGAACAAAAAACATTCCAAAGGGAAAATTTGGGGCAATCGAGTAATAAACCGAAACAGCGAGGCGAAAATGCAAACAATATTTGAGCCATTTATAAAAAAGGGTATGAGCTTTATATTTAATTTTTCTTTTTGCGGCTGGTTTTGAAATTAATCTCCTGTCCCAGACACCATTAACTCCTCGTACTCTCCGCTTCCCCTTCTTCTTCTTCTTCTTCTTCTTCATTTCTCTCTCTCTCACACACACACACTCAAAAACACTCAATTTCCATTTATAGATACAAATTCATATATATACACGGACAACCACCTAATTTTCAAGAAACAAGAAAAGAAAAATAGTGAGGAGAGAGTTCGCTGAATTTCCAAGAAAAAAAACACACACACAACACGAACACAGAAAGGGAAAAACCGTCAAGGAAGAAGAAGCAAATTCCCAGAAGAGGATTGGAATTTTCTTCGAAATTTCATCCCTTTTTTTTGTTTTTGTTGAAATCTGAAGGTGTTTTTGGTTTTTGTTGTTTCACATATGTAATGCATCAGAAAAAATCTGAAGTACAGATCGGAACAGAAAGCAGTGGCATCTCTTCCGATTTCAACCCCACCCCACCCCTACCCCCTTCTTCCCTTACCCAGAAACACCCCCACTTTTCCCAGAATTTCCACAACCCGCCTGCTTCTTCTTTCCCTGTTAACAATCCCACCCTTCAAATCCTTATCAAGGATGATAATCAGCCGCAGCAGGAGCAGAATGACCCTTTTACCCTCAAGCCCACCCCTTTCAAGAGACCCCATCTTCAGCAGCAATTCTCGAGTTCCCTGACCAAGACGCCCACTTTAGCCAATGCCCTCCATAGATATGGTGTTTCTGCACAGAACCCACCAACAAAATTGGGCCTTTTTTACAATAGGTCTCAGAAATTCTTGACCCATTTCCATCACCACCTCCGCCACCTGCGCCGCCGCGTGCGCCTTCACCTTCGCCTAATTCTTCTGCTCAGCCTCCCTTTCTTTTACTTTTTGGTGTCTCACCCTTCCAGCTCCTTCATTCTTGATTTCCTGTCCGCTTTTGCCTTTTCAGCTGCCCTTCTGTTCTCCCTGAATTTGGCGATTCCACGTCTCCCCACGATAAGATTGTTCCTGGCCAGGTCGTTGCCCATTAAGATAAGCGCAAAGGATCGTGTGTCCCGGCCACATTTACCGGTTCTTTGGTCAATTGGGTCGCGCCAAAAGGTTGATAAAAAGCCGATATCGGGGTGTTATGTGCAGGCATATAGCAATGGGGATGTTTATGAGGGTGAGTTTCATAAGGGTAAATGTAGCGGTAGCGGGGTCTATTACTACTATATGAGCGGGAGGTATGAGGGGGATTGGGTTGATGGAAAGTATGATGGTTATGGTGTTGAGACGTGGGCGAGGGGCAGTCGTTATAGAGGGCAGTATAGGCAAGGTCTTAGGCATGGTTTTGGTGTGTACAGGTTTTATACAGGGGATGTGTATGCCGGTGAGTGGTCTAGCGGGCAGAGCCATGGATGTGGGATTCATACGTGCGAGGATGGCAGTCGTTATGTGGGAGAATTTAAGTGGGGTGTTAAACATGGGCTTGGACACTACCATTTCAGGTAAAAATTGATGATGAAGGTGATACTTTTATTTGTAATGTGCTAGTTTTCATATATCTTACACTTTTAATTCTTCATGTTGTCATATGTTGCCTGGTCTGTCCAATTGTTGCATAGATGAATTATTGTTCAATTTGGCAGAGTTCTAAAACTTTGCATGTCAATGAATCGAATCTTTTGATGAGTTTCATTCAACTTCATTACACTAGTGTTGTGCATTGACGCTCTAAGAGTCATTTAGTTTGTCGAATTGGCTGGAATAAACAGCATGGTATTTATGTGCTTTGAGTGGTGTGATTACCATAAAGATAAGTAATGCATAAGAATTAAATGATTTGTGCATCTTTAGCTGTTATCCTCTTTGGGACTCATTTGAAAAAGCTATCAGAGATGCGAAAATTGGTTTACATTTTCTATTTTTATTTGTTATTTTTTAGTTTTTTCTGCCTTTTGGAGGAATGCATACCTGTTGGTGTCTTTTTGTTGTCATTCTGTTGTATTTTAGTGGCTTTAGTGATACTCGTTGATACTAAATGGTTTATCATAATCCATAAAATGTTTGGTGATAAGGAGTGAATTGAAAACAGTGGATGATGTCCGAGGCGAACAAATGGTGGAGAATCATATCGTGTTGGTTATCTTGTTTAATGTTCTTATCTGTCAAGACATCAAAAAATTTTATCTTTACAAATATTTGCTATTGCTGAAGCATTTTGATATAACACTTGGAACAATTAGGATATATAGTGATTTAATATGATGTGAAACACAAATTTGCACAGTGTTTAAGTAGATTTGATTGTATGTAGCATTAGGATGACATTCAATACCAATACAACACTTGGAAAATATAGAGAAGCCCTGACCACATGGATTACATTTGCTGTTACAAACTTACAATAGGTAATAGGTGAATGATATTGGGGAACTGCGTAAAACAGGCTGTGGAAAGATTGATGACTATATGAAACCTGTGTATTTATGAAATAATTAATGATGAGATTTTTGTTTCTAATCCTTAAATGATGAGTTTTGTTAAATAAATAATTCTCTCTCTCTTACCCTATGCTTTGGTCACAAGGAAATGTTTGTTTTCTGGAACATTGGTTTTATGTTAGTGTGATGCCTTTAACCAATCTATTGATCTGCATTTGTTCCCCCTTTCTTTTTAACAAAGGGAATGTATTGTTAGTTGGATTCTAGTTGTGATTGTCTTCATGAATTCGGGGAGATACTCTAATCAAGTGATAATGCACCAAGTTTGTCCCCTTTCTTTAGTCGCTACTGACTTCATATTTGTTGCAAACAGGAATGGGGATCGATATGCCGGGGAGTATTTTGCTGATAAGATGCATGGATTTGGAGTATATTGTTTTGCAAATGCTCACCGCTATGAGGGTGCTTGGCATGAGGGTAGAAGACAGGGACTTGGAATGTACACTTTCAGAAATGGTGAAACTCAATCTGGCCATTGGCAAAATGGAATTCTTGATGTACCAAGCACTCAGAGCACTGTCTATCCTGTTTCTCCTGTTGCTGTCAATCACTCCAAAGTGCTTAATGTTGTTCAGGTAATTTGCTTTTGCATGTATTGTTTTGTGATTTCTGTTTCATTTTTTCTCCCGCGCCTTTTCTGTTCTGGAATACAATGGCTTTGAAGATGGGACAAAACATAGAATATATCTGTGTGTGTGTGGGTGGGTGTATATATAGAGTGAGTGTGTGTGTGTAAATTAGTTATGTAGGGCTTGCGTCCTGTTTATTCCCTGTCATTGTGGGAACAAGGTATGTATTGCTTTCTGGTAATATATCTTGAATAAGGTTATCTGGAGGCAATAAGTAAATTCAGACTAGCCTAGTGAATTACTCCCAGAGCACATGGTTTCTTTTTTGCTGAATAGCAGCAATTTAGTTTCAAATATACTGTCACTGAAGTAGTGTGCACTGATTTTTGTGGTTAGTCTGTTATGTATCATATTTTCAATTAAATATAACTTTCTATGGTGAGATTCTTGATCCACAGGCTTGTTACCGGTATGACAGGCAAATGCGTCCTTCTGTGTGTGTGTGATTTGCTCTTGTTTAATGGTTTTGCATAAGCAACGCAGAAATGTGCGTGTATGTTTCTTTTCTAATCTAATTATTTTGTATAAGTTCTAGAGAAAAGTGCATTGCAGATGATAAATTTGCTATCAGTTTTTTCTCTAGCTTGCTGTTTCGCGGCATTGAGGATTGTTTTGGGCTTTTGGAATATAAAATAGTTTGTTATTTTGTTTAAGAATAGTTTCTCATCTTAGAGCTACCTGCACCTCTAAACATCATTACTGAGAATTGGTACTAGAATTCTATTGAATGTTAGTTTGTAATTCAACTATCCGATAATTGCAGGAAGTTTATCATTGAATCCATCAGTAAAGCTTAAATGTACTTTATTTGAATCAGCAATAATGACAGCGTCAGGCGTTAGCCCCTGTACACGATTCGACAAATATCCCCTCTCTGTTTTAAACTACAGATTCTCCCTATGACTTATTTTCACAATATAGTTGCCCCCCTTCGTTGCACAGAGTTAAATGATGTCATAATTCAAATTCTGGTCAAACTTTTCAAATGGATATCACATGTATGGATATGCTACTTAAGTGTCTTGATAATTTTTTGCAATTTTAATTGAATTTCGATGATGAAGAGGCGGTATTCGTAATTTGACCTTTTGAAAGGTAGATGATGTGCTGAATTTTATAGAGTGTGCTTGGATATAAGTCAATTTTGTGTCCAACTATCAGGAAGCTCGACGAGCAGCAGAGAAAGCATATGAGGTGAGCAAGGTGGACGAGAGAGTAAACAGGGCAGTGGCAGCAGCTAACAAGGCGGCTAATGCTGCCAGAGTGGCGGCTGTCAAAGCCGTGCAAAAACAAATGCATCATAGAAGCAGCAGCGATGAGATCCCGATTCCTGTTGTGTAAAGACTAAGCTACTAATATGCCAAATCGGACATTACTTTTGGATAGTTGGTACACCTTCAAAACTTACTACTTTTCTTTGCCATAGATAAACGCGGCTTCTAAGCAAAAGCTGATATTTTCAAGCAGCTCGGTGTTTTCAGCCAACGGGGAAGGGAGACAGAGAGGTTTCTCTCCCACGGTCATCAGGCTTTTTCTTTTTCTTTTTTTTTAATTTTACTTTTTTGGTTTTTTTGGGTTTTGTTCTGTAAAGTTTAAATAGGTATAAAATAGAGTGTGCTGGTAAGGTAGCCAGGGAAACCCCTTAACCCATCCAGCCCTGTATGTGAAGAAAATGACTAGTGAGAAAACTAAAAGGAGGTGTAACATTTCAACTCAAGTTGTTATCATATGCTTATTTTCCACTGTATGAATCCCAATATCTAATCTTTTGTGTATCTAATCTTCTTTTGTTTTACAACGAATCGTCGTTTCAAATAATGAATAACCACGTGTGAGCATGGTTCTCGTTGAGGGCTTGTGTTTCTTTCTTGCCTCTCTGGTGGCTAGGTACGAATCTAGGTGGTGGTGGTGGTGGTTAGTGACGGAGTTACATTGAAGTCAGGGGTACACATGCATATGTGCACGACATCTTCGGTTGTGAATGATCATTCGGTTGTGTTTGTACTTTACAATGTGAGCATAAATGTCCCATCACTTTAGGGTTCTGGGCTGCCGCTAATGATGGTGGTTTTTTTGTTTGAAGATTTGAGTGGATGCTATGGAATTAGGATACACATGTTGGATTACACGGAATTCGACTTTGAAATTTACAGGGTGCAAAAAGATTGAATTTTATTTTGTATTCGCCGGAAAGTTTGAGATTACAAAGAAGTAAGGACTGATTATTCGATATGAGTACAGCCTCCTACTCGCTGTGTCACTCTCAACATTTGTCAATTATCTGTGGCGACGAGCCCTTTGTAGTTTAGTGATAACAAAAGGGGTTAGTAGCTTGGGATTGAAACATGCAGTGTGCTAGTGTCACATGCATGCAATTAGAAAGTTTCAATAAATTTCGTAATGTTTGGACTTATTGTTAGCTACTAGTCTAGTAGATGGGAATTGGAAATACCACTTCTGATTAATTCGATCAAATCAGTGTTAATCATACAACGAATATATTATGGGGATAATTACATTTATTACCTATTGGAAGATTGAAAACTACAATTGATCCCTCAAAATTTTTCAATATTACCAAGGCATACCCTGAGGAATTTAAAAATTACCAATACCCCCCTTAAGTAGCCGTTTTCCGGTCAAAAACAACTGACGTCAGCAAAATTCTTAATGAAAATCCAAATATACCCTTGCTTTAATTTTCAGCAAAATTCTTAATGAAAATCCAAATATACCTTTGCTCTAATTTTCATACATTTTTTTTCCATGCGTGCCCTTTGTAATATAAATAAATTGTAGGGGTGGTATTGATAATTTTTAAATTCTTCAGGGTATGTCTTGGTAATATTGAAAATTTTTGGGAGACCAATTGTAGTTTTCAATCTTCGGAGGGGTAGTAAATATAATTATCCCTAGACATAAATTCTTAAATTAAAATATACATACTTAAATATTTAAAAATTTCATATATATAAATAATATACAATGTACAAATAAGGGCAATTTTTTTTTTTCAAAAACACTATGTACCTTGCATAGCAATAGATTGATGGTGCTTGGAGATAGCTGTGATGGCGGTGGAAGTGTGGTTCGTGGTGGCGAGAAAATCGGCTGTCGGTGAGAGTGTGGCCACTGGAGAGAAGAAACGGGAAGAGAAAAGAAGAGGGGGTGGAGGGTCATATGCGATTTTGGGAGAAGAAAAAGGTGGGTTTTTTGATGGGACTCCAACATTGGCGATAGTTGTAGGAATCGGAGCGAGTATTGTGAGACTGAGTCCATTGGTGTAAGCAGTAGGTCGATTGGTCACTGTCGATGGGTAGATCGACGGAGACAACAACCATAGAAAGAATGGGGTTGACCAGTGGTTAAATGATAGCAAAATGAGTTGACTTTAGTATATATGAAAAGCTCGCGGCAGGCCAGCCACAATGTTATGAAATTTGCCTAGATTCCGGCAAGCTTCGCTAAAAACATGAAATTTGACTCTTTGTGACCGCTAGCCAAACGGAGTCCGATGGTGTTGACTGAGACGCCATCGGAAAGTTGAGATCATGATAGGTTCAATTACCGCAGGTTTTATTAGTCTTTACTAGCATTTATATTTTAGTTTATTTTTTTATTTTTTTCAAAGTTAAAAATTAGGGGTAAAACCGAAAGTTCATGAAAAAATAAATGAAATCAGCTGCTCATGGGGGTATTGGTAATTTTTAAATTTTGTAGGATATGTCTTGGTAATATTAAAAATTTTTGGGGACCAATTGTAATTTTCAATCTTTCGAGGAGTAGTAGATGTAATTATCCCAAATTAAAAATTAGGGATGAAATCGAAAGTTCATGAAAAAATGATCGGAAACCGGCTGCTTATGGGGGTATTGGTAATTTTTAAATTTCTTAGGGTATGTCTTGGTAATATTGAAAAATTTTGGGGGAACCAATTGTAGTTTTCAATCTTTCGAGAGGTAGTAAATGTAATTATTCCATATATTATGCGATAAGTGTGGCCAAATGCAATGCACTTGCCATATTTAGGAAGAGTGAACAACCACTCGATAAAATTTACTTCTTTATGGTGTAAAATCTCACTTTCAACCATTTCAATAAAATGGATAGACCTAAAAGGTGACCACATCTATCTATACTATTATATATTTGAATGGGGTATTTTGACCAAAATGTGCAATTTTGATCAAATTCTCAATTATTAAAAGTTTGAATTAATTTTAATTGTTAAGGATGAATTATTTAATTAATTTGTATTAATTGTTAATTTATCTCTCCTAATCATTCAAGTCCACAAACTGTTCATATTTAACTCTCTCTCTCTCTCTCTCACACACACACACACACAAATGGATATCAAAATATAATAATAACTTTCAACAAATATATAGATAATGGAAATTCTATTTAAATATTACATAATACTATCAAATTAGTTATGATTTAAGAAATATAAGGAATGTAAATGTCAACACAATGTCATTTTGAAAATTTTCTCCTCAAAAATTAAAAAAAAACATTCAATGAAAACTTAATAAGTCAAACTTGAAAAAATATCTTTAAATTATAATTTTAAAATGATTAAAAAAATTAAAATATAAACACAATATTGTCTACAATTTTATTTTTCATCTTTTATCTCTACCATTTTTTTTATATAGTTTAATGCTATGTGGAAGTTTTGTCATCCAACTTTTTTTTTGTTCGTTGTCGTATTTTAATCTTTAATTTTTTTGATATTAAATTTTGACATATTCAAATTTTATTTATTCATTGTTATTTGCTTCCTTTGGGATTGCATTGTATCATTTTGTGGTTCATTAGATGTATAAACTTTTCATATGTACATTAGAAAATGTTTACATCTAATAAACCACAAAATGTACATATAATAAACCACAAATTAATTTTGATAGCGATTTTTGACCCAAATCATCTAATAAGCCACAAAATGATTTTGACAATAATTTTTTACTGCAATTTGGTTAATTTTAACTAAATAGAATTTTCTCAAAATTTTAATTTTTTAATTTAAAAAAATTGATTGGCTGGGTCTATTAAATAATAATAACAACAATTAAAAATTTCTTTATTTTTCTCATCCACTTACTTACCCATTAACATGTCCAATTATGTTCTCCCACTTATCTACGATTTTTGATTTCCACTAAGTAAGATATTTTATAATTAAAATATTTATCAAAAGATGAATTGATTTGTGAAAGGAAATTATTATTCAAAAAAAAAAAAGAAAAAGATATGAAAGAAGATTCAAAATATTAAGAACATCTAAAATACATTTGACACAATTTTAGGGCGAAATATTTCTTCAAAGATTGTAGAATGAGATTCACAACATTCAAATTACATCAAGAGTACTTAGTGTTTCATAATTTAATTATTATTTTATTCATATATTATTATTATTATTCTTTTTTGTAAATTAAATTTTAATTTTAATTTATTTTACGATGATTCATATCTATATATATTTAGGTGCGTAAAAAAATATAGTATTGTGTATTTTAAAGTGGATAATATTCCATATTTAGCAACAAACTCATCGTCTTGTTCTTATCATCTGAGTGTTGGAGTGCTGCCATCAAGATGTTGCAAATTCAATGAATGGTCTGTATTTTTATCTTGAAATGGTGTGCTATATTACAATTATCAGGAGGAAAACGAAATATGAATATATGTGTGTGTGTGTGTGTGTGTGTGTGAGAGAGAGAGAGAGAGAGAGAGAGAGAGAGTGAATAATACAATTCAGTAGGGCAGTGCGTGAGGTCCGTGAACAACAGAACAGGCCAAGCCCACTTGTGGAAATGATTGAGTGGGTACATTGTTGTGGAGCAAGAAAAATTGAGCTTATTTAACATTTCGATAAATTTGGAAGTGTTAATGCGCTGAATTTAGATTGATTCGGAATAAATCGAGTTTCAGTTCAATTAGCAATTTCAATATTCAATTCGCTCTGACGCACATGTACCTTGATTTAGTGGCGTGGACAGTGTAATGATTGGGGTTCAAATACTAGCAAGTATGTGTGCATGGATTATAATGTATTACTAGAAAAATAAAAAATTCAATTCGACCTAAAATTTAATTGAATTTGGGTATGTATTAAAGTTAAAAGAGTGTTTGCGAGTACTAATAAAAAGTTCCTTTTCTCTTTCTATTGGGGGGAAAAAAACAATTATGTAGTTTTTTTTTTTTTGGTGCTTCTTGTGAAAAAAGTTCAAATAAATTAAAAACTGAAAGCACATTTGAAGCTATTTTTTTTTAAATAAAAAAACTTTATTATTATTATTATTTTTAAATTTTTTCTACAACTTCAAGTTTTTTTTTAAAAAAAAAGTGTTTGCAAACCCGGCTTAAATGAATTGCTTAAACCCAATAAAAGTCAAAGCCGAGTATGCAATGTAATACTCGTAGGGTAATTTAGTGAAAGATTAGTATAAGAGAGGGTACCATTTGAAATGGCTAATTCTACGAACAAATCCAATACTTTGTTTAGTGATTTTTTTGTGTGGGTATCAAATCAGTAAAAATTAGATTGACCTCCTTAAACTTTCACTAGTAGGAAACTTCAATATTTCACAAAATTTTACCTCGAAATATATGTGATGGGATATCAAAAAACAGATAGTGCAATCGATGGGAAGGTGGTCGGATTGAGGAAGAAGATGAAGTAGGGCTCTTGCAAAAATAGTAAATAAACATAAATTAGCTGGGATTGACTCAATGAAAGTTTTTTACTGCTCGAGTTAATATTGTAATTTGACATGGACAATATATCGAGTGGGAATCTCAACGAAACAAATATGTTTATCAAACTCAATAAATAAGGAGGTATTTATAAATGAGTACCTAAATGACATATCGAGTGTTGATTGGTTGAACCTGCATTGTGTCCCGTATGGGCATAATGGAATTTTGGGGGACATTACTTTGACAATTTTGTTGGGGTATGGTTTGTTATGCTTTTGTACTACATGAATGGGATATTGTATTAAAAGCATATGATGTATGTACGTTAAAGACATACGATATACGACATATATTAATTGTTTTGTGTAGGACATCCCTTTGACAATAGGGTGTTCTTGTGGTAGGGACAGATGGACATGATTCTCACTAATGACGTTTTGACTTTTAACAAATCATCTGTTAAATTTGAAAATGCCTTCTGAAGTAAACTTTAGCAATGACGTGGGAATAGACTGCTTAAAAAAAATGAATAAACAAAAGAAAAAAGTCAAAATATCATGCATATAATTTTTTTTTTCTGAGTCTTAACCACAAATTGTGCACATAGAGTAAATATTTGTTGGCAGTACCATCTTTAGCGCTATATAATATAATTCTGATACTCAACACAAGCACAAATATTGTAAATAGTTTTGGCGCCAAATGGCGACACCATTTTCATATACTTCTAGATTAATGAAGCCTTTTGTTGCTGTAGTGTTTTAACTTTTAAGTGTTCCCAAGAAAGCCCCCGGAATATGTGAAAATTTGATTATAAGTATTCATTTATTTTGTTAAAAATAAATTTTAAATATTCAAGCTATCAATTCAGGTTTATTAAATTAGCAGCGCAAAAACATACTATTTCGTTGTTAAAAAGAACTCATATTTTCATAAATTTGATATAATTTTTCAACTTTTTATAGAATTACAATGAAACCGAAAAATTAGGAGGAAAAAAAAAAATACATATTCTTATAGCCTTTAATTTTTTAAATATAACACCCAAAATAAAATACATTGATGGCGTGGCTTCCCTTTTGCAATATAAAGAGGAAGGGTAAAATTGTCACTTCAACATTTACCGGATTTGCCACGCTTAAATTCAAATTCCACGTTTGATCGATCCTTCAAGTTCAACAATTCTCCTCCTCCACCACCACCACTCTCCGATCAGCCCCTGCTCTGCCGCCGGCCCCCGCCGCCTCCGACGCAGCCATGTACATGCTCGTCAACTGCTCCAATTGCCACACGCCATTGCAGCTGCCGCCGGGGGCCGCGTGCATCAGATGCGCTATTTGTCAGGCCGTCACTCAAATAGCGGATGCCCGCCACACGCCGGGGCCGCATGGACCACCTGGACCACAATGGCCAACGGCGCCGGCGCCGAGGCCGAGGCCGTCTCCATATGCCCACGCCCCGCCTGGGCCTCCAGCCCACCCTCACGGCCGCAAAAGAGCTCTGCTCGTCGGCATATCGTACAAGTTCTCACGCCACGAGCTGAAAGGATGCCTTAATGACTCTAAGTGCATGAAATATCTTTTGGTTAACAAGTTTCACTTTCCGGAATCTTCTATTCTCATGCTAAATGGTAAGTGGTAAAAGGGAAAAGAGAGATTAACTTTTTTATTAATCCTTTTCCAACCCCCTCTGGCTCCGTCCGTGGTTATCTTAGCTATGCTAGGATCCATCATTTTCCACAGTATTTAAGATCATGATGCGTTTTCGTGTCATGCCTATTGATGTAGTAAAACTTAGAAATGCAGTGTGTTTATGTAGTGATAGAATTCTATAGCGTGTTTGTAGCTAATAATACTTTGGGTTAGAATTTTCCCTATAGTTGATTTTATTTTGGTGAATTCGAATGCAGAAGAAGAAACTGATCCCTACAGGATCCCAACCAAGAATAACATACGGATGGCGTTGCAATGGCTTGTACAAGGATGTCAACCAGGAGACTCCTTGGTGTTTCATTTCTCCGGTCATGGCTCGCAACAAAGGGACCATGAAGGAGATGAAGTTGATGGATATGATGAAACTTTGTGTCCGCTTGATTTCGAAACACAGGGTATGATCGTAGATGATGAGATTAATGCAACTATCGTTAGACCTCTACCTCACGGTGTCAAGCTTCATGCCGTAATAGATGCTTGTCATAGTGGAACGGTTCTAGATTTACCGTTTCTTTGCAGGATGAACAGGTATGCTTAAGACTCCTTCAACATGCTCTATATCTCTAGCTTGTATTCTTAAAAGTGGTTGGCGGTTCTCTGGAACCCGCAAATGGCATCTCAATAAAATGATCATGAATGAATGGTCTCAAATGACAAGGAAAACAAACGTGTATGTTAACTTTAAAGATGTCACTACTACAAAAACTGTAATTTACGACCACATTTGCGACGGATTTAGCAAAAATGACCAATTTTTGGACCCAAAATTTGCAACGGATTAAATTGGTTGCAAAAACGGTAATTCGGTCGCAAAATTCGAGCCATGCGGGCAAATTTTTGGCGCACCTTTGCTATGGATCTAATCCGTCGCGAAAGTGGTGAGCGAGATTTGCGTCCGATGTTATCAATTCCAAAATTTATTGTCTCTTTTGCGATTTTTATTGACCATTATTGCGACCGATTTTGTCCGTCGCAAAAGTTTTGTTTTAATTTTTAAAAATTTTTTGGGCACCTATCAATTTAGATCCCACTTTAATTTTTTTCTTTTTTTTGAAAAATTTGTTTTTTGATATGTATAACTAATGTTTTAAATTTTAAAATATCAATCATTCTAATACTATGAAATAATGAATGAAAGATATATATGCTAATAATTAGTTCTACTTATTTGTGCATACTCGATGTGTGTGCAAAGTAATATATATATATATATATATATTATTTAATTATGTATTTAAATTTTAATAAATTACATCATTAATTTTTTGTATTCAATCATTCTTACAACCCTGAAGTTGAGGGTTCAAATCTTATGGGGCGCAAAAAATATGATTTATTTCACTTGAGTTGGCATGCGCGCATTGGCGCTGGGGGTTGGGTTGGTAGGGGGTCTGGTTCCAATGGGCGGGGTTAAAAACATGATTTATTTCAGTTGAGTTATCACGCATGCGCTGGCGCTGGGGGGTGGGGGGGGTGGGGGGAGTTGTATGTGACCACCCTTGGTGTTTTTTTATTTTAAGTGACGAAATTTGTGACGGATGTAGTTGGTCGCAAATATTTTAAAATTTTTTACCACTTTTGCAACCAACCTAGTCGGTCGCAAACATTGTTACCCGCGCTCCATGTCAGCATCTTTTGCAAATCGGCCATTTCGGTCGCAAATTTGATATCAAATTTTGCGATGTGGGTTTTTGCCACTGACTCCAGTCGGTCGCAATTGTGGTGGCAAAAGTGTTTTGCGACTGATATTCAGCATTGCTCTCAAATTCCGGCACAAATTGTCGAAAAAGAATATATGTAACCTGCCAACATCTTATTGACTGGCTGCTCTGTTTATCGGGTCCCAATCATTTTTTTGATGAGTATGAGCATATTTAAATTTTGGTGTCTTGCTTGTATATTGTACGTCTGTATAGGCATAACTAGGTTGAGATTCTATAATGAGTGGACATTGAATTTTATGTTTCACTTTGGATCCTCTATTCCATTTTACGTTTCATGCCCCATTTGAATGCATAGATTTGTATGCCAGGTGTAATGATTTCCAATTGAGTGTGTACTTGAGAAAAAATTTGATAAGCATGGTATGAATGTGCATTGTCATATAGTGCATCCTCGAACTGGTTTCCCTTGGCGTTTTCTGTACTATTTGTTTGTTTTTAAGTTTTAACCTCATCATTATTGACATTCTTGAAATAGGAGTGGGCAGTATGTATGGGAGGACCATCGTCCTCCAACAGGTGCATGGAAAGGATCGAGGGGTGGCGAAGTAATTTCCTTCAGCGGCTGTGATGATAACCAAACCTCAGCCGATACATCTGTAAGTTCCAGATAGTCGACGGGAGCATTAACATGTCATTGATTGTAGTACATAAAGTTAAACTCATGAGCTGGTAAACTTTCAATATAGGCACTATCAAAAGTTACTTCAACAGGCGCCATGACTTTCTGTTTTATTCAAGCCGTCGAGCACGGGCATGGATCCACGTACGGGAGCGTCTTAAACGCAATGCGCACCACGATTCAACAAACTGGAACTAGAAGTACAGCAGGTCCAGTTCCTAATCTTGGAGGTGGTGGTGTGGTGTCATCACTTGTGAATATGCTCGTTACGGGCGGCAGCGCAAGCACCGGTGGCCTTACACAGGTGGTTTTTAATCTTCTCTAAATAACTCTTTACATTTTACGTAGTGATATATATTCAGTGCATTTTCTGCAGTGTTGCCTATGCATTAAAGTTTTCGAAACATTACGGGTACCAAACTGAACTTTCCACCCTTTGATGTTCTTGTGACAGGAGCCACAGCTAACTGCTTGCGAACCTTTTGATGTTTATGCGAAGCCATTTTCTCTATGATCAGATATATGT
Source organism: Petrea volubilis (assembly GCA_026212405.1). Lineage (NCBI taxonomy): Eukaryota > Viridiplantae > Streptophyta > Magnoliopsida > Lamiales > Verbenaceae > Petrea > Petrea volubilis. Next base: position 18,982,090 of record CM047875.1, read on the forward strand.
CTACGTATTTCTATATCTGGATAACTTCAATCTTTCATTCATCGTCTTACACTTACACAACCTTTTTCGTTTGTGTTTCTCTCTTGCCTCGGGGTGGGGGATTTCTACAATTGTTGTCTGTTGAATGCCACAAACCATCCATTTCAGTCCAATCTCATCATCCACCTTTAGCAACAAATTCACAGTCTTGTTCTCATCAGCTGAGTTGTTGCATATTCAATTAACCTGCCTGTATAGCTACACTAGACATAATAGTATGAATCATGGGCACTCTACCAAAAAATCCGTCTCATTAGGAGTCGCTTGAAGGACATATCGAACCGTTCAGGTCCTTCAGGTTGTGCCTTTGCTGGCCCTTGTAAATACCTCAACTTGAATGAGGCTAAGGTAAGTGCATTCATATCACCATAATTTTCTCTTTCAAAAGACATTTCTCTAGGTACTAAAAGCTCTTTTTACTATTTGTCTTTTTACTTGCTCTACTCTTTTAACTTAGATATCGAAGGTCCGAAGCTCACGTGTTTGTTCAAAGTGGACATTAGAGCAGGTAAGTCTTGCCTCTAGATTTTTTCGCTACATAAGAATACTACATTTTCTATTACACTCGTCATTCCATATACTTAATCGTACACCAATACATATAACGTGTATTGATAAATATAGTAAAAGATGTAGCACTGTTGTCTAACAGAATCGCTCCAATACATTTGGGCTGAATTTTTACTTTGTGTTTGTGATAAAGCAAGAAAAATTGAATTTCATAGATCTGACCAATACAACATTTTGAACAGCAAAGGGGCCAAGGGCATTCGACGAAGTCCTAGATTTTTGGTAGGGGGGCCTTTGATAAAGCCTTACAAGGTCCATTGAGATCTAGGATGGGATGGTTAATAGGTTTAATTTAGATTAAATCTGAATATAATTCAAATTTGAATTCAGTTCTTGGCAATTTTGATGCTGGAATCAATCTAAAATTTAATAGAATTTGGCTTTATTAAGACCAAGTTCGAATTCGATAAAAAAATTTCAATCATTGTTTTTAAGAAAAATGAAATCTAAATATATGATATAAAAGAGTTAGCCCATTGAATGCTGGCAACAAATGTGAGATGCAAATCTATTCATTCACGATTTGTTACTTGAACATAACAAATGTTTGTACAAGCTAAAAGTAAAATAGAATTGAGATGTAATGGATGCATATGTAAGGTTATATATGATCATTATCTAATTATTGGCATGTCAATCTTAAGCTCTGAGAACACAAAGGTGTTTCTTTGTCTCTTTCCTATTAAAGTTTTTAATTAATTTTTCTTCTTTTCCTTTCTAATTCAAGTTCAAATTTAATCTATGTTTTTTGAAAATTTTCTCATCCTTCTATTTTTTTAGAGAAACCACTAATTTTCTCAAAAAAAAAAAATCATAGTAAAATTACCAAGACTATTTGATATGATAACTACTGTTTATCAAAACATAAGGTTCATTACAGTATTAACATACGATGACCGTAAAACTTATTGAGTATTCAAGATATTGGATTAGAATCTATTTAGATGGTTTTTTTTAAAAAAAAATTATTTATTTTTTTTGGAAAAAAACACTTTATTAAGAAATATTGTCTTTGATTGGATTTTTTTTTTTTGTTTAAAAAAAGTTAGAAAAACCCCAAAAATGACCATAAAAACTTATTAAGTATTCAGGATACTGATTCAGAACCGTTTAGATGTCTTTTTTTAAGAAGCATTTGTTTTTAAAAACAACACTTCAATAGAAAAAATTATATTTGATTGAACTTTTAAAAAAATCACAAAAAAAATACTAAAAATAACTTCTTTAGAATCTATCTAATGTAGATTTAAAGGAAAACACCTTTTAAACTGCATTCAAATACAAAACTGTTTGAATATATATAAAAAATAAATACAACTTCATTATAAAAACTACGATCCGAGAAAAATATATATATATATATATATATATTTAAAATATATCCAAACAAGCCCTCAATTTGGTTCAGTTTTATTAATTTTATAATCTGAAAACACATATTTTTGTTGTTAAAGTACTCATATTTTTATAAATTTGATATAGTTTTTCAATTTTTTTGCAATTTCAATGAAACCAAAAGATTAGAACAAAAAAAAAAAAAACTTTTCCCTAGAACCAAAAAAGAAAACCAAAATAAATAAGGGTAAAGTTGTCACTTCAACATGTACCGGATTTTCGACGAGCAAATTAAATTAAGAACGCGATATTTAACTGATTAAAGTCAATCTCTTTCAAGTTTCAACAACTCTTCTCCTCCTCCTCCACCTCCACCACTCACCGATCAATCAATCCCAACTCCGCCGCCGGCGACCACCGCAACCGCCATGAACATGCTAGTTAACTGCTCCAATTGCCACACACCGCTGCAGCTACCGCCTGGGGCCCCATCCATCCGATGCGCTATTTGTCAGGCCATAACTCATCTAGCAGATCCCCGCCACGCGCCGGGGCCGCCAGGGCCACCTGGACCACATGCGTCGCCTGGACCACCGGCTCCGCCGTCTCCTTATTTCCACGCGCCGCCTGGTCCTCCGCCCAACCCTCACGGCCGTAAAAAAGCTGTGATCATCGGTATATCGTACAGGTTTTCGCGCCACGAGCTGAAGGGATGCCTTAACGACTCTAAGTGCATGAAATATCTGCTGATGAATAAATTTCACTTTCCGGAATCTTCGATTCTCATGCTAAATGGTAAATGGTGAAAAGGGGAAAGAGACAGTAAACATAAACATTTACTTAGTCCCTTTTATTTCTAATTTCAATTTTTCCACTTTGGTCTTTTGGGTTTTTGTATATTTGGGCCATTTGTGTTGTTCTTTCATTGTTGTTTGGGGATTTGACATAAAGATGGAATATGTTCTAATTTCAGTTTTTCCCCTTGATTTTTGACCTTACTTTCTAGTTTTATTTTTGTTTTAGTTTTTATTGTTGCTGAAGAAACCTTATGAATAGAGGTGACATCTTTCAATTCTGAAAAAAGGGAACAGGAAAAATCATTTATTTTAGATGTAAAAAGCCCTTCAAGTTTAAAATATATGCTATCATACACTTTTTGCTAAAGTATTTAAGATAGTGATGTTTTCTGAGTCATGCCTATTGATGGAGTAAAACTTTGAACTACAGAATGTCTAAGTAGTGATATAAATCTATAGTGTGTTTGTAGTTAACAATAATGCTCAATTAAGTTTCTTCCGCATGAGGAACATAAAGTTTTGCTTGTTTCTCATCCAGTGGAAGGAAAAGAATAACAGGAAATAATATGAATTCTGTTCTTGAATCTTAGTTGAGTGCAAGGTTGTCCAGTTTAATTTTTACTCATTCTGTTGCACCATCTTGACAGAGTTCTTTTTCACTGTCCTTCAACTGGTGGTCTCTACAATTGATTTATTCTAAATAGATTTTAATCTGATTTTGGAAGAACTCTAGTATTTTCTTTTGCTTGATAATAATACATCTGAGCATCCAGATCTATGTTCCGATTGAAAAAGGAGAAGTAAAAAAAGTTCCTGTAATGCTGTTCCAATTGACACCCTGTTTGATACTTGGATGAAATTTATTATCCATGGAATTTAACCACTTAAAAGCATGTAGTTATGTAACAAGAGTGAGATATTCGGATCTCGAATGAGAACCTCTTAGTTACTAGCTTAATACACTGTTTTCTATGAGTGTAATTTTTTTTTTTTCAACTCCTGCATGCCACAAAAAAAAAAAAAAGAAGAGATGGAAAAGAATAAGTATAAGATTGTGGAACTTTTCGTGATAACATAAGGCTTGTTTTGTACCAATGTTTGTAGCGGTGCTCAAGTAAAACACTCACTGAGTAACTTATTTCTTGGACATCAATGACAAAAGATGATCAGATTCTTTTCCGTGTTGTGTCATTTAAGTAATATTTGAAATTGCATCCTTTTCTACTGTAGTTGACTTCATTTTGGTGAATTCAAATGCAGAAGAAGAAACTGATCCTTACAGAATACCAACCAAGAATAACATGCGGATGGCATTATATTGGCTTGTACAAGGGTGTCAACCTGGAGACTCCTTGGTGTTTCACTACTCTGGCCATGGTTCGCGACAAAGGAACTACAATGGAGATGAAGTTGATGGATATGATGAAACTTTGTGTCCACTTGATTTTGAAACACAGGGTATGATTGTAGATGATGAAATTAATGCATCTATTGTCAGACCTCTACCTCGCGGTGTTAAGCTTCATGCCATAATAGATGCTTGTCATAGTGGAACAGTTCTAGATTTACCATTTCTTTGCAGGATGAGCAGGTAGGCTTAAAACTCCTTTCTTTATTACTTTGAAGATTCAACTCCTTTCTTTATTGCTTCGAAGATTGGTATACTCTACTATCTCAAGCTTATGTTCTTAGAAGCTAGTTTGGTGAATTGGTGATTGTTCCTGGAAACACACAAATTGTATCTCAGTAAACTGTTCAAGAATGAATTGTCTTAAATAACAAGCAAAATAAAATGGATGTTAACTTCTCAAAAAAGGGATATATATAACCTGCCTACACCTTATAACTGGCAACTTTTTTGTCAGGTCACATTCACTTGTTTGATAAGTATGAGCATCTCTAAATTTTTTGTGTCTTACTTGTATATTTATATTAATGTATAGGCAGAAATGGCTTGAGATTCTGTACTGAGTAGACATCGACTTTTAGCTGTTATGCAACTATTGGTAAATGAAAAATCTTCTTGTCAACACTCATATAAAGGAAAAAAGAACAAAAGAAAAGAGAAAGAGTCATTAACCCTATTACTTCTAAAAATTAGGACACAAGCATGTGAACTCCAGAAAGAATGAAAAATGCACTACGTAGAAGGCCTTTGCATAAATAAGAATCATTTTGCTTTATGTAGAAGCAGGGACTAGGGAAATCACTTAGTATCCTTTATTCCATTTTATGTTTCATCTCCTACTCAAATCCATAGATGTATGACAAGTGTAATTTTCTCAAGCCAAGTGTACATGTTAGGAAAAAAATTATATACGTGGCATTAATGTGCATTGTGGAATAGGAAATGAAACACTATTTGGAATAGAAAATCTCATCCTCTAGGGAAATAGGCATCTCGGTTTAGTATATTAACTAATGTTAAGAACTTAAGAAAACTATCATCTTGTAGATCCTTGTACTGGTTTCCCTTGGCATTAAGTGTTTTCTGTACTATTTATTGGTTTTAACCTCATCATTATTGACATTCTTGAAATAGGAGTGGACATTATGTATGGGAGGACCATCGTCCTCGATCAGGTGTATGGAAAGGATCAAGCGGTGGTGAAGTAATTTCCTTCAGCGGCTGTGATGATAACCAAACCTCAGCTGATACATCTGTAAGTTTCGGATAGTTGAGGGGACATTAATTTCTTATTCATTGTAGTACAGAATGTTGAACTCAGCTGGTACACTTTTAATATAGGCTCTATCAAAAATCACTTCAACTGGTGCAATGACTTTCTGTTTCATTCAAGCCATTGAGCGTGAGCATGGGACCACATACGGGAGCATCCTAAATGCAATGCGCTCCGCAATTCGGCAAGTTGGAGGTTCAGGAGGTATAGTTCCTGATCTTGGAGGTGGTATGGTGTCATCACTTATGAATATGCTTATTACAGGAGGTAGTGCAAGCACTGGTGGCCTTAGACAGGTAATTTTTATCTTCTTTAAATAACTTTTTACATTTACATTATAATACTTACTGTATTTCCTTCATTGTTGCATATGCATTTACAAATAAAGTTTTCAAAACATGATGGCTATAGACGGAACTCCCCCCCCCACCCAAAAAAAAGATCCGTACTTTTTCTATGTATTTTTCTCAAAGATGGAGATCCCCACCCACACCCCTGCCCCGATTAAAACAGGAAAAAAAATAAATAGAAATGCCTTTTATATTTTGGGGGGCTTAAAGGGACACTCGATCCTCATCAAGTGTATATGTAGCTGCATTTATGTGTATTTATCTCAAAGCTCAAGATTTCGTATCCCCCACCCCCCTCCCAAGAAGTTAGAAGTTTCATAGTCTGTCCTTCAGCACTATTTGTTTGGTGATCATGTATCTGGAATATCTGCAACTACATATGGATATCCTAATTTTATTTCGAAACTTGCAGCCATTATCTGAAAACACACATTATCCAGGGTTTATTTTATTTTCATATGAATAAACATCTGATTGTTCCTCTAATTTTAGCCTGATGTTATCAATCCTAATCACTATTTTTTCATTTGATAAAGCAATGCTAGGCTAGCAGGGAATAAGAATAATAGGGCATTCCAACGTGTGTGTGTGTGTGTTTCTTTTTCTTACTTCTACTAAGTCCTAAAATAATTTCACAAGCCAATTGCTAGAAATATGGAAATGTTTGGATCTGTTTGGGGTTTAGGATGAGAACACACACTTTATATTATAGCTTCTTCCAGTTTATTTAGATATGTTTCCCACAGGAAGAAGGTAATTGTTTGGAGCATTAGACTACAAAGAATCAGCATTGATTTATCTTTTCAATTATTGTTCTTGTTACAGGAGCCACAACTAACTGCTTGCGAACCGTTTGATGTTTATACAAAGCCATTTACCCTATGATTATTCCTACATCTACTTATGTCTATGTCAGGATTGTTTCCATCTTTTCTGTCATCATCTTACACCTCTTTTCTTCTTTACTTTTGCTGATCCTTTTTTTCTTTTTGTTTTTTTTTTGGCTTGGGTGAGGGGATTTTTAGAATCGTTGATTGCTGTTGTATGTTTCTGAATGTTGTTTACAGGAATAGTATATTGTGGATTATTAATTTAGAGAGACAACATTTTTATCTGTATACTTTGTGACCCAACTACATCATTTGACATGTTTATATAGAATTACAGTAAGTCACACCCATTATGTGAGATTGACTTACCTTTTAGCATACTCCACTAATCTACTGCATAATACATTCTTGATGATTGCATCTGAATGGGGAAATTTTAGTCCAGTTCCGGCGTCACTGAACCACTGTTAATCACCCTATGAGTATTTTAAATTTGTCATGTGATTAGTGTAAAGTTTTAGAGAATTGTGACCAAATGTGATTAGTTAGGTTTGGTCAAATCGAGTCGGGGATACAATTTTCTGTATTAAACGAGATTTTTATGTCAAAACATGCGAGTAAATTTGATGGGTTATTTTTCTATCTTCCGTTGACAACTGATATGTATGAGGAGTTCATTTCAATTATTAGTGCTGCTAGAGAAAATCATATCCGCACCAAACGCATCAAAAGCAACATTATCTTTGAAGCAAGACCAAGCACATGATATTCGGGGGTTTTTTTTTTTTTTTTTTTTTTTTTTTTTTTTCCGAAAAAGTTGAAATTTTATTAATAATTCAAAATGCGTACATACATGATTCCATCATTTCCCATGACATCGTCAACATTCAAAACTGCAAAGAAAATAAGGAGTACTACTCCTTTACAAACATGAAAAAACGAAGAATTCGAAATAAGAAAATCAAAGATGACAGATTGCCATGATTGCCTAGAATTCAAAAGAAGGGTCATCATCATCGTACTGTGCTTCCCAGTCGTCACTCGACTCTGACTGTAACTTAAGGCTTTGACTCCGAAATTTGGCATCTCTACTCCATGACATCAGCTTGCGTTCGCCCGAGTGAGTTCGATGAAGTGGATATACCTTTTTCTTGGCACATTCCTCCAGCAAGTATTCATCTGAGTAAATGTCCTTTACATGACGAAAGTTCGGAGTGTGCGATGATGGCTCTGCCAATGAGCTGGGATATTTGAAAGTATCATGGAGATCCTTATTGGTGGAACAAAGATCCAAAGGGGATGGCGTCGCGAATGGGGTTGTTGTGGAGTGTGATGACTCTGGAGGAGGGTTGATTGAAGTAATCGAGGGGCATGCATATTTGTTGGGCTGTTCCATAGTAGGTCCAAGAACAGCTCCAATTTGTGATTTAATTTTGGGTTGCCCAAAGTTATAAACCAGACACCTTAAATCATCCATCGACTCACCGGGAAAATGGTATTCCTCCTCAACCTCAGCACTTACCTCCTCTATATGCACCTCCTTGTTCCCATTACATTCCTCTTTATTTTGAAGTTCAGAAATTACATGTTCCTCCCCTGGAACATTTTCACTGTTCACCGGAACAGCCATTGGTAGATTCGCACTATAACCATCTTCCCCCTGCTTCTCTTCTGCCCCAAGCTGGTTTTTAAAATGAAAAATAGCCCCTTGCAGTTGTTTCCCTTGGCTTTCTTTCGAAAAAACAGCAACACCCCCTGGTTGGCTTCCCTTGTTATTTTTTGAAATTACAGCAGCATCCGTTGGGAGGTTTCCAATATTACAGACACCTCCCTGCCGCTCTTCTATCCCTTGTTCTATGGATCCATCTCCCTTTACATGCATCCGTTGGCTATCTTTCAAGATTACAGCAGCGTCCACTGGGTTGTTCCTTTTGCCATTAGCAACTTCCCATGGATATTTCTGAAAATTACGATCACCCCCCTGGGCAGCAGACTGCTGCTGCTGTACAACAGCAGTTTTGCGACGGTTTTCTGCCTCGTTTCTTTTGCGTTTGGTCCACAAAGCCAGCTCTCTCGACAATCTCATCAACGACTGCCTCAATACCCGCTTCAACCTCGTTATTCGTGGCCTCAGGCTCAGTTAAACAGTCCGATAGAGCAGCAAATTTGTTACCCAAGACAAAACCATGATCCCTATCTCCATCAATCAACGTTGTCCCACCCATATTACCCAAACTACAAACATTTTGCCTAGTCTCCTCCCCATTAGGCAAAACACCATCAACAACGTTATCCACAACATTATTCACAACCTTAGGCCTAATCTTCTCCCCATTAGGCAACATGCTAACATTATTATATTCATTATCCACACCATCAGCATACACAACAGTCTCATTAGCTTGAGTTTGAGCTTGGTTTTGCAAGTTCTTGTTGATACGGTCCTTGCGCGACGGTCGGGGATTATCCCCTTTTATGTAACAGGATTCGGGATGATGGCCAAGATGAGAGCACTTCCCACAATAATCCGGAATATGCTCATAAATGATCTCTTGAAGAAAGGGTTTACTTTCTCGCCCCGTCCAAAGTTTAGAAATGCGGGGCTTCAACAAGTCAATCTCAGCACATAACCGTGCCTCCCTCGGTCGAAACCCTCTTTCGGTATGATCATCGAGTTGGATTGGTGGTCCGATTTCTTTAGCAATGTCAAGTAAAATGTTTTTCTTAAATAAATGATATGGCAGGCCAGGTAATCTGATCCAAACGGGCACAATCGAGCTCTCAATTTCGGGCGAGAAATCCGGTGACCATTTGAACATCCGCATAGGGAAGCCAGCAAAAACTATTTCCTTCCTCAACCAAAGCCTCGCAAAATCATTACAATTAGTGAACTGAATAAGAAGGTGCCGAGAGTCGAGGAAGCCAAATCGAAACCTCCCCGCAAGACGAAACGAAGACAAACCCAGTTGAATTTGCCGTAAACTCGGCACCCCGAAGGAAAATTTCCCCACCAAAGCGAGTGGGAACGTGTTGGCCAGTTTATCATATGCCTCATCAGGAAAAAGAACCGCAGGAATATCATCAATATAAGTGTGCTTACCCAACATGGCAGCATTTGTCGCTGTGTCGGGAGAAGGCACCGAATGGTGGAACTGAGATGAATGAGATTTTCTGCCCTCATGCCCAGACAAAGGCCCAGCAGGCTGTTTTTGGCACAAGGATGGATTTGTAACTTCAAATAGGCGAGGCGGAGCAGGTGGCGGCGCGGCCACCGTGGTTGGATAGATTGGGCACGCCGACAGCGAACCAAACGCCAAAGGGGGCTGAAAGATGGAAGAAGCAATACCCGGTGCATGAAAGGGTAAATCAGATCTGGGCTGAGATGGGACTGAGCACGGCAGCGGCGGCGGCAGCCCAGGCAGAACAGCGGGCGCGCCCATGCTTTGAACAAGCCACAACGGCACCAGGAAAAAGGATGGGTTTTAGCGGTGGTAGCTGGAAAAGGGAATCTGAGTTGGGGAAAAGAGGGAGTGTGAGGTAGCAAACTCAAAACAACCGTCAATGGAATGGGAGATTGCCGTGGAGGTAGATCGGAAAAGCGGGATAGACGGGAAACCGAGCTTTGAACTGTAAGAAAGGGGCGATTACAAGGGCGGTGGCCGCCGGCGGCGAAGGCGACGCGCCGCCGGCGACGGCGGTGGTGTGAGGCTGAGGGTGGCAGAATAAGGGCTGAATCGAAAATGGTGGGTTTGGGGAAAAAGAAAAACTCTAGAGAGAAGGCAGAGCATTATTTTCTAGAGAGAGAAAATTCATTCTTATATTCGGGGGTTGTCTGTACGGTTTTAAAATTGTTTTTTTTTAATGCTTTTATTTTCTTTCTTTTTATGTTTGAAGTTTAGAGAGTAGTCAATTAGTGACAAAATCACAATCTTTTACTGTGAAAATAGAATCATGATGTCCAAATTCTTTGAATTTGAGATATTGGATTTTATTTAATCTAGATAAATGATGTTTATTTCCATATTATAACGGTATATGATTCAACTAACGAAACTGAGGTCCAAATGTATGAGGTTTTGTTTTGATATCCACCGAGATGTGGGTATTTTTCTTGCTTCCATACTAATTTGTTAGTTGATTATGATTTTTATTATTGTTGATAATTGACATTCATATAATGACAACATAACGAGCAACTTATTAAATAAAATTATTGATCAAAATTTTATTTCTAATATTTTTAAATCAAGTTTTCGTCTGAGAAAATACAATGTAAATGTTTTAAAGTAGTCTTTCAACTTTGTATGGAATATGTTATGCTATAGCTTCATAAACATGTAGCTATATATTCCATCCAATAACAACCGCCACTAAACCTACAATACCTAACCTATGAAAAAGGATAATTCTTATTTTTAATGTTGTAAAAGTGCATTAACAACAAACATTAATATCTAAGCATCACCGATATTTGACTAATTTATAAATATCATTGTGGCATGCAATATGTTATTGTTTTGTATAACCGCAAAATGACGTATACAAATAGAAGAAATAGAAGTAGTGGCAAAGCTAAGTTTTATATGTATTTTAAAGAATAATAATAATAACTCCCCTCCCAGCCCCTCAATAATAAAAATATTTTTAATATTCTATAAAAAAATTGATTTTAATCCCCAAAATAAAAATTTATAACTCCACCCACGAATCAAAGTATATTACATTCCTGCAAAAATCAACAGATCTTTTCAATGACAAATCTATAATGTTATTCTTGTCAAAACTTTATAGAAAAGAATGTTTTTGACAAGAAATGAATACACTTATATATAATTAGGGGTGTTCATTCGGATATAACCGAATTGAACCACACTTTTGGTTTGGTTAACTGCACTTTGCGGTTTTCCGATTTACTAACCAAAAATTGATTTTAATTAAAAAAAAACACACATTTTTAAGTTAACACATTCAACATCAAAATCAACCCCAAGTTGTAAAAAAAAAGGAATCCAATTTAACACAATTGTATTGATTTAAGGCAAGCCGTATTGATTTCCACAACCCATGAACCCAATTTAATACAATTTTTTTAAAAAAATACTAGCACATTTATAAAATAACAAATTTATAAAAAATCTACCACAACCCAATTTATAACCCTAATACTCATTTATAAATCAACATCATTAATCATTCAATAACTCAAATAACAAATCCATTCATCCAAGATCCAACAACAACAAGTCTCAACTCTCAACGCCTACTCGCCTCGTCAAGTCGCCGGAGTCAGTGAAAGAGAGAGAGATAGTGATGGAGAGACCGAGAGAGTGAGCTGGGGAGAGAGGGAGAGAGAGAGAGAGTTGAACGTGAGTGCAAGTCAGAAAATTTCTATTCTAAACATCACAAGTCAGGAAAAAAAAAGTTTCCGTTTTTACTCATATATCGCATTTATACTTAAATTTTTTTTACATATATATTTTTAATTTCCCAATTCGGTTCTCAATTAAACCGAACCGAGAATCGAATTGCCCTAAGATATACGGTTTTCGATTTTCCTTGGTTTTAACCGAGGGAAAAATGAATTGAATCGAACTGAATCGAAAAAGTTCGATTTTGTGGATACATAACCGAAAACTGAACTGAACCACATGTGATTCAATTCGGTTTCTCTTATTTTCGATTTTGGTCAGTTCGGTCGGTTATCGGATATTTTGAACACCCTTACATATAATCACTCTATTTCTTTTAAGATAGATTTTGTATTTTAAATTATTGAATGCGTGAATTAGATGTTGTTGTTGTGCTATTTAATATCAATATCTAGTAAATATTTTCCGAAATTACTCTAGAGAATAAAGCGTCTAATTACGAAATAATAAGACTACGAGATTATCATAATACATTGCCATAAATTAAAGAAAAATAAATAAATGAGAGAAGTTCGGCGGTAAATAACAAAGAAAAAATACCATCTCCTATTAATGCTCGTTTATCTTGACCACCACCTAGGTTAGTTTGTTACACCGACTAAACAATTATATATATATATATATATATATATTAAATAAAAAAACACAAATAGTAAAATAAAATTCACTAATCACACGATATATTAAACTTCCGTTAATATTTGTAAAGTAAAAAAAAAAAAAGAAAAAATATTTAAATATATTTTTGATGCATTAACCAAATTAATTAATTTAATAATGTAATATCATGCTAGATTTTGTCCACTTTCTTTTTTCCAATACTTTCTCTTCTCTTTCTATCTTTTTGAAATCATAATATTTTATTTAATCCTAAATAAACTTTTTGTATCATGTACAAAATGAAATAACAACTAACAAGTATTTTTGAATTTTATATATATTAAAAATAAAAATATAGGCACGTGCCCATCGTTAACTATTACTTATTAGCCATTATCCAATTTTAATTCATACGCTATGTGTATATATATATATATATGTATATTTTATATACACAATCTCTATTTGTTTCTCTGTCTAAAAAATTTATTACTCAGCCTTTTCATCTCTAAACACTTCTCCTTTTTATTTTGTTCTTTTTTTTTTGTCATTTTTTCCTTTCTTCTTCTTCTTCTTCTTCTTCTTGCTCCGTTCTCTGTTACGGCGTCGCCTCATCAGGGTGCCCGCCATTGTTGTCTCACAATAGAAACCCTAATATCCCACTCCAGGTAAAGTGAAATCAAATTTATTAACAATAAAAACATATTCTTGAATTGATTGCCGAATCGCCGTTTATATTTTATTGTTTTCCTCCTTTTTTTCTACCCCGATTGAATGCGTATCAGAAAACTGTTCATTTTGATGATTTTGATTTGATCGGCGGGATCTCTTTAGGGAAAAAGATTGCTCTGAATTTCTGGGAAAGCGGTTTTTTTCTCCAAAACAAGAATTTATGTCCCACAATCAATCAAGGGCTGAGAGGAGCGAGTCTACAGTGAACAGGAAAACCAGCCGATCCGGTAGCTCCAATCAGCAACGTCAGTTCTCTGGCGGCGCCTCCACTAAGGGCGGTGGTGGCGCCTCGTCGGGCCCCACCGATCTTTCTAACCGCAGGTGCGCTTTCCTGTGCAATTAAAATTGGAACTGTGGTTTTGCTTTCTTGAAATGTGCGAATTGGTTTTGTACATGTATGTGGCTATTTTTAGTTGATTGACTGATGATGAATGTCAGTGCTGGTGTTCCTTCATTTATGTGCCGCCTAGGGTTTATGTGTTTGCATGATGGTTTGGATAATGGGTGATGAATTGCTTCTTGGTCATTCTTTCTTTGAGATGCAGTTCCAAGAAGTATAATAGCAATGCACAAGTAGGGCAGCCAGGTGCACGTAGCCCTAGTGTAGATTTTAGTAATTCATATGCAGCACGTGCTGTACAGAATGGTGGTCATCAACAGCAGCCAACTCAGAGTAAGTGATTTATATTTCTTGTTGTGGTTAGGATCATCTTTTTTTCTTTGGGTGGGTAGGTCTGAGAATGCTCTTGATTCTTGACAAAGAAGTCTATTTCTTTATTTGCATGGGTACGGTAAACAAAATTGGAGTTGGGAAGGTTTGCTCCGAGAAATTTGCTTTGTTTGGCCTATATCTATCAGCATAGGTGAACTTTCATGCAAATTTGGGTCTTTCATGTATCTTTTTCTAGGAGCTTCCGATGCACCAGTCACCAGTACCTCCTCCAGTGTGAAGCCAACCGATGCACCAACTCAAAGAACCAACCAAACTATTCCGAAAACTCAGTCTCCTAATGTTTCCTATGCACCTGTACCATCTAATGTTTCTACTGCTAGTTCTGAGTCCAAGAACCCCACAACACCTGGAAAAGGTATGGCATATTGGCCATCACATTTATTTTGAGCTCTTAAAATTTAGGACATATGTTTGCTGGTACATCATTGTAATAATAATGAAGATATCTCCTGGCTACTGGTTGCAATTGATGATTTCTACTGTTATTGTATTTATTAGCTCCAGGAGATGCATCTAAGTCATTTCCCCTGCAGTTTGGGTCCATAAGCCCAGGTTTTATGAACGGCATGCAGGTAAGCTACTATTACATGAAGTGTGAATATCACTGCCCATTCTATTTTCTATTGTCCTTGAAGACTAGTTCCTAAGGACTTTGCCCGCATTTTTATTTTGTTGTAGATACCTGCTCGCACAAGCTCTGCGCCACCGAACTTGGATGAGCAGAAAAAAGCTCAGGTGTGTTGTTTTCTTCCATCCAGATGTTTAACTGTCCTGTCATAGAAAAGTAGCTCTCAGATGGTAAGATGAAAAGTTGCACTGTTCTCTTATTGTGATAGAAAAATCTGAAGTAATCAAAAGCATATTCTTTGTGTTGGATTCTGTAGAAACTGTACTCTCTCTGGATTCTTTGACTAGGTGTGCTTGGAATGCATGCTGGGAGATGAAAGAATAGAATAAATTAGGAGGGAAAAAAGAATATATTTTTTATGGTTTTGTTGGATGAAGGATGGGGCAATAATTCCATTAGTAATAGAATTTTACAAAGAAATTTATCCTTTCCTTCCTTTCTTTCTATCTATGTTTTCCTATATGAAAATTGAGAAGATTTAAGGTTGAAGGTTGGGCTGCTGCTTCTTTGCTGTATTCTTTTGTTGAAATCGCCATTTACAGTTGTAGCAATTTCTTAATATTTCCTGCATAGTTATTAATAGTGCAAAGGCCTTCGCACTGTGCTTTGTTTAAAAAAAAGTGCACCAAGTAAAGAAAATATGTATTTTTTACAATATAGCTGTATATATATCAGTAAATTCAAAAGTACTAATGAATTGCAACAATGAAGCATATGACCAAGAAGACATAAAAAGCATATACCCTTTTCCTCTTGTTGTTGTGACTTTTTCCGTTCCCTTGGAAGTAGTTGCCCTTGATATAGGTGCTCTCGTCCTCCTCGATGAAGTAGAAGTGACTGTGGGTCGAGAATCTCAAGACCTAAAACTATAGGGATCTTCATTAGCTCCTGCTGCATCTGCAGCATATCCCCAAGTTAAACCGTCATCACCATACACCAGAGCACCGTGTTCATCTTCATTTTGCTCCATTCTCCCCACCAACCACACATTTCCATCATCCAATGTATGAGAATCTAAGATAATCAGATCAATGGTGTCACATTTATTATGTCTACACGACAACAACCTATTGTATTTAATAAAAACCAAATCATTCAGTAGTTGTTGCTCCAGGCAGTTTCTTTACTTGAAATTTTCCTGTCTTCAAACTTGCCTGACAATTATAATTTAGAGTTTGATGCTCACCTGCAAGCCCAGTTACTTCATTTTATTGGCTGGTCTGGTTGTTTTGAGCTACTACTTGTTTTACTCGCTTGCAAATTTTGGTACTGACAGCAGTTATTGTGCTTGTCTTCAATTAATGAGAAATGATTGATGGTTTTGACTTCATGATATTTTCTTCTTCCAGGCGCGACATGAATCTTTAAGGGCTGCTCCTGCAGTGCCAATTCCGTCCATTCCCAAGCAGCATTTTCCGAAAAAGGATGCTGGGACCCCCGACCAACCTAGTGCTGGTGAAGCTCAGCTAATGTCCAAATCCAAGAGGGATTCCCAGGTTTCAGTTGCGCCATCTGTCACTCAAGCTCAGAAGCCTGCACCACATCCTATACCTAGTATGCCCATGCAATTGCCATTTCACCAGCCACGTGTTCCTGTCCAATTTGGTGGTCCAAATCCACAAATGCAGTCTCAAGCGATGTCAGGAACGTCATTGCCTATGCCAATGCCGATGTCTTTACCTCTAGGAAATCCTTCAGTCCAGCATTCAATGTTTGTTCCAGGTCTCCAGCCCCACCCAATGCAGTCTCAAGGAATGATGCATCAGGGACAGGGCTTGAACTTTCCACCACAAATGGGTCCTCAGCTACCTCCTCAGTTGGGTAACATGGGACTAACTATGGCCCCACAGTTCCCCCAGCAGCCAGCAGGTAAAATTCAGTGGTTCTCGCAAAACTGTGAAGATCACTCATCCAGAAACTCATGAAGAATTAAGGCTTGATAGCTCACCTGCTCCAAGGTTACATCCTAATGTGCAATCTCAATCACAGCCTATTTCTTCATTTCCTCCTAATATGCCGATGAATTTTTATCCCAATTCTTACAATGCCCCTTCCATGTTTTTCCCTGCTGCGAGCGCTGTTCCTCTTAACAGTGCTCAGGTTCCACCCACTTCTCAGCCGCCAAGGTTCTACAACCAGGTCAGTTAATAAGTTTCCTTGAGACTTATTGATATAAGTTGATGTTATTCTGAGAAATACGAACAATAGCTTTAGCGTGGCATGCACTGTCAATTAGGATTTGTTCAGAATTCATATTATGTTTCAATGTCTTTTCCCTTGTTCTCTGTAGGTAACAGTTAAACCATCCATTGGCTCTCATGGAGAGAAAGAGTCTGTACCAGCTACTGGTTCACTTTCTGTTGGAAAGGCAGATTCTTCAAAACCGTCAAGGTTACAGGGGGAAGATTCAGTTTTTCCTCAGAAGGAAACTGAGCCTTCATCGGTGAGCTCTTTGCCAGAGTCAAAGCCTGACTCAGGATCATTGTATGCATCTTCTGTCTCATCAGATCCTGTCACTGTTGAGAGACATGTGCCCTATACTTCAGCTTCTGCTTCATCTCTTAAAGAGGGTTCTTCATCAGCATCATTCAGTTCCACCAATGAAGCAAGAATCGGAGTAGCTGTGCCTGATTCTATTGAAGAGAAACACAAAAAACCAGGCAACAGAGGCCAGCAGGACCAGGTATTTTGTGAATTGTTTATTTGCTCAGTTGTGCCCTTTGAGCAAAGTTACCAAAAGTTATGAACATGATTTTTCACATCATTTTTAGGCTCAAATGCCTGAAGCTGAAGAGGAGGGAGCAAAACCTACAACTACTATGGTAACTGAAACTGATAAGGAATCAGAGTCAACAACTGTAGCTGCTTCTTGTGAGGCCTCTACTTTGACAAGTGAGGGTTCTAAGGAAGAAAAAATAAGTTATAGGCCTAAAAGTTCAGGAAGTAGTAAAAGTTTAAATAGCAGACAATCAAAGCCTGAGGCAGTAGGGAGAAAAGATCAAGGAGAAGATGTAAGTTTGAAATCCTATAAAAATAATTTGGAAACGTCTTTGAGGTCTCTCTCCATAGAATCTCCAGAAGTGACAGGTAAGCTTGAAAAGCGCTCTGATCTGGAGTTGGCCTCCAGCACTGGTGGTTTATTGGAACACTCACGAGAAAAGCTAGAAGAATCTTCAGGTGGTTCTTCAAATGATGTTAAGATGGATGGTAATTCAGCTGTGTCTCCTTGCACATCAGGTGGTCAAAATACTGAGAGTTCCGTGTCGGTGACTAGTATAGCATTGCAGAATGATCAAACTTCTACTTCAGGTGCATCACCAAGCGTGCCTGATAGCATTGATACAAAAGAAACTACTGTTGCAAAAAGTGCTCTGGCAAAACAGGAATATGCCCCTGTTTTGGTTCCAACACCTCCTGAACGTACCGTGAGGCCTGAACATGAAGATATCGACAGTAGTAGTGGTGACTTAGTTTCTCCATCTCCATCTAGTGTTAAGGATAAAAGCTTGTCGGAAGCAAATGTGACAAAAAGTGCTGCTTCCAGAGGTAAGAAGAAAAAAGAATTATATAGAAAAGCAGAAGCTGCTGTTACAAGTTCTGATCTTTATATGGCATACAAGACTCCTGAGGAAAAGAAAGAAAATATAACGTCTGCAGAGGGCTCAGAAAAAACTTCAAGTACTAGCGAGAAGCAAACATCTGCAGATTTGTCTAAAGAAAATGCTGTGCCCGCTCAGAAACCTGCTCAGAGTAAATTGGAGCCAGATGATTGGGAAGATGCTGCTGAAATCTCTAGTCCACAGTTAAAGACTTCAAAGAATGAAAATCAGGTTAGTGATCAAGATGGCTATGGGTTAATGAGTAAAAGGTACTCCAGAGATTTCCTCCTCAAATTTGCGGACCAATGCACTGATCTTCCTGAAGGATTTGAAATTACTTCCGACATAGCGGATACACTACTCCCCTCTAGTAACAATGTTTCACGTGAGTCGTACCCTAGCCCTGGACGTAATATGGGAGGTTCTAGAGCAGATCGTCGTGGAAGTGGCTTGGGAGATGAGGACAAATGGAGTAAAGTTCCTGGCCCTCTTACAGTCAGGGCGAGGAGATATGAGGGCAGATGTTGGTTATGCGAGTAATATTGTTGGGTTTCGACCTGGCCAAGGAGGTAATTATGGTGTTCTGAGGAATCCTCGGGCCCAGACACCTGTCCAGTATGCTGGGGGCATTCTCTCTGGGCCGATGCAGTCCTTTGTTCTTCAAGGTGGCATGCAAAGACATAATGCTGATTCCGATAGGTGGCAGCGTGGAACTGGTTTTCAGAGGGGTTTGATGCCTTCTCCTCACACACCAATGCCTGTTATGCATAAAGCCGAAAAGAAATATGAAGTAGGTAAGGTTACCGACGAGGAAGAAGCGAAGCAGAGGCAGTTGAAGGCCATCTTGAACAAGCTTACCCCTCAAAATTTTGAAAAACTGTTTGAACAAGTTAAGCAAGTGAACATTGATAATGTTACTACGCTCACTGGGGTGATTTCACAGATATTTGATAAAGCTCTTATGGAGCCTACCTTCTGTGAGATGTATGCCGACTTCTGCTTTCACCTTGCTAGAGTTTTGCCTGAACTGAGTGTGGACAATGAAAAAATTACTTTCAAGAGATTACTCTTGAACAAGTGCCAGGAAGAATTTGAAAGGGGAAAAAGAGAGGAGGAGAGGCAAATAAAGCTGAAGAAGAAGGTGAAGTAAAACAAACAGCAGAAGAGAGAGAGGAGAAGAAGCTCAAGGCCAGAAGGCGCATGTTAGGTAATATTAGACTCATTGGAGAATTGTACAAGAAGAGAATGTTGACTGAGAGGATAATGCATGCGTGCTTAAATAACTTGTTGGGTCAGTATCAGAATCCTGATGAGGAGAATATTGAAGCCTTGTGCAAGTTGATGAGCACAATAGGGGAGATGATAGATCACCCCAAGGCAAAGGAGCATATGGATGGCTATTTCGATATCATGGCACAGTTATCCAATAATATGAAACTTTCTTCCAGGGTCAGGTTCATGCTGAAAGATGCTATTGATCTGAGAAAGAACAAGTGGCAGCAGAGGAGGAAAGTTGAAGGTCCAAAAAAGATTGAGGAGGTACACAGAGATGCTGCCCAAGAGCGGCAGGCACAAGCTAGTAGGCTAGCTCGTGGTCCCAACATGGGTAATCCTGCTAGAAGAGGTCCACCTATGGAGTATGCTCCAAGATCTAGTATGTTATCTTCACCGAGTTCTCAAATTGGTGGTTACCGTGGTGGCCCCCCACAGCTACGTGGCTATGGTTCTCAGGATGTTCGAATGGATGAGAGACATTCCTCTGAGAACAGGACCATGTCTGTTCCTCTGCCTCAAAGACCCCTTGGTGATGATTCCATAACTCTTGGGCCCCAAGGTGGTCTTGCAAGGGGAATGGCTTTCAGAGGGCAGCCATCATCACCCAGCATTCCTTTGGCTGAGATGCCAAGTCCTGGAGATGCACGGAGGATGGGTTCTGGCCAGAACGGATTCAATTCCATACCAGAACGAGCAGCTTATGGCCAAAGAGAGGATCTCATGCCAAGTTATATGCCTGACAGGTTTGCTGCTTCTCCAGCTTATGACCAATCACATCCTCTGGAGCGAAATATGACCCATGTGAATAGAGAGGTTAGAAATACAGATCGCAGTTTCGATAGATCTCTACTTGCTTCACCACCTGGCCGAGGTGGGCCACCTACTACTAGTACACAAAATGTGTCTTCAGATAAGGTGTGGCCAGAAGAGCGCTTGCGGGACAAGTCTGTGGCTGCAATTAAAGAGTTCTACAGGTATTATCATTTTCATTTTTCATTTTTTCATTGTTTTATAATTTACAGACTACATGAGAAAGCATTTGAGACGATTGTGAGAAAGGGTGGAACTGTTTCCTGTGCACCAGTTACATAACCTGATAATCTTCATGAGGAAAATATCCAATGAAGACAAAATATCTCAGTCATTTTTCCTGCTTATTGGTGCCCCACTTAAATGAATAGGCTATATTCTTGATTTCCTTTTTCCTTTTATGTTCTCTATAATGTTGTTTGATGGATTGTGAACACATAATAGCTGCACATGAAGACCATCTATCTTCACTATTTTGCCAAGTTAGTTGCTGTTCTTCTTGCTTGCTTTGCTGCATGTCTGGAGAAGAACCAGTTATAAGGGGGTGGTTGGTTGTGGGGCCTGTGGTGCTAGATATATATGCAGAAAGATATACTTGACTTGTATATAGTATGTGCTTAGTGCAAAATGTCTTTATGATTCGTGTCAGTGTATGCTTTTCATAGAATGACCAGTTTGGATAATATTACTGACGTTCAAATTGCTAAATTTAATGATACTTAGGGAATGAAGAGAAATAAACTCATTTTCTTGTTATGGAGGCATATACCAGTTTTATTATTCTTTTTGTTTTGGTGTGTGTAAAATCCAAGAAGTGAATTTTGCGTAAGCTACAGTCATGTATCTTGTTCGGGAGTTGGTGTGATTGTTGAGTAGTTGCTTTCCTCCAAACATAATTTGACAATAATGTGATTATTAGGAATGCAAATCGCTTGATCAAACCTGCTTGTGTTAGATATATTGAATTGAGCACTTGATTAAGAGGGCTAGGGTGAGCATTCACCTTAAGGAACATATTTGGATGCTAAAAAACATTTGTTGTTTATTTTCAATGTTTCCTTCTCAACAGTAAGCTCCCCTGTGCATAAATGTGCAGAAAACCTGAGGTAAACACTTTTTGTTTTATATTTCTTTTATGCGTGCAATCTTATCTTGGACAAGTGAGTACATTCATATCTGCCAATATGCCTGTGGATGTGCGTGTCTCATGTATACTGCTTTTATGCTGGTTAGGGACAGACGACGAACACCTGTGTACTAACATGAAAATGTATCTTTTTTTTTTCGTCCCTCAGTGCAAGAGATGAGAAGGAAGTTGCTTTGTGCATCAAGGATTTAAATACCCCCAGCTTTTATCCAACTATGATCTCTCTCTGGATTACTGATTCTTTTGAGAGGAAAGACATAGAGAGAGATCTTTTGACAAAGCTTCTCATTAACTTAACAAAACCTAGAGATGGGATGATAAGTGAAGACCAACTCATCAAAGGGTATGCTACGCCGTTTATGATGGCTAGAGATCTCTTAATTATAGTCAATCCCTCTTTGACTGAATTTTGTTCAAATTCTCACTTGAAACAGGTTTGAATCTGTTGTTGCTGTCTTGGAGGATGCTGTAAACGATGCCCCTAAAGCGGCTGAGTTCCTGGGTCGTATTTTTGCCAAATTCGTATTGGAGAATGTCATTTCACTTTCTGAAATCGGGAGATTGATATATGAAGGTGGCGATGAGGAAGGGCGGCTTGTGGAAATAGGTCTTGCAGCCGAAGTCCTTGGAAGTATTCTGGACATCATCAAATCGGAAAAAGGTGATTCTGCATTGAATGAGATTCGTTCGAGATCTAACCTAAGACTAGAGAACTTCAGGCCCGCTGCTGGCTCTAACAAATCATTGAGAATAGACAAGTTCATTTAGAGGATAGAGATGCTCATTGTATCTGGTAGAGAGATTTATTTCTTGTTTTCTTTTAGGTCACAGTTCTTAAAAAGTTGCAGATTTATATTTAATTCTGGGCCAATGGAGATTTATATATATAGGGCAAACCTTCATGTTTTCACATTATTTCACAAGGAATTGATTACAATTTATTAAAGGTTCAATTGAGCATCAAGTTATTCCCATCAACTCTCCCACATTCTGTACAGCATAAAGTATTCTCCTTCTTATTTTTAATCTTGCATGATTACTGATTATTGAAGTGCAATTTTATGCTCTATGATTCATTTTAATCATGTTGATCAGATTTATGGTTTGAGTGTATTTCTTTATGTTTTTCAAAACATATCTAGTATTTTATGGAACATATATTCAGCAACAAATGGAAATCAGGAAATCACGGCAGGCAATAACTGTTCTTTTTTTCTTTTTCATGATGTTGTTGTTGTTGTTAGTTTTGTGCAATGGAGAAACTTCTATGCAAATTGCGACTGTAAAAGTTGAAAATTGTCGTCATCTCTCTGTGATAAAATATTTTGTAGCTGCAAATAGTGACAGCATTGCGACAAAGCCAGAAAGAATTTAATGATCACTTCTGTGATGAAAAAGAAAAAAAAGATATTCACACGAAGGGTTAACAAGTCTGTAGCTAAAAGTTTTCGGTCTTCCAGTTAAAAAGGACAAAAGAATTGAAATAGAGCATATGGATAGAAGAAAAAATTGTAGTAGAACACATGCGACGGATCATCGGTTTCGGTTGCAAATAAACAAAGCAAGAAAATATTTTTTGTAAACAAGATCTGCGACGAATAATTGCATCCCATACCGAAAATAATACTATTGTTGCCAAAAACAATTTTACTATTGCGACAAAAACTCTCAGCAAATTGTGTAAATTGAATCCTTAAGTTTTAGGAGTCTGTTGAATTTTGCCTCTGCAAATAGACGCGCAAAACAGCTACAAGCACTGCATCAACCAAGAAAGCTAAAAGTTGAAAACGACTTGCCAAATACTAAATTACTGCTTTGTCTATACCTAAATCTTTTGTCTAATGATAGACATTTGAAACCAAACTTTCATTCTTAGAATGTTCCTTTGGGAATGGCTTTGGAAATTCAAGATCTTCCTATTATGGAGATTACGACATACACAGTCAAGCTGTGATTACCAGAAAGAAGCATCTACCATACAAGAACTTCTAGATTATGCATCATCGAACATAACGAGTTACATAAATTTGCATATATAATGCATGTGTGATGTGGTCACTATGCATGGGAAAGGTTACTGAAGTCCTTGTCAAGAAAGAGGAGAGATACCTTTCCAGACACAATAATTCTGCATGTCCTCTATATTGTTTCCAGAAGAATGCCACCAAGGCCAATTATATTTCCTGCATTTCACTTGGAAGAGAAGACATATTTCGTATGAGTGACGACATCAACAGGGTGACCCTCGGTGGATTAGGCATAAAACCTAACAAAGACACTCAATGCAAAACTTGAAAGGAGATACCTGCAACAATTTCTCCTCAAATCCTCAAGATGTGAGACCAAACGTTTGAATTAAGTCAGTATCTTTTGGCTGGTTAATAATCCTTTCAAACATTTCTTTCAAGTTTGCATGGCCAACCATCTCCTCAAGGATCCCATCCTCAATACCCAAAGAAGGATGCATTTGTTTGTTGCTTTCATTTGAAGAAGAAGTGAACACTAGCTCTGATAAACGCTCCTTTTCAACTTGCCGGCAGTACTTATCTGCCTCAGTTGTCCCAGAAGTCATCAGATGGTAGGTATAGACAAACTTCTTTTGCCCGATCCTGTAAGCACGACAAATGGCTTGCCTTTCCACAGATGGATTCCAAACAACATCCAGCAAAACTACCCTTGATGCTCCAACTAAGCTTATACCCTCAGAACAGCACCTTGTGGAGGCAAGCATGACTTTCGATTCGCTCTGTGGATCATTGAATGCATTTATCAATATTTGACGCTGCTTTTGCTCTAGCTTTCCTTGCATCTGCAGAATTTGCTTTCCATCAATCCATTTGCAAATTGCTTTCAGTTGCTCCTTTATTAGTTCTAGAGGTTGAATGTACTGACTGAATATGAGTACTTTTTCATTCATTGCTACGCTGAGGCGAACAAACTCAAGTATGAATTTAGTTTTAACACCTTCGTTAGGATTGAGCTTAGATGCCTGTACTGCATCCAGGTCAATACCAATCCTTTGCTCCTCTGTTGAATCAGAGTGTTGGAAAAGATATGGGTGCACCGATATCAAAGCAACTTTATGTTCAAATTGAAAGGTGCTTGGCGACCCTTCCAACCGCTCAATTAAACTCTTCTGCAGTGCTGGAGGTTTCAGAAGGACAACGATATCTTTTAATCCAGGGAGACTCTGCTGAAGAATGGTGCCTTTGTGTACATGAACAAAAGGTGACATAGAAACTTTAAGCTTCTCTACAGCACGGTCAACGACTTCTGAAATCAAAGTAGATTGAGAATTTTCCCTCATGTATTTTCTCCTTGAAGTGATCATTTCCGCAAATGTCTTCTGTTGTGCAAGTATATCAGCAATAGCTGGTCTTACTATACGCAATGTGTTGAAGAGTTCAGCAAAATTATTTTGGAAAGGAGTTCCAGAAAGAATGACCCGTTTTTGAGTCTGGAGTTTGAGGAGAACATTCCAAATGTTACTTCTTTGATTACGGGGAGTATGCCCTTCATCAAGAATAACCAATCCAGGCTTTTCAAGAAGTATTTTCCGCAGAGCATTCATTTTCTCATCAATAATCACTCGCTTTCTTGTCTTGCTTGTCTTCTCTCTTAGGTTTTTCTCCCCGGTCAACTTCTCAAACAAACTATAGCTGATTCCCAAAATGCTTCTTCCCATGTTCCACCAATACATCTTTACCATGCGCAATGTGTCCTTGTTTCGGCGTTTTGGCCCAGCAAGAACTCTGAGGGCAGGCTTTTTCTCCTCACCCAAGAACTCCAGGTTATTGAGGTTATGGAATGGGAACTCAACGTTCCATTTTCTGAACTCTTCTTCCCAAGTGAGGAGCATGCTGGCTGGGGCTATAATCACCGGTCGACAGTTAGGAAACAATTTTAAATAGGTTTCAAGGAAAACTATGGTCAAACGGGTTTTTCCAGTCCCTGGAGCATGAGAAATGATGCATCCACCCACTCCACAAGGATCAGCGTTGTTCAATTCGTCAAGTTTGATGCCTCCAGACAGGTTTTTCCAAAGAAATTCGAAGCCTTCTTGCTGATGTAGATACATAGTTTCTCGTACACCAGGTTTAATGCTCCAAACAGTACCATTAGCACTATTGCTGAAATCAGAAAAGTTATTCATTGAAGATCGTAAATGAAGTCCATCAAAATCTAGAAGTTGCTCTGTTTCAGAATATCTTTTCCTTTCTGATTTCACATAAGTTTTTTCCACCTACATAAGGGAAAAGAAAGGGTTCAATTGAAACAAGATTGACTGCACAAAATTTAAATCATCAGTGGAACAAAGAGAAATTCAAACTCCAACATGGGAAGATCTACCTGCTGATGGATAAGTAATAATGCATGAAATGAGAGATTATAAATGCAAGAAAGTTCACCACTAAGTTATGAAGCACAAATTCTTTTTCACTTAGCTATTTGCTGTTTTTACTGATCACATGTTTGTTAAAAGGGTTTGTAGGACCAATCAAATCAATGTACTTACCCACTGAGGCATTATGTCTTTTGGTTCAAGCTCCACATGATGACAGTAAGTACATATTAACCCCTGGTCATCTATTGAGATTAACTCATGCTTCCCTCTAGCACATCGTGCATGGTGAGTTTCGCCAGCAGAATCATCTCCAGTTTCTTGATCAACCTGCAGGCCATGGAAGAGGTATTAGAAATTGTACCACTTTCTGAACCATGTTGGTCTCAAATTAGATCTTTCTTTCATGGTTATGAGAAAACTGTTCTTGTGAAGCTGACACAGACAGTCTTTTGATACTTCATACTCTTAATGGGAGCATCTTGTCCGAGTATCAGTGTTCTCTTGCAACTCGTGTCACCCACTTAAAAATATAGTAGTTACAGAAAACAAAAGATATTTCCTCAATTTATTTATGCTGGACGTCATGTCATTGGTTGAGATAACATCTAGAAGAATTAGTGAAAGGGAATGTGGTTTGAATTCGACTCAAATATGATAATGATTATTTAGTACACAAAAATGATATATAAAATAGGTGAAGAACATAGCCATCCAAACAGAAGGTTAGTTTGGCCAGAAATGATGTTGTGGAAGAATAAAATGATCTAAATTTTACTTTTTAGTTATACTGTAAGGCTATGATCATGACAGACAGGTATGGAAGCTTTGTCCTCTCTATGGTTTTCTGTGACATGCCTGGCCACGTTGCAGTTTGGAGAGGTAAAGTTTATATGACATATCTAAACATATTGAGTTTCCTGATAGCTTGATCAAATATTTTGCAGGATACAGAAAACTGATAAATACATTATGTTCCTGCACTGACGGATAAAGTCTGTAAATTACTGATCAATCTGTAGATGCTTCGACTACAAGCATTTTCAAATTGCGGTTTCTTTAGACTAAAAATTCTTAATCTATAGAGGACTCAAATCCTATTCAACATTGTCTTGACATATGTCTCTCTGTGGTTGATTTTTTGTTCTTACTCTACTTCAAAGACTGACCATTTGTCAGCAACAGCAAATTATGGGAAAGGGAACCAGTGAACCAAAGAAACAGCAAGTAACAATTTTCTTTTGCAACTTTTGTTTCTCCTAGATCATGTTCAAGAACAAAGAAATGTGCCCCAAATTTCCCGAGGAATATTTATCACTTTCCAACTGAATATTACAAAAAAACCTTCCTCTACAATGGTCTAAGTATCAGATCAAATATTACAAAAACTATACTGCTTCTATGGCTGGGGTTGGGAAGGCAATCCAGAAGTTGCTTAAAGTCACATGCTAGGACAAGATTATCTGTCACTGAAATCTATTTGTCAATTGAGTTAGTGTAGAGAGGCTTCCACTGTAAGTACGATTCTTGAAAATTTTGTTTACAATCTATTAAAATAGGTAGATAGTCTTGGTGAGAAGTTTTGGATATCAAACAGATTCAAGTGCTTTCCCCATCAATATATGGACCCAAACCTGGGTGGATATCAGAAGTGCACTTTTAGAGAGTTATAATTCTATTGCTTCTAATGTAGAGAGGTGAATTTCCTGTGAGTTATAATCGTGCTGGTCTTACCTCAGGGGAGTTAAACGATCCCAGTTCCTCGAGTGCCCAATTAAAGTCTAATTCTGCAAACAAACCTTCCATCTCGTTTTCATATTCTGTTTTCTCCAGCTCTTTTGGTAAGTCATCTTCAAATCTGAACTTCAAAGGAAGAGTGTTTTGAGTTCGAGGTGGAGGTGCCTGCTTAACATCTTGGTCACTTTCCTTTGTTTCATGCACTGGGCCCCTTTCCAAAACAAAATCTGCAAGCATTCTGCAGAAATCATAATGCTTCGAAGAAACTTGCTTCCTTTCGGCCAGCTTCTCAGTTTCATAAGCCGCATGCAATTTGTCATTTTCACCACTGCCATGGAAAGATGAACTGGTTGCATCAAGTTTTTGCTGAATACCATCATCATTACTCTGATCAATGTCATCTTTCGATTGAGAGGAAGAAACTGCCTTCTTTTGCCTCCTGGTGCCTGCCTCTGGTTGGTCCTTGGGTTGCAGTTGATTGACTCTTTCTGCTGCATCACATTTATTTTCAGTAAAAGATTGCTTTGGGTATGTGCCTTCGGGCAAGCTCTCTCTTTTTCCATTACTCAGTTTCGAAGTATCCTCTGCATTAGCATCACCGGGAACTCGGTTTATTTCTACATTTTCTTCATGGACTTCATATGTTTTGTTTGGTCTCCTTCTCCTTGTTCGTTTACCTGATTCATCATGGTGCAACTGTCTCTTCATCACAGAATATTCCCGTCTTCGCAAAGCAGGCTGTCTACAGATTGTTTCTTCAGTATGAAGATTGGAAAAGCATCTTCTTTCAGATGGCGTGTTTCACAGCATCTCTTTCTTCTTTACTGCAATTCTCACTCTTTTCTGCTGCAACCTCCATCGAGATGTTGTTCTGGGCATCAAATGGAGCAACAGAGCACAATAACTCTATTCCATCAGAATTGGGAGAACTCTCCACCTCAAAATCTTCATCATCAAACCTATGACATCCATTATCAGTAGATGATGAATCTGAATCATCTGATAAATCCAATGAGAAATCATCAACTTCTGAGGCCTTTTTGGCAATGTTCATCTTTGATCGAGTCCGACTCGCGATACCAACATTAGTCTCATGTCCTGAACCGTATGAGCTGATTTCATCGTCTTGCAGAAAAGCACTAATATCATTACTATGGTTGTGGCTGGTTGAGTAGGAGCTAAGGCATTCAACAGATCTATTGTTGACATCATCATTAAGATATCTATTCGAAGCTTCATCAAATTTCTTCCTTCTTGTGTAATTGGAAACTTTTCTTCTCTTTTTGTTTTCACTAATTTTTTCAGTAGGGAATATCTTTGTGCTCATGTTGTTAACATTCTTCCCAGTAATAGCAGCAAAATGTCCTTCATTCACTCCTTCCCTGGTTGAGGACCCTATCCTCAACAGAAGGCATGTTCTCTTATTCATGAATTCAGATTCATCAATTTTCTCGATTAGAATTTTCCCGGGGTCCATGTCTTCATCACTGTTCTCTAAAACAAAAACTTCAAAACATGAGAAAGCATCTAAATAATCACCGCAACATGTAACACTGGCAATTTTTATCATGTGTGTCATAGTTCTCAAAGTAGCTTTCTTCAATAGCTATTGGACACCCGGTAAGTGCAGAAAAGGAGTGGAAATAGAATGACACAAGTCTCTTTTCCATTGCATCGAAGGCTCTCGTGTTACAAAAGCTTTTTGGATTTTAAATAAAGCAGGTTAATATTAAATTCAGAGTTGAATTCCGATTCGCAATCTGTGACTCGGACATTGACTTAAGATCTTCAATGAAAAGCAAATTCCAAATTAATTAAAGATTCAGTTCCTCGTGAATGGGAAGTGATGGAAAATTTTCTATTTCTTGATTTTGTTCAGGTCAAGACTAATCATGTTTTAATGGCAATATAGAAATTCAGGAAAGAACTAATCATCCCGCCATTAGTAATTTGAACTTCAAATTGGCAACTAGATGTCGTCCACCTAGACAATTTCAAAGTTACTGATGAATTAGTTACTAAGTACAAGATCCAAATACTAGCTAACAAGAAAAACAAAATCTTGAATATTCACCTGATTCTGCAAATGAGCTTGACCCGTAACTCTGCCCCTTAGCAGGACCTTTGCCAGCATACTCAGAAGAAAAGGATCCACACCAACTATCGGTGGATACCTCTTTCACAATGTCAGCATCCTTACTAGAGTTGGCTGCTGAATATCCTACTCCTTGCCTAGTTGCCGAGCCTATCTTGGAGGCAAGACTTGATAGTTCATGTTTGAATTGTGCTTCATCAATTCCTTTAGTTTTGATTTCCTCGGAACTTGAATACTTGTTGTTCCCTGTAAAAGATGAAAATATAAGAAACCTACTATATGCACTGCAAAAGCATATCACGCTTTTCACGAAAACTTATTGTTTACTTATCCATTGAGATAAATTCATGCATCCCACACCTTTAAGTTAAAGAAACGGAAAACATGTGGGAGTATCAACGAGCTACCCAGTTCTCTTTCTAATTTTTCAAGGTTCTTTAAATTCTATGGGTTATAAGACAAGGTATGTCGGATGGATGACAAAAATGCCGAAATATAAAAATTATCTTCCAAGGAGTTGCCTTTTCTTTATTTACATACCTAATATATTCACTTGAGATTTTCAATACTGCTGTTAGTGACCTTTAATAGCTAATTGCAAAGAAATTGATTCTACTGCCATATCGAAGTCAGGGCATTCGGCATAGATGACTACATCAAAGACCAGAAACTCCCATATTCCAGTTTAGAGAAGGCTAGAGTCTTATCTTTTTGCTCATGAAATAGGACGATGGAAACTTTTGAAACCACAGTGATTATTTAGACTGAACGTGAAATGTGTAAATGCCAATTAAGAACTTTGACACACAAGTCATCTTCCTGCAGTTGGCTGATTTGTATTGAATAAATCATAAGCTCATGTATCTTCCTATCATGTTGTATTAACATACAGCCTATAGATGTAGCTACAAGTTAACAGTATCCAGGTTACAAAAAAGTCGATCATAAGATTCAAACAATAGCAGAACAGATAATATGATCCAGAACTGCCACCTGGCTTTACTAATGGAGTTGACTTGTCTAGCATTGCATCAGAATCGGTGCCACAATCCTCAGAAGAAGTCAAACAAAGATCAACAAAGGTTATGTTTTTGCTTGCTCCACTGACACTCTTGCTACAAGCGGCAGCAGGATGGCCTTCAGTTAACTCTTTCACTGTTGAGGGCCCTATCTTCGACACAAAATGTTTTTTCTGATTCCTGAACTCAGCTTTGTCTATTTTCTCAATCTCAACTCCCTCAGAAAATGTATCTTCACTGTCACTACCTACACAGAGATATGGAACAATGAAAAACCTATCATTTAAGTTGCTGCAACTGTATTAGTGTAATTTTTAAATATATACTCGTCATTTACTTCTCATGAAGCTTACATGTGTGTTAAACTACTGAGAGACTCAGAATCATAGGAAAAGATAGGTTCCAAGGCATTTTAAACTTTGGATATGAGATCAAATGTACAATCTGGAGATGGAAAGAGTAAGAAGAGAAACAAAATCACATTTTAGACTATTGTGTTCTCCCCGACACATGTGATCAGACATTCAATGAGATGTCAACAATATGGAGCAACTTATCAATTGATAAAATGCCTTTTCTCTAAAAGAGAGGATGATGGAGAAAAAAACAGATAAAAAAAAGCAGAAATTTATCACCTCTTTGTAAAAGTGAAGTTGATTTTTCTGCCCATGCTTGATCATAACCAATGCCAGCATCCTTGGCAGAAATGACTTTTTCATAAGCAGACGACATCTTTTTGCTCATACTGCCAACATCCTTTCCAGCAGTGGCGGCAGAATAACCTTCATTCAGTTTTTCCTTGGTCGAGGGCCCTACCATTGACATGAGACGTAGTTTCTGATTCAACACGAACTCAGCTTTCTCAACTCTCTCAATCTCAACTTCATGGAGATTGATATCTTCATTGTTGTTCCCTGCACACAAACTGAATAATGTGAGAGAGCTTCCATTGAGTGGCCGTCAGCTGTATAGGCGCATTTTATAGCATAATCATTCACTTCTTGTGGAGCCTACTTCTACATATATCTGAGAACTTCTAAAATAAAGAGAGAAAATTAGGAGGAAAAGGGACAAGTGGACACTATTTTCCCTTCTCTAGGTTCTGAAAACTCTCTGTAAGTCTACAATATTAAACAGAAAATGAAATAGCAAAAGGGACAGCAGGATCACATGCTAATCAGTAGTTTTATATTTAGGATTAGATTCCATATGATCATCAATAGTACACGAACACAAAAAAACAAAAATAAAATAAATAAAAGAAAGATAACCAATTGGGAAAGCAGCTTTCTCACAATGAGATAACCGGGGAAAACTTGGTATCCTTTGCTCTTGTTCTGGGTGAAATTGGCTATGTTCTCTTTTGTTAGGTGAGAAATTTGAAAAGTCACCATTCCTCCATTAACTTGTTTGTATGATAAGGTATATTATATATTTTCTGATCCTTGAATGGAGTATTGCACATGTTACACTTTCCCTTTCATGACATGCCATACAGATATCAAATGAGCTTTCTGAATTCTACAAAATAATAATAATAATAATAATAATAATAATAATTAATAAATAAGTCTAAATAAAATTTATAAAAAAAAAAAGGGAAATTACCAAGTGATGACTATCCAATTCCCGTAAGGACAGGAAGAGGAAACTTGCATATGCATAATGCTTATTCTGGCAGATGTTAAGAGGAATTGAAAAGTCATTATCACCCAGTAAAAGTGTCAACTGATCTGCTGTGGAAGGTATGTTTGTATAGCAGGGGTATGAATGAAGTATTTCTGTAACAACTCCAATTTCTATGGTTTTAACAAAAATGTTAGTAATATCAAGACTAGAAATGCATAGACTGCATTTTTAAGATAAAAGTATTAGTTGAAGTATCACCTTTTTGTATAATTGAAATTGACTTGCGTAACTGTCCTTGATCAGAATAAGGGTTGGCATCCTTGGGGAAAGGGAATCTCTGAAGGCCAGTAGACAATATGTATTTGCACACACCACTAACATTCTTCCTTGAAGTGGCAGCAAAATGACTGCTACTTACTTCTTGCCTGATAGAGGGTCCTATCTTTGAGGGAGGATGAGTTTTCTTAGTGTCAATCTCAAGTCCGCCCATCTTCTCAATTTCAATCTCCTTGCTTGCCGCATTGTCAGTTTTCTTACCTACACAAACCTGAAAATCTAAGAACCATCTGTTTAAGTAGCTAAACTGTGTAAGTGCATTTGTAAGATAACTTACCATTTACTCTTGAGAAGCCTACATCTTTATATATCCGCCTATTGATAAGTTGAGGAAATAGGAAAAAAGTAGGGAACCTTGACAAAGCGTAAAGTGTTATCTTTTATCTAAGCATCAAGACTCTCTAAATTCCTCTTGGTGAGAGATCTACTGAGGTAGACGGAAAAGCAAAGAGTAAAAGAGACTCACATTCTAAGTGGCTGTTCTCTCTTTCATGACATGTGAGTCAGACATTCGACTAGATCTTAAACGGTATGAAGAAGTGATGAAAAACCAATTTCCTAGAAAGAGGAAAACGGGAACTTTTCTGTCCAGATTGTTTATTTTCTCTGAAATTGACTATGTATAATGCCACATTTCAAATTGCGGAATCAATAAGTCATCATCCTTGGTTAACCACTTGACTATAAGATATAGTATCATAGCTAGGATATTTCGACTGAAGTATATTATCATAAATTAAAGTATAAGGTTTTAGTTAACAATTTAAGAACCCCGAGATAAGAGATTAAAATATGCAAGATCCAAGAAAAGAAACTCCCAAGTTATAACCTTTTCTAACAGAAGGTTCTTGGTAGGAACCATAGCTTGTATCCTCAGGAGAAGAATAACTATAATGATCAGCAGAAGGAACCTTTTCGTTCATGCTGCCAGCATTCTTCCAGGAACTGGCTGCAGAAAGACCTAGTCTAAATTCTTGCCTGGTTGAGAGGCCTCTCTTAGACGTGGAACAAGTTTTCTTATATTTCCACTCAGCTACATCAATTCTCTCAATCTCGATTTCCTCAAGATCCATATCTTCATTGTTGTTTCCTGCATGGTGACTTAAGGAATGAGAAAATATGATCCCTCATGTGATCCAAAATACAAACGAACAGCCAATTCCTTGTACAAAAGAAGACTACAGAACTTCAATGCCATTGGAATGGAAACGGAAAGGGCATGAGCATGAACACCAAAGAAAATGCAGTAAAAAGCATGACAAAAATATCAACGTCCTAGAGACAAAAATGCTATACCGAAAGAGAAATAAAAAGAAAGGAACTTGCAAAAGAAGCTTATTTCCTAAATAGACAACGAATTGCAATAGAATTTATTGTAATGCTATTTGAAAGTACCAAAATTATTTTTCTGCCAAGATCTTCTTCGCGTGGATTTTGACTGATTAATCACCATCCTCTTCTTTTGTTGTCTATGATCACAAGGAGCTGATGCTCTATCCAAACTGGCATTATGGACATTCTTGCGGCTGGAAGAATAATGCTGTAATGGTCCCGCAATCGCCTTCTGTTTCCTATGAGCAATTGGAGCAGAAATTCCACCTGACCGATGACTGGCATTTGTTGCCTTCACATTCTGAGAGCTGGATGAGATACCCTGCACAATGGTCTTATGGCAGGCATCACTCGCAGACGACCTTGTTCTCTTAGCGATACTTGAGAAGAACTTCACCTTGGTTGCTTCATCATAGTTCTTCGAATGCCGATCACTCTGAATCACAAGATTGAAATAATTACGTTTTGTATACGAAATGGTATAACAGATATCACGGTTTTTTGAATCATAAACCTACTATGCTTCAGCCATAACTCACTACAGGTGGACTAATGATATGTTATTTCAGATCTATTTGTGTCTAGTGAAAAGCTGCCAAAGAAATTAAAGATTGCTCAGATACCGTGGAAAACAAGGAAATAGCACATATATCCTAAGTAACAATAAAATCAATAATTTTCTTGAAATACACAAGTATAGTGCAGCATAAACATACACTATGTGCTGTGTGCAGTACATGTGTTCTGAACAAAAAAAAATAGGTCTACAAATTCAGAGATGCAGAAGCATGGGTACTCCGGCAGAGCATAATAGAGCACATAAACTATCAATTATCAAACAAAACTCTTTTGGCACATCATATCAATCCCTTACTATCAATTCGTAGGAAACAATTCACACTTGAAGTAAACATCAAATAATCACTCTCATATTTTGCCATTTCTTTAGAAATAGATCACGCGAACAGAAAATCTACAACATCTTAGAATCTTCCCGAAAGGAAGGAGATCAAATTTTTCGGTTTGGTATGTAGTTTTATAAATAGCCACACCCGTATTCACGGGGAATCGAACCCACAACCTTAAAGTTTGTTAGTGCACGGAATACTGTATTCGGTTCGATTTTTACCAAAAATTTGTCCGTTTGGTATGGCTATTTATTAAACTAACCGAACTTTTTGAAAAAAAATAAAAATAAAAATAATAAAGAAGATTCATGTTTCGGTTTAGAATTGCAAGTACATAAACACATGAAAAATTAGACAAAATCAGTATTATTAAAAAGCAAAGCATTAAACTCAAACATGTTCTATTCCATTCATACGCTAAACAAATTGAGTTTATAAAACAAATATATATATATATATATATATATATAATCCAATACCGAATATTTTGAAAAACTCATGCCGAACATCGATTCGATATTCGATATGTATCAAAATCAAATCATTGGTTTCGGTTCGGTTTGATCGATTTATGTTGATTTCATGATTTGCGTAGAGATATGAGATCTGGAAGCGTACCATTTTTGTTTTTAACTTGTAGAGAAACAAGAGCAGCAAGCTTATATATTTCTTCAACCCCGGAAGCTTTTGGCCTCAATGCAGAAACTGAATCTGTATGAGTTGTGACAAAACATTTAAATTTGTTAACACTAATAATTATTTAACTTGCTAAACAGCCAACTTTTTTCTTTTATTGCACTACTCTCTAACAGCCTTTATACAATAACAGCTTGCAATAAATTGTTGTAATATCTCCTGCACATTGTGTATTATCTACGTCATTTTTTTTTTTTTTTTTGTTATACCTAACTAAAAATGTGGTTGAAATATTTTTGCATACAAAATCACACATGTATACGTAGTACCTTGAAACAAAACATATATCAACAATATATTATTGCGAATCAACTGTCGAAGAGCGTAATCACGTACAAATGCTACACAAAGAAACAAACAACACAAGTTTTGCTTAAGAATGAGAGATCAAAGAAAAGTGGCAAGTGTGTGTTTGTATTGTGTGTGTGTGTGTGTGTATTATATATATATGTGTGTGTGTGTGTGTGTGTGTGTGGAGAGGGAGAGAGAGAGAAAGAGAGCACTGAACTGAAATTGAACGAGCAAAACCTCCTTCAAGGAGATGCAATTGAGATTTCAAAGTGACTTGAATAAAACAGGGATTCAACTCCAATATGTATCAACAAAAGTCATTTTGGTAATTATTATTTTTTTTTCTTTGGTCCAAGTTTTCGTAATTAATAACATAAAACAAAAATTTCCAGAAAAGGGTCTAACATATTTACTCAGAAAATTAAAAAAAAAATGGTACAACTCATTTTCATAGGTATACACAATATAGACAAAATTGGACACCTGATAACAACCGACACTGTGACTTAAAAAACATGTAGTAACAAAGAATTAGTGTTACTTAAATTCGAAATATTACATATAATATTTGGTACTATTTGATAATTTTATATGGCAAAACGTGTTGGAATTGATATTCATTTATTGCTTTTGTTTTTCCTGTTTCGTTTAATTTTTCTATTTTAATCAACCTGTTACTGGTTTGTGAACTGTACTATTTCCTTGATACAATTTCGAAACGTGTATGTATAGAAAGCGTCAGACCAATTAAAGCCTTTTAACTTTCTTGGAACTTTATTCTTTTTGGGTCTCGTTCTAAAAGAGGTAGGGAAAGTGCCCAAACCCATTTCTACTTATTTGCCAAAGACGAAGTACAATAATAATTCTCCAAGTATTATAATACTTGGCTCGATAAGAAGCAGTATTTAATTCACTAATGTATTGATAGTGTTGCGGTGACCAAATTGAACTTAGTCCCAATGAATTTTGGAGAAAGAAACATTTTGTGACGGGCTTGGTCCATTTATACTATATTTGGAACAAGGATTTTGATGAGGAAAAATAGAAGAAAAATGAAAAGGATCAATAATTAAAGTAAATAGTACTAACTTTTGAAGTAAAGAAAAAAAAATTGTCTTTCTCTTTTCCTTACTGAAATTCAAGAACCCAACATAATATTAGTTGAAAAAATCACATCGAGTCTTCTGACCTAGCATTTACCTTATAAAAAAGGACTAAATAGTTTATTTGAAATTCATTTGATTTCCCTTAAAAAGTGGCTCGATTTACATCACATATATGGATTAATTTCTAATTATACTATAACTCAAAGGCGTGCAGATATAATTTGCCCTTAAACAATTACAATAAACTGTAGGTGGACTTGTCAGTGAGGAGGGGGTTGGGGATAATAATGTAATTTAACATATCCTAATCAATAGTTACAAAATTGTTTTCATCCCAAAGTAGACGTAGACTGTGCCTCTTATCTGTCATTTGTGACGGGTTTGGAGATTATTATGGAACATGCAACTACTATTTTTTTTTATGAATATTTATTGGTGGAATCAAAGTTATGAACTTAATAGTATCACCTTATAGAAAGAAAAAAAAATATATTTTTACTTGATTTGGTTAAATTCAATAGATTATATGATTATTAAATGGTTGGTCACTCTCCTTAAATTATACATCAATTATTGAGCAAGTGTAAAAACTCGTCGTGTAATTAATATTGATTCAATCAAGCCGAATTTGGGTTAGAATAAATTTTACCTATATATGAAGAAAGAAAAGAAATAATCGATCAATTGTGGATTCCCACTCAAATTTTATTGCAAATATTACTAGAAATGATTTAATTTTTGCAAGGACCACTAAATTTCATATTTTATGTAGTTAGGAGTACACTTAGCTACACCGCACGCGTTATATTATTGTACTGTTACACTGATTAAAAAACGATAAAGATTAATGTAAACGTGATTAATTCAAAATATTCAACTAAAATATACCACCAGATATAGGGGGACCATTCCATATTGAAATCCAGACAATGTTTTAAATGTCTGAAAACATATGCTATTTATGCAGTAGCAAAGATTATGTAAGTTGTAGCATCATAGTCTTTGTCATAATTAAGTCACCAAATCTTATTAGGTTTGGATTTAAATTTTCAGTCAAGAAATATTAGAATTGGACTTTGAATTATTATGAGAAAAATTGAAAAAACATAAAGAATAAGCAAAAGTTATTAACTGGTCGGTTTTTACAGTGTATTGAGTGCATTATAGAACACACAAACACTACAAAAAAGCAATCTTTTCAGTAACAAAAAATTTGTGACAAATAGAGTTCTCTCATAAATAAAGGTACGTGTGGCGGAACTAGAACAAAATTCTATCAAACTAAACTAATAGTTAAAATATAATTGATCATTGATAAAGTATTAACTATTTTTAATATTTATTTTTATTTTTATATAATTATATATATAATTATAAATAATATATTGATTTTTCGAATTCGAGCCCAAGCCCGAGCTCCAGCCCAGCTCAAATATAATAAAATATTTAAAAATATTTAAACTCGAGCTCGAACCCTATAATTTACTTACAAATTCCAGTCAAATGAGCCGAGCCGAGCCGAGCCGAGCTTGCACATGACTCGAGCCCGAGCTCGAAATTGATTTTTCCTAGCTCGTTAAGAGCTCGAGCTCGAGCCTGAAAAAAAGGCCAAGGCTCGACTCATTTATATCCCTAGCTTCATTATCCAAAAAATATCATTAATTTAAAATTAGTTTAACATAGTTCTTCTTGTCAGTGCTATTATTAAAATAATAGTAATAGAATTTTTCTGAAAATAAATGTTTTTTTGTTTGTCTGTGTTACTATTCAGTGCCAATGCTAAAATGCCAAGTTGGATGATACAAGCTTAGCCGCCTGCTTATACTGTTTTGACCATCAATCATTTGGGTATTAGTTTATTGTACTCCCTCCGTCCCATAATAATTGTCATTTTAGGAAAAAAAAATTATCACATAATATGTGTTGTTCTCACATGTCAAGAAGGATTTTATTAATTTTTTCCTAATATATCCTTAGGAGAGAGAGAATAATAGTTGACGAGAGAAATTAATAGCTTAATTTATTAAAAGGATATTTTAGTCAAAATAATTTATATTTAATATCTTTAATCTATTTCCTTAATTCGTGTGCATAACCTTAAAGTGACAAGTATTATAGGACAGATGAAGTATAATATTTTTTATATTTAACAATTGATTTATATAATTTAATAATCTATGCTCAATTTAAATATTAACTTTATTGAGTGAAATGTATTAAATTACTGATATAAAAAAAAATGTTAATGTTGCCCATCTAGAAATTAATAGCGTGTTATTTTACAGCACTGGAAAGAGTGCAGCTCAAGGTAGCAATAAACCAAATTCTAAAACAATATTTGACTTTTTCAAACAACTCAAATAAGTCACACCAACATCCTCTATAAGTCCACATATATGTGCTAATTATTATTATTATTATTAATGACAATTCAAATGTCATTACAAATTATATATTTGCAATTTTTATCCTCGCTAAATTGTTATTATACACAAAATTAATTATCAATTGATAAAGACCATCGATAAAGACTGATGTTTATATCCCTATCGCTAAATTATATTGCGATAACTAAACGAGAAAAGAATTTCTTACTAAACGAGAATTTTTGTTGGTTGTACGGAAAAGCATGTGAAAAGAAAAATGAGCCGAGTCTGAGCTCAAAATGTGGAAAAATCTGACGGTCTACCTAAAAATGCCCTGAATAGATATTATTGTGAATTAACAAATAAATATCATTCGTGATGGAATAAATTAAAGATATTGCCAATTATTAATTTTATTTATTGCATTATTTTGTCATTAGATAACATTTTTCTGTAATGAACTTTGACAAGCAGCAGGGGTGGTGGTTGCAATAGAACTTTGGGATCACATGATGGTTAAACAATTTGAATTTATTATAATTACAAATATGACCCCTGTACATGTCTTTGTTTTTGGTGCGAAGACTTAGGAAAATGAAGGCCTCTGAGTGTGACATTAATAAACAAATTAAACCATATCTTTTATTTGTCTAATTCCAACACTAAATGGGTTCATTGACTTGATGCGAGAGTCCATTTCTGCCACCTAACCACTGCAGAAATTTATCAAAACAATAAAAGAAAAGTAATTCTCAGAAAATGACTTTTGTCAAGCTCTGTCACAGTCTCTGGTCCTTGGCCTTTAGCCAAGTCAAAACAATATATCAACATCATACGAATAATAGTAGACCAATGAAGGGAAATTCTTACCTGTATTGGATTTGATTATATCGATATTATGTGATGGATATTTTATATTTATCATGTGATTAATATACATGCTTTAGAAATGCTGGATCAATCATATAATAAGTATATTAATACTTATTACATGATTGGTTTGATGCAGTCAAATTAAATTTGGACAAGAATTTTCTGATCAATGATATAGTAACAATGGTCTAATTGCCCTTTTTTTAATAAACACACACACACACACCCACCACCAATACACTGTAGAATTTAAACTTTGACATTACAATTTTTGTGTCTTTAAAAACAGAATACATGTTCATCAAACTAAATGCTCCGGATGTAATAATGATCTAGTTTCTTATATATAATATTTTGTCTTTATGAAATTATGACCGCTTTTCTTTTTTTCACCAGTTTGATTTCCTTGTTACTTTTCTCGTACATTGATAATAACAATAGTCGATTGATTACACATCATAAAATGTTATTATAAGTGGGCACTATGATATTTTCGTATTTGAAACTCTAGTTGAGTATCGTGTGTATATATTTGTGTATTACAATCGTTTATTCTAATATTTCACAATGTCATAAGAAATACATTTACCTTAAAATTTGACATAAAATGTACAATTGAGACACTGTAAAAGTGTTACTAGTATCGTTTTCTTTAGTTTTTTTTTTTTTTTTGGGTCAGGAAATCGTTTTCTTTAGTGGTGGTAAGGGATTAGACGAAACTAAAATAAGATATCACAAAAGCAATTTTCTATTGTTTGGTTAATTACAAGGAAAATCTGACTTTCTTGACATTTCTTTGCCACTTGGAGAGAGTGACAAACAAGTTTTAAGAAAATATATAAATGTTAAAGATTAATTTATGCCCCACTAACTTCTTTAACAAGTTTTTGACCACATGGGATCAGCAAATTTCGTGACAACTATAGAACAATTCTTCGATTCATGATATCATAAAAGTTAGAATAAAAACGAAATTCAAAATTTGAAAAAATAAAATCATTTTATTATACATTAGGTATTTCTGCAACCTTTATTTTTGATATATTATTTTATAAAAATACTTTTTTGTTTTACATAAAATAAAATCAATTTTTTTATTGTGAGTGTCTTAGTAAAACTTGTATTGGATATTCTATATATTTGATATCTCTTGATCTTAATCCTTTAAACTTTTTGATGGGATGTTAATTCGATAACTTAAATATAAAAACTAACAAATTCCAAACGAAAAAATCTAGAAGCATTTGTGCAATCTTTCCATAAGAACGAAAGACTTAACAAATAACGAACTACTTAATTTGACTATATATATGTATATATATATATATATTTGATTCTATATCCTTTTCTTGCTTTGAAAATAATGACTCTCTCTCTTCCTTCCTTTCTTTTTTTTTTTTTTTTTTGTCTTAATCACCCGGTTTCAATTTATTGGTCGATTAATTTGGATCGGGTACTGCAGAGGCCATTATAGAAGGGACCCTCCCAATCTAGTTACTCCATTCACAACACCACTCTCTCTTCCTTTCACCACTACAAGAATTTACACCCCTTTGTGACGAATCAATATACTATAAATTTAATTTTTGTGACGAATTTAGTTTATAAAAATTTCGTTGATAAATGTCTTATCATTGATTTTTTATTTAATTATATTTACATTGAATTCCGTCATTAATCCATCACAGATTCCTTAAATTTGTAATAGAATCTCTCCGTCACAAAATTTTCATTAGTGAAGGGTTATTTTTTTATAGTGCACATTCACACACATATATGCTTTAAATATACACACATAACTATATCCCGATACAAATTTTTTGGTGCACAATTGTACATCATTTTTTACTGTACTTATAGACAAGAAAAGAGAAAAATTCGTAACATGAAAAAAATTAAAAAATTCTTTTTTCATCTTAATCATTTGCTGATATATATAACGTGTATTAATAAATATAGTTAAATATAATACATGTAAGATTGTGTAGCAAAAAATCCTAACTATGCCGTAAATCATCTAAATTTATTTTTTTCTATGGTTTTTGAAACAACCGACCATTTTGCATGCAAATCGAAACTAGGACAATCTTTCTAGAAGTTGGTGTTCGTGTTTAATCCTAAACAACGTATTCATCACAAAAAAACAGGAATAAAAAGGTCATCCTATGCACGTACTCGGTAAAGCCTCCTTCAAATGTGGGACCCGCTCTTTCGAGCTACCCCTCCCACCAAATCGAAGACTTCATTTTCAAAACTTGTGAATATATGCATATCGCAAGATATATACAAGAAAACCCGCACCCCTGATGTGTGTGTGTGTGTGAGAGAGAGAGAGAGAGAGATTGTAGCATAAATTGGGCAAGAGTGTGGCCAGCCAAGGAAGAAAGAAAGAAAGAAAATGAAATTTGTCATTATCTTTGGTTATTCGTGAGCAGCCTTGAGATTTGAGGACTTTTAAGAGAGAGAGAGAGAGAGAGTTGGAGCAAAACCAGGAAGAAATTGAGTCTGATGGTAGAATCATAACTTTTACACAGGTGAGGCACAGCTACAAAGCATTTATGAACTTTATCTCTGTTTCTTGTGCATTTAATTCACAGATGAGTTATTTCACGTTTGTGGCATATATACATACATATATATGTATATATACACACACTGACAATTGTTTGCTTCTCTGATATTTCTTGCTGCTGGAACAAATTTTTCTGCCTTTCATTCATTGTCTTACAGTTTCCAGTTTGGGTAATTCTTGTTCTTCTTGAAAATTGAAGTTCACATGCTTTTTCAATCTGGGTTTTCCCATTTGTTGTTGATATCACTCTTTTCTAGGCATTGTTTTTGTTCTTCAATAATTTTTCCAATTTTTATTCCTGCCAAATAATTTTTTAACCTCTAGTTAATGGGTCATCTTTATTTGATTTTTAATTCTATTTTATCCACCCACTTGTTTTTTTAAAAGGTTTTTTTTTTATTTACTGGGTTCAGCAGGTATCTCACGGCATCCATGGCTGTAAAGATTGAATCTTGAAAGCTTGTCTCAGTTTTGACTGTTAAAGTTGGTGGGGAAAATGAAGTGTTTCTATCATTTCAAGAATAAAAGTAGAAGCAAGGTGCCAAAATCAGCACCAATCTTGAAAAACCAGAGCAAATCAGATATATCAGAAGCAGAGAGGATAACCAAATCAACATCTGCCCCTGTACCACGCGGCATACCCGAAATATACGAAGAGAAAGCTCAGAATTTGAGAGTTTTCACATTTGCTGAACTAAGGCAGGCAACTAATAACTTCAGTAGATTACTTAAGATTGGTGAAGGTGGTTTTGGATGTGTATTCAAGGGGAGCATTAAGCCTGTTGATGGAAAGGGTGACCCTTTGGTGGTTGCTATCAAGAAACTCAATAGAGATGGCAACCAGGTGTGTGTGTGTGTGTGTGTGCGTGCGTGCGTTATATATATATATATGTATATATATATATATATATATATAGTCATGTTTGTAAATTGTAATGCTATTCCATTATAATGCTTAGGTTCATTTGGTTGAAATGTTAATTGTTTGATTTGTTCACTTTCAGGGTCATAAACAATGGGTCGCAGAAGTGCAGTTGCTAGGTGTTGTGGAGCATCCTAATCTTGTCAAACTTATAGGATACTGTGCTACTGATGGAGAGAGAGGTATACAGAGGCTACTTGTGTATGAATACATGCTGAACAAAAGCCTCGAAGACCATCTTCTCGACAGGAGTCGACCAGCATTATCCTGGGAGCGAAGATTGCAAGTGATGCTCGGGGCAGCTCAGGGATTGGCTTATCTGCACGAAGAATTAGAAATCCAGGTTTGGCCCTTCACTTTCTCGCTTTCTGTTTTGCTGCTTAGCATGTAATATTTCCCAAAGACTTGCATACTATAGCTCGCAATAAATGCTTGATCTTTGCATGGAATTCAGCTTTGAAAAGCTTGATTACTGATCTTCCTCGTACTTACTGTTGTTTGTACCAATGGCAAGGTTATATACAGAGATTTCAAGACATCAAATGTGTTGTTGGATGAGGGCTTCAACCCAAAGCTTTCCGACTTTGGGCTTGCTAGGGAGGGCCCAACTGCTGGTCACACACACGTTTCCACTGCGGTTCGTGTAGTTTTATGGTCGAATATACTAACCTCCCCTATAACTATGTGTAATTGTACAAATTTCTCTGTTACAAAATCACAGATACCCCCTTTCGATCAGGATTGATAAACTCGGTTAATATCATCCAAAATGAATGACTAATATCATTGTAGCAATTTGTAATAATCAAGAGAAGGTAACTGTAAGGTAGAAATAAAACAAGGGAGGTATGTGTAATATTGAAACCAAGATGATATGTTTTGAGTAACCATATATAGTTACAGGGGAGTGCACCGTAATTATTGCCCATTTTCATAAACAGGTCCAACATGTTACATAAGGCTACAAAACTAATCTCTGCGTTTCCAGGTTGTTGGGACATATGGCTATGCTGCCCCAGATTATATAGAAACAGGACATCTTACATCTAAGAGTGATGTTTGGAGTTTCGGCGTTGTGTTTTATGAGATCTTGACA
Source organism: Petrea volubilis (assembly GCA_026212405.1). Taxonomy (NCBI): domain Eukaryota; kingdom Viridiplantae; phylum Streptophyta; class Magnoliopsida; order Lamiales; family Verbenaceae; genus Petrea; species Petrea volubilis. The sequence goes on from CM047875.1 coordinate 19,026,965, forward strand.
GGCAGACGGTCCCTACAAAGGGATCGTCCCAAATCCGAGCAGAATCTCTTGGATTGGGTGAAGCAATATCATGCTGATAGTAAAAAATTTGGCATGATAATGGATCCAAGACTTGAAAATCAGTACTCACTCAGTGCAGCTCGTAAAATCGCTAAACTAGCAGATAGTTGTCTGGTAAAGAGTGCCAAGGATAGACCAAAGATGAGCAAGGTGGTGGAAACTTTAAAGCAAATAATTGAGGCTTCGGACGCGGAAAGCCCTCCTACAAAATATTTAGACATCGCTGAAGATGATGCTGTGGAGGAAGAAACGCCTGCAAAAGAGACGGGGTTATCTGAATCGGCCAAAAGGCGTATGGCACATTTGGCAAAAATCAGTGAAAATGTGGACGGGATAGAGCGAAGAAGGTTTATGATCATGCAGAGGGCCAAAGTGATGTAATCTGACTTTTATTTGTTAAGAAAGACCTGGGCTGTGAAGAGGATTGTGGTTTTCTTGTAGGTTGTCTGGAAAGAGCATAGTGTGCATTAAGACTAGTTTTTGTATTGCAGAATATGTTACAAATTAACATTTGAGTCGTTTGATCAGGCTTAAGAAGCTAGTTTGGAGTTTTAGTAGAAAAGATCATAGGAATCTAGTAGAAAGTACCCTTGGGTAATGGATACTTGATCTTGTTGCGTTCTATTATCACATGGCTCATCTTGGAGGTGTTTGTACAGGTTATTGATTGGTTTAGTTTTTCTTCCAGCCTTTTTCTTGTGTGTGTGAGAGAGAGAGAGAGGATGAACCAGTTCAAATGTTAACTGAAGTCAGCAACAAATCCAGAATTTCAATTTTTCTGTGCATTCAAAATGTCACAACAGAACTTCACTATCCCAACTAGATTACAGAATTCCTTATGATCATTTTTCAAATAATAATAACTGTACATACGGAAATGTAAAGAAAGGATGCTATGGCACATCACATCATTCGCACACCTGGCAAATCACAAGGCCAGGTAACTAAAGCATTACAAGTGAAATAATTAACTCAAGCTGCATTCAAATGGTACCAACAGCGCAGCTGCATCTGGGAAGAGATTCTAGCCTCCGAAGAATAGCAACAATGATAATCAAGTGTACCTGCTAATAATGAGAGCTCTCGGAGATGGTGTTCAAGTCTGTTAATCCTCACAGCCTACTGCTGTCCTCACCTGTATTCAATTTAGGCGCAGATAGAAACACTGTAAAACCAATTTTGTGCAAGGTTGACAAATTAATGATTCGACAGAATGAACTAGAAGACTCAAAACCTTCACATTCTTCAGGGAGAGCAGTTTTAGAAAGAAATGACAAATGAAGAGAGAAAATTCTCAGTGATTATATATCCACGATTTTAGGAAGCACTTCATAAAGAACCTTCAACTTTCTTCAATCTACATATAAAAATATAAAGCACATGCTCATGCTGAAACAATTTGCGGAAGCACCCAACAGTTTTGATTACACAAGAACATCAAACATTGTTCCTTCTTCTGAAGAGATGTGTAGCAAGTAAATGATAAAATGTAATTGAGGACTAGACTCTTCAATATGCGCACATAGATGCCTAACAAAGATTAAATCTTCATGTTGTGAGAGACAAATTCATACCTCCAGAAAGACTACTTCGTGAAGTTCAATACAATTCAGATCATACGGGCACTGGGGCAGTGTCACTCGCTAGGTCCACGCCAAAGGCTTTTGCAAATGCCAGCAGGTCCTCAGCAGATATCTTCCGATTAGCCAACAAAAGACTGCAAACAGCCATTCCATAAAGTTATCTGTTGATTGCTTCCACATTTGTGCTGGGGCTATTATCAGTAAATTGAAGAGGGTCAAAACTTGTCCTCTCACAAATCTTATTTCTATGTATAAAGTCATAGGTCATGTACATTAGGAAGTCCAGAAAGAGACTCTTTCCGGTTATTTCTTTTCTATATCCAACATCTTCCTCTATATCATGATATGCTTTGTCCAGTATCTTATATGTTATCTCATCAAACTCAAAGGGAATCTCCCTCAACTTCTCCGCCCACATTGCTGTCCTATGTGGTAACCCGTGCTTGCGTAGATTAGACAACAATAAGTTAGTTGTAACCAAATCTGGAACAAAGGCCATCTTAAGCAATTTCCCTGTCAAGATCATTGCACGATCCAGTATATCATGACAGACACCATTCATCAGAGTGTTATAGGTAACTGTATCTGGAACCATTCCAGCAGAAATGAGCTCATCAAACATCATAATAGCTCGATTCATTCTCTGGCTTCTGCAATAACCATGAATCTGTATGTTATAGGTTGTAATATCCGGGCCCCAACCACTAAACTGCAGACTATTTGCCAAATTTTCTGCATTTAACATGTCGAACTGCTTGCAGTATCCACTTATCAAAGTGTTGAAAGTCACAACATCTGGCGTAAACCCATGTTTGTGCATTTCAAAGTAGGTATCCATAGCTGCCTTCATCATTCCCTGTTTACAGAACCCATTGATAAGAATGTTGAAGGTAACAAGATCTGGGAGCAGACCCCTTTCCCTCATCTCCATTTCTAACTTCAATGCTTCCTGTAGTTTGCCACAGTTGCAAAAACCACAAATTAAGGAATTGTAAACAAAATTGTTAGGCACAAGTCCTTTGCTTGTCATTTTTGAGAACATATCATATGCCTCTTCAACAAAACCCCCTTTAGAAAGCCCGTCAATGAAGGCAGAAAATGCAACAGCATCAGGAGCCATCCCCAGCATCTCCATTTCTTTCCAGAGACCCTGAGCCCCCATAATGTCCCCTTTCTTAAAATATCCATCTAGAACTACAGTAAAAGCCACTTTACTGATGGGATAACCCTTTTCTATCATTTTGTATATAAGAGAGTTGGCTTCTTGAAGCCTTCCAATTTTACATAAACCTAAAAGAAGTGAAGTACATGTGGAAGCTGAAGGAGTTAGGCCAAATTTCACCATGATGTTATACACTTCAAAAGCTTTGTCTTCTAACCTTGCTTTGCCATAGGCAACAATTAAGGAATTAAATGCCACTACACTCAGAGGAATCCCTTTCTCAAGCATATTCTCCAATAATTTCAAAGCTTCATCCAATCTTCCTGCCCAGCATAATCCTCCAATAGATACATCAGATAATGGATGTTCTGGAACCAATCCCATCACTGATAAGTTCCCGACCAATCGGTCCCCATCCTCCTCCTTTCCATACTTGTAATGAGCAGCAGCTAAAATGTTAAAAGTGACACCATCAGGAGCCACACCCTTGCTCCTCATTTCTTCATAAAGCATTCTTGCTAGACCGATTTCTCTCACCTTAACATAGCCATCCATCAAAGCGTTATATAATACAGTGTTGGGAACCACACCCATTTCTTGCATACCATCAAAGATTTTTTTTGCTTCCACAATATTACCGTCCTTGCAGAAAGCATTGATGAGCGTACTAAATGTAGCAGAGCTTGGAGCGCAACCACATTCAACCATAAAATGAACCCAGTTTAATGCATCCCAAGTCCATCCCCTAACACAATAAGCATTGATCAAAATGTTATATGCATGCACATCGGGTTCACACCCATACTTCATCATAACATGCAACAAACTTTCTGCAATCCTGATGCATCCTCTCCTACAAAAGCCAAGAATCATCATATTGTAAACATAAATTGAAGGGATGGGTCCTTTATGAACCATATCTCTGAACAACTTCCACACACTACCACAATCACCAATTCTCAGCAACAATTTCAATAAAACACAAATAGCTGATATGCTCGGCCTACCGCCAACTTCTCTTATCCTATCCAGAACCTCGAGGGCACAAAATGCCATCTCTGCATTTGTAAAAGAGCGCATTAGTGTATCAAGAACATAAAAGTCCAATGCATTCTTATAATTCTCTATCCACACCAATCTATAACTCCTTTCCTCTCCTATTTCCTGAATCACCCACGTGAGCACGTCTTGCGCTAAAAACCTCAGTTCTTCAGCCTCTAACAAATGCACGGCAACACAACAATGTCGAACTACACCATCCGAATTATCCCGAAACACGTATTTGAAAAATGCAAACGCTACCTGCTGGTTCACGAGGTATTTCATTATCTTCACGAGCCCAAATGGGCAGAAATTGGCGGAGAACCCCTGCAAAAGATAACCCTTCCCCTGTTTGATAATCTTTGAAACCCCAACAGCGAGTTCACGCCTCTCATTTGAATTAATCACAGTATCTACAGAGCTAGTGCACCTACTATTGAAGGGTGAAAAATGCCCGAGAAAATCAAATTTTGAAGCAGCCCGAAACGAGTTTGAGCTGCTAAAGCAAGCAAATTGAATCAACTGATGACAAATCCTCAGTCTTTTGGGAGGAAGAGAGAGAAAATGGAGTAGGGTTTCTGAGCTAAGGTGGAGAGAGAGAGGGAAAGAATGGCAGACCTTGAGATGGCGAACAGCAGCAGACATCCGGGATGGTCGCCGGAGATTACGTCGGAGATTGGACCTCCGGCGAACGGCCTCGGAAGTGGGTTTTAGTTTCGGGCTTTACTGCTGCATTTCAGTGTTATGTTTTTTTTTTGTTTTTTTTTTGGCTACAAGTGTTATGTTTTTTGAAAACGAAATGAGACGAGGGACAACAAGTCTCTTTCGGATTTGGGCCGAGAAGTTTATTCTATGGGCTGGGTTCTAGCCCATTAAACCCATAACTTTCAAGATATGGATTTGGGCCTTGTGAAATTCCGAGCAACTCTGTTTTTTTATTTCTTTTTCTTCTTACAAGTTACAATTCATTGTGGAAACGGATCAAATATATAATTAGAGATTAGAGTTAAATTTGTAAAATCTAATATGTCAATTCGCATCAGCAAAAAATATATATATATATATGTTAAAAAAGTTAGTTTAAAATCCCTCGTATTTTTAAAAAACTAGCACACCACCCCCAAGGTTTCTTTTATGACAGTTCGAGTACAAATTATCAATTTTATCCCTTTTTAGAAAAGTGAATAATTATTGTTTCTTTAGAAAAGGAAAAAGTTTGGTCCAAAAAAATGAAAAAGGGATAAAAAAAAAACCCCCCAAACCCTAACTTTCAAAGTTTTACACACATTTTATGGCCGATTTGTGAGACACGGGAGTTGTAGTATACGAAGGGTAGTGTTCTAGTTTTTAAAAATATGACGGGTAGCTCTTTTATTTTTTAACACAAGTTTTTTGTACTAATTAAAATAAATACAAAGGATTTTGTAAATTTAACGCACGATTAGAAGGTAAATTTGTAAGTTTGAAACACCATCATACATGCAAAAAACGGCCCATGAAAAATACAATATCAGTCGAGGGTTTTCGTTCGTGGCTTCACATTTGATAGGGTCTTTTGTATTCATTTTCATTTTAAGAAATTTTTCGATTTAATTAAACTTAACACACGAGTGTCTCATAACACAAACCCATACAATTATAATAGGTTTTCGACTTTCTACTGTGAAAAAGTTGCACATTTTTCTAGCAAAGTACAGCTCTTACCTTCTTGTAGAATAATTTCAGTTTATTCCAACTGTTGCCCCATTTTCATTAGCAGACAAATCCCAGATTAAGCATTTTTGTCATGACCAATGTTTTTTCCATCAAATTGCATATGTTGACAAGGTGATTAACAGCCCGCATATATGGGAGTTGTATTTTTCCTTTTTTTAAAAAAAAAAAAACAACAGTCCAGTAATTTTTATATTTACAGGAATTTCTCCATTTTTTTTTTACGGTCTTTCGGCAGCTTTTATGTTAAAGAAAGAAAAATCAGCTACTAGAAAAGATCCTTTATGGTGTTTCCATAGAAAATTATAAACTGAACTGCAGGTTACACCTGTGTTATTCTGATGTTGCAGTGGGAAAAATATTAAATAAATAAAATTTATCACTTAAAATAACTACTTTTTTTAAAATTTAAGAAGAAAAGCAAAAGCAAAAGCAAAAGCAACACTCATTCATTACTTGGATCATTTTCAGACAGTAAATATTCAAGATCAACACAGTTGTGATAAATGAGCTATATGATATATATATAATCAAAACAAGAATTTTAAAAGTCACCGAGATTTAATTAATTGTTCTTCAATTTTTTTTTTGGCCCCTCATTGGATTCTCATTTTCCAGTAATTCAGAGTAATAACAGATCAATTTGATCTCAAAATCACAAGAAAAAAAAGCTGCCAAAAATAGCTTCTGGTAAAAAGATAATCCTTCTCTTTTTCTCCTCTTTTTTTTAAAAAAGAAAAAAAAGATAATCCTTCTTGCTTTCACAAATTAGCACTCAAATACATATCATTAATCACATCATTAACCCAGATTTATAACTCATGACATCCTGACAGAGGACAATCTCAATCCTCTCGTCATATAAACATTCAGATGCCATATTCATGAAACAAAACAAAATTTAAAAAAAAAAAAGGAAAAATCAAGAAAATCAAAATTGTTGGCTAGCTAGTTGGGCCCTCCATCCAGTTCTTACCCAGATAAATTTTATTTTTTTTTGTCTTTTTCAGAACAGATCCAGCTCCAGTCTTGCAGACTAACCTGGAAACTGGTCGATATCCTTTTTTTTTCTGAATATAAAGTGTATATATTTGTTTATTTGTATTTTTAGGCTACAGCCACTGTGCCTGTCCGTACAGCCTTGTTGGTATCAGATTCTTTGGTGGACTCTGTTTTTTGTGATGATCTGACTGTGTTTGATCTCTTTGATGAAGAAAGTCTCAATCTTTTCTCATGGGCTTCATCCATTTCAATCTGTTCTTGCCTGCACTCTTGGCTGCAAAATGGAGTGTTCCCTCTGCAAACACCACCATAAATTTTTAAAAACCTATACATACACACCTATATTTATATATACAACACACACACACACACACACACACACTGACACTGATTAAGCTAACCTGTACATGAAGATGTCACTGTTGTGGCTGAGTGATCTGTGGCAGAGGAAGCAAGAATCAAGAAAATGGGGTTGGTAGTTTTCATATTCACATCCGGTGTAGTATAAAGCTGAGCCCATCTTTTTAATTGTATTTATGTGTAGTGGCTCACGGCGGTTCACGGCGGCGGAGGTGGTGGTGGGAATCAATATAGGTGCTGAGATAGTTGTGAGGGGGAAGCAAAACAGGGGGTGTAAGTGGTTTTATATAGGGAAAAGGCTTATCATGGTGTGGGGAGGAGCTGGAATTGGGTGGTTCATGGATCACCTAGACCAACGGGATTTAGCTAATCAAATTTGTTCAAAAGTGTGAAATGATTTTTTTATTGGTGGGGCCCACTGGCTTGATGGGTGCTGGACCACTGGAAAATGGCATTTTGATTATTAAAAGTTAAAACCAGTGGCAGTTTGGTTTCCCCAAATCCAATCCTTGGGCAGAAGTACATTGCATCTCCTGCCCAACAAGGATTTTGTCTATTTATTTATTTATTTTTGTCAATAAAAAAAGTGAATTTTTAGTAATTTGTGGAAAATTTAATCGAACGTGGTTTGTTTGAATTTAATAAATTATATATAAGTATATTGTACTCGTTAAATAATAAGTTATTTTCATTAAATTATTTATTACTTATTTGATCAAATCGATTTAGATTAGAATTTTTAAGTAGACTGCTCCCTTGTGATTTAAGATGAATAATAAAATAATTTTTCGATATCATTCTTTAGTTCTTGAAAATATTCATTTATAAATGTGAATTTAATTTTTCTAACTCATTTAAAGTTTAAAATTTAAAATTTGCATCAAAGCTAAACTCATATAGCTATAGTGAATGAAAATTGATAATTTTACCATTTTTATTCTTTCTCACGTAATAAAAGAAATTGCCTCTCAATATAATCATTAGGTTTGCTATTGTTAAATTGACTTCTATCCATTATAAGTACCAAAAGTGCATGTAGTTTTTCAATAAATATAATTCAAAACTTGGTACTTCAAGCCATAATGAGCATATACTCAATGATAAAACTTAAAGTATTTACATTTCAAACAGAGAGAGAAAAAAAACTATAAGTACTTTCAATACTTAATGATTAAATAACCTTTTCAATTTGATTTGTAACAAATTCAACTAATCATATAATAAATACCACAATATATGGTAAGCATAACCACTAAGCATATGATCAAAATGAAGCAGTATAGATCATTTGTAACACTTTTCGTATAACATATTTGTTATACTTATCAATAAACGACTATGCATATTGGTGAACAATTAAGTTCTACCAAAAAAAAAAAAAAAGAATAGTTAAGAGATAAAAAAAAAAGAATCTTGTAAATTTTTTTATTCATTTTTCTAATTTCAATTACATTAATATACATAGCGTATATCAATAAGTATAATACACCTTGATGTACCAAAAATGTTATAAAAGATGAGAATTGAGATTGGAGTTTTTCATCACAGTTGGACAAAAATAATAGTTCAGCTCAAAATTTTAGTGGGGAATAAAAACTGCCCATTGCCCATTGGATTTGGGAAAAAAAAAAAAAAAGAACCAAACAAATAAAAACCACTAACCAACATCATCACAATCATAACACCCCAAAATTCCATAATAATTTCATTAGAGTCCCCACACTTTTTTGTCCTTTCGCCATCACACCCAACATGGAGCTGCGTAGGATTGGGTCCCACAAATAATGCTTACACAAATATGGGTCCCACCTATTCATAAAAACCCTCCAAAAAAACCCATGCATTAGTGGAGCCCACCCGAGGAACCAATGGGCACAGATAACGATGTCATTGTCTACCCTTGCCCGTTGCCCGCGGGCAGCAAATACTATTCCAGACCTCAATTAATTATTTATTAATTTGATTTGGAGAGTGAAAGATTTTGCCCGTTACACGTGAGCCCATCGGGTGCGAACAGCGAAGCACTGAATAATTATTCTCATATGCTACGTGGTGTTAGATGGGATGTCGATCTACATTGTGGGAGATGTCGCTGTTATCGAGCTCAATGGAGTGGACGGCTAGGATCAGCCTGGAGCAAGATCCTCTATTATTAGGGCACACAATTTTGTGCAATGTTACGTTTGGTTGTGACTAGTGAGTGACATTATTAGTTTCTTTTTTTTTTTTTGGTCCTATTCTGTTAATAAAATTGCCACTTATGTGGTTGATTTGGTCTCCAGCTTATTTTATAAAAAAATGATTATATTATGAGAGTTTTAAATATCAAATATATCTATACTATTATAAAAAAATATATTTTTATATTATAAATGACGGTTATTTATGTATTTTTATAAAATCTGTCCTTCAATTTTATATAGAATAAATAGAGATATGTAAAATTGTGGCTAAAATTAAAAATTTACATGAAATTGATTCAATTTGGATATCAAATTTTGATGTGTCAATTTTATTCTTTTAATTAGTAAACACATACAATAAATAAGCAAATAAAAAGGTTAATATTATAATATTACATCTAATTTAAAAAATACATGTTCTCAATCCACTTTCTCTAGTTATAATTACTTGATTTTTTTTCTTTTTGTATTTATTCTTTATCATGTAATTTTATTTCACATAATTATTTTATTTTTAAATTATTATAATTTAATAAATTATTTCAAATAATTCTTAAAAAAGTATTTTTATAAAAGAAATTTAATAATATATTTATATTTTCATTCTAAAAAAAAAAATTAAGTACTATATTGAAATATATATTTTTTATATTTTACACATACATAGGGTACACGATATTACGAGAGTTTTGATTCTTTCAACAATTTGTGAATAAATCAATTTTGAATATGAAGTAGTAACGTTTTTGAAGGAATATATAATTTGATTGGTGTAAATACCATCTTGCTTTCTTCTTGATATTTAATTATGACTGAGTTGAAATATGAAAATTCACCATGTGTTTTTCCTTTTACTGATTAACCAAAAACACAGGACAAAAAAAATTCTTGGAATATTTTTATAATTTGTGAAAATGATTTTCAATTGGTATGCTATTTAATTTGAACCGTAACCAATTACTATGGATGATCATAAATTTCAATAGAATGCAAACCACACAAGTGTTTTCAAGTTATTGAACAAAAGAAGAAAAAAAAAAAGGGAAAGAAAATTCAATAAGGATGTTCCAAATTCATTGAAAAGTTGACCCACGAATTCCTTAGGAAAAGATTAATGAAATAATGCAATTAATTAACTCAATGCGCAACCAAACAAATTGATATTTTGAAATTGTTTAATGATGTTTTGTAATGTGAAGTTTTAGTCATGAAGCTATCCGAAAATACAGGCGATCATTTAATTCCTTAGACTTCACGTCAATTATATATTACTTTGTGATTAATATTGATTTGATCGAATCGAATTTAAATTAAAATTTCTCCTATAATTATTACTATAGTACAAGCAATTGTATTCCAAATCATAGAAGACTTTGCCAACACATATATAAACTAGTATATGACAAAAAACCATAACAACACATGAAATTATTGATTTAATACACGAGGCTTCTTGTCCTAACCAACATGTGATGTTGTATCTTGTGTATGTCCTATCAACAGCTCAACAATTCAAATTTCTAAAAAAATCGCATCTTATTTTTTTTCTTATTCTATTATTCTGTATCAACCAAACACGCCCCAAAGAACACGTAGGATTGCCTTGGCACTGTCAATTAATTTAATGACCTCGAATATGTGGGACCTAAATGAGAGATTTTCATTTGATTAGGAACTTGGCATGGAATATTGGAAATGTGACCTTTTTTAAGGGAGTTTTATAATTCTTCAAATGTCGTCATTTTTAATAATTGATGTTTTGATGATGTTTCTCCTTCATTGAACATGTGTGACAAAATGAAAGTCGTTTTATTAAATAATTGTTGAAAAAATAAATACCTAAGTCGTCTGATGGAAATTTATAGTGTTACAAGAAAAAAAAAATGAAAAGTGGGACTTATTTATTATTTGGTGCTAACTTAGGAGTAGCTGGAAGTGAGTCACAAAACATGTTAGCATGTGACGATTTGATGGTTGGCAAAACTGTTTTCTTAACACCATTTCGTCTGCTGGTAATTGTGTTGTTGCATAGCATATTGTATTTGTTTGATTTGCACTTACGTGGTATTATCAACCTTTGATCATTATTTATGATCGTATTTGATTTGTAGTTGAATTTTTGAATAACTTATACAGTTCGTGATAGATGGGATGTACCTAAGAAGAGGGGTTGAATTAGGCCTTAAAACCTTTTTTAATATTTTTGTAAAACGCGGCGGAAAGTTTAAGGTTTTAAATATCAATGCCTTGCTTAAAGGATAGTTACTGTCTGGTAGTACTAGCGATAATACCAAAGCAAGTAAGTTATTGGTTCTGTAAGTACTAGCGATAATACCAGAGCAAATAATAATATAAAATATGCAAAGCAATAAACGACACTGAGATTTATCCTGGTTCACCCAATTGTGCTACGTCCAGTTCCTAAGTTTTCACTTAGGGTAACCTGTTAACAACAAAAGGTATTAGTACAGTTACAATATAAGTTTCAGTATAACAGGTAACTATCAATCAAGAGTTAAAAACTCTTGATAAAAAGATAAACAATAAACAATTTAACCGGCCCCTGAAACGAGATAGTGTGGTTGGTTCTGGCAGTTAGTTCGCGGTTGAACACTTTTACCAAGACCTCGGTGTAGCACGCTTAAACGTCCACTAAACACCTAGCTAGGAACTACCAGTGCAACAGCAACTCTACGACCCAGCAACACTTCACAACTCAACTAACTCTCAAGGAATTCTTATGCTTGGAATCTCACTCTTCACCTCGAAAGTCCCTCGAGAAAAGAAAACACAAGCAAACAAGAATTATATGATGTTAAGAATCTTGATATTGAACTCAATATTCTCGTTTCAACTATAAGACTCACACAATCACACTTTGCAAGGGGATGAGAGTTCCCCTTTAAATAATGATAGTTCCAACGGCTATATTGATGAGAAAAAGGAAGGAGCCGTTTGTGGCCTTGATTCTAGCCTAACAAATCAATTTCAAACGGCTGTATTGATGTTAAAAGTGGAAGGAATCATTATGATTTTAATTCCAGCAGAATAAATAAAGTTCCAGATGGAAACAAAAAGTTTCAGATTGTGATTAAGGCAAGTTCCAAACGTGATTAATGTATTCAAATCATTCCAAGTCAAACTTAACAAAATGATTATGATCTTAATTTCAGCAGAATGAATAAAGTTTCAGATTGTAATTAAGGCAAGTTCCAGACGTGATTAATGTATTTAAATCATTCCAAGTCTAACTTACCAAAATGATAAAGATATGATCTTAATTTCAGCATAATGAATAAAGTTCTGGATTGTAATTAATACATTCAAATCATTCCTAGTCAAACTTACCACAATACTAAAGATGTGGAGTATAATAATATGAAAGGCAATCTGTACATTTTCATCTAAATCTTCCATCAAGATTTAGAACATGTGGTAATTAATATTAAGAAAATATATTAATCAAATCTTATTCTTTCCAAACAAACATATGATGATATAAATGAAGGAAATAATGTTTGTTAGGAAATTATTTGAATTTAAAAATTAGGAACACATAAAATATCTTTTCGGTATTAAGGAAAGATATTAATAAATCAAATCTTATTCTTTCCAAACATGTAATAATATAAAAGAAGAAAATAATATTTTGTTAGGAAATATTTTGAATTCGAAAATTAAGAATACATCAAATATCTTGGAAATATCAAAACATACCTTAGTTGTACCAAAGAGGTCAACAATCTCCCCTTTTTTGATGATGATAAGAGATTTGATGTAATTTAGAAAATAAATATTTACCGTAGTTCCCCCTAAATTTATGTAGAGATTTTCGAAAGAACTCCCCCTGAATATATGCGTCCTCTCTTTTATAGAGGATTGACACCAAGATAATTTATAGAGTACGGAAATAAATTCTAACAAATAATCATAGGTTAAATATAAAGAAATATAAGAGCAAATAATTTAAGGCAATCAAATAAGAAATAAGGACATCAAATCTAATTACTCTCCCCCTTCATCATCAAAGAGGGCAAAAAAAACATACAAGCAATTTACACGAAATCAGGCAATTTTGTAATTAGAAATTCATTATTATGCAATTTTAGGAAAATCAACTATCCCTAATGCAGTTCTAAGCACGCAAAATCTTTCTTCAATTAATGCCTTAGTAAAAATATCTGCTAATTGATGCTCGGTATCAATAAATTCAATGCAAACATCACCTTTTTGTACATGATCACGAATAAAATGATGCTTAATCTCAATGTGCTTAGTACGAGAGTGATGTATTGGATTTTTAGTAATGCAGATGGCACTTGTATTATCACACAGGATAGGAATTTCATGTAGTGTGATACCAAAGTCAAATAGGAGTCTGCGGCTAAGGGGCCCATAAACCAAGCAACGAAGTCAGATAAGTAGTTCGACGAGTTTTCTACTCCACCGCAGGACCCACTTAATGCTTTGAACAATAACTACACAACCAACGGGGGGAGGAAAACATTCAAGCGAATTGCACGAACTTCGGAAATGATGGATACAAGCTTTTGTGAGAGTGACAAGCCGGCTAGAGGTTTAGTCAGATGCAGACACGAGAGGGAGTACGAAGAGCCTGGGCTCAAAAGGGCTAAGGGAGATACACAATCTATAACAAACAAAGTCGCGGCGGTTGGGCAGCTTGCATAACCCTGCGAATATTAAATATCACTTTTAGCTTGGAACGGACATGGGCTTGGGAACCTGCTTACCATTCGTCACTTACAGACAGTTGTCCGTCAACAAGATCCCACATTGCTGTTCATATTTGAGACGCGCCTCATGGCACAAAGGAGCTTGGAGATTGGGGGGAAACTCAAGTATGATCAGGGTACAACAGTGGATAGAGCTTTAAACGAGAATGGCAGAGGCAGAGAGGGGTTGTTCTGTACTGGAAGCCTCTAGTCGAGGTGCTGCTAATGTCAAAATCAGCCCGTCATATTGACGTGAAGGTATCATGGATACGAGGGGATGAGACATGGTTCTTTACAGGTATCTACGGCAAGTCGGCAACCCAAAACCACATGATAGGAGTAAGACTTGGACCAAAATCCATGACATCCATGAGACCAAGAGAGGACCTTGGGTGGTAATGGGGGACTTTAATGAGGTTCTCCATCGTGACGAATTATATAACATAGCAAATCGGCCTGAAGCTCAAATCAAGACATTTCGGGATGTCTTCGATGACTGTAATCTCATAGACATCGGCTTTGTGGGACCTCGTTTCACGAGGAGTAATAAGAGAGAGGAAGACAAGCATAAAGAAACCTGTCTTGACCGAATGCTGGCAAGTTCGAAATGGCTGGATTTATTTCCTAATACATTGACAAGGCATCACCCCATGGTTGTGTCCGGTCATATGGTGTTAGTGCTTCAAACTCAGGCTTTACAGCGCAGTGGCGAAAAGCACTTTCGGTACGATCAGTTCTGGTCGAGAAGGCCAGAGGCAATAAATATTATTTCGAGTATGTAGGAGAATAGGAGAGGTAGGAGTGTGGATTTGGTCGTAGACATTGGGTAGAGGCTTGAGCGATGTGCATCAGAGTTGATAAAGTGGACAAATCTAAGGTGGGGAACATTCAAAAGAATATCAGAATAGCCTAAGTAGAACTTCAACGGCTACATTGGGAGAGGCCGTCGAACGAGAGAAATTATCGGATACAGACAACAGAAAAAACCTTATTATTTTACAAGGTGACGAAGCTCAGATTTGGAGGCAAAAGTCCCAAGCTGATTGGTTTAAACTAGGGGACCGCAATACTAAATTCTTTCATCATACGACATCGGGGCAGTGACGAAAAAATTGGATTGTTAGACTCCAAGATATCGAAGGAAACGAGGCAGTCACGCAAGCAAATATGGAGGCTCTAGCGTCCAGTCACTTTTCGAACCTCTTTACAACTTCAAATCCAAAAATCCCTGCCGACCTATGTGAGTTGGCTGTCAAGAAGCTCCCAAATGGGGTAAGAGATGATATGGTGGTTCCTCTTGACCCAACGAAAGTGATTCAAGCTATCAAGAGTATGGGACCGATTAAGGCTCCTGGGCCCAATGGTTTCCTAGCTTGTTTTTACCAGAAACATTGGTCAGTCATAGGCCAAGCCGTGATTAAAACATGCAATGCCTTCCTGTCTGCCGAATAGAGAAATGAAGTAGGGGCATCACTATGCTTAATAAGACCACCATTGTGCTTATCCTGACGAAACAAGAAGCTGAAAATATGACTGACTTTCGCCCAATAAGTTTATGCAATGTGTCGTATAAGATAATGTCAAAAATATTAGCCATCAGGTTGAGGGGGTTGATCGAGCATATTATTTCGGATAACCAAAGTGCTTTTATTTCGAGCCAGTTGATTCAACTTAATGCTATTTTAGCACATGAGGCCTTGCATGTGCTTAGAAAGCGATGATATAGGAATCTTGAAGAAGTGGCGGTGAAACTTGACATGTCTAAGGCATACGATTGAGTGAAGTGGGTTTTTCTCTTCAAAGTGATGGAAGCCACGGAGTTTTACCCCAAATGGATTGAGTGGATAAAACAATGCATATCGTCGGTCCGATATCAAGTCTGTATTAACAGAAATTTGTCACCAGAGTTCGTGCCTTCGCGCGGTCTCTAGCAAAGAGACCCGTTATCTCCATATTTGTTCTTATTATGCTCGGAGGGTTTGTCCTTACTCATCGAGCGGGCAAATCACCAAGCACTATTGAGGGGTATCTGTCTTGGGCTGCGAGTGTCGATAGTTACTCATTTATTATTTGTCGATGACTCTCTTGTCTTCATACAGGCAACACAAAGTGAATCACAAAAATTACAAGAGATTTTGAGACTATAACTTGGGTCAGAAAGTTAACTTGGCCAAAACCGCATTATACTTTAGTCCTAACACAAGGCAGTCGTCAATAGAGATTGTTTGCCGGATGTTGGGATGCTCGGATGCTAGCATGGAATCGTACTTTGGAAGTCTGGTCCACTTTGGGAGGTCTAAGAAGGAGAGTTTTCACTTAATTAGAGAGCATGTTTGGAAGTATTTGCAAGGATGGAGAGGTTATCTCCTCTCCACTGGGGAAAAGAAAATTCTTATTAAAGTAGTTATGCAAGCAATCCCTACTTATGCGATGAGCATTTTCAAATTTCCGGCTAACTTTTTCAGGGGGATAAAATCAATGTGTCGACGGTTTTGGTGGGGTGAGAAGAATGGGGCACATAATATGTCATGGGAGTTTTGGGATAATCTATGCGTATCGAAAGCTATAGGAAGTTTGGTTTTTCATGATCTTTCCTCGTTCAATTTACTTACTTGCCCGGAGTCGTTTTGTAGACGTGTTTGGGTCAGGAGATACTGCCCAAATGGGGATATTCTATCTTGTGAAGTGAAGGGACTTCATTCGTTTTTATGGCCTAGTATTCTGGCAGGACAGGACTGGCTACTTAAGGGTATTGGCTGGTGAATTACCCGTGGGGATAGGGTGCATTTTTTCAAGGACATTTGGACGAGGGAGGCCTTAGTCCCTATGTTGTCTTTCCCAACTGGAGTTGATGACTTATTAATTGTGTCCGATTGCATTACTCAAACCACAGGAGCCTGGAATGTTGAGAAAATTGTTATGCTCATTGGTTCTTCGGGTCTTGATATTATTTAGAGAGTGATACCAAATATGAAAGCTGCAGATCAAGTTTTTTGGCGACACGAGCCGTCGGGCCAATACTCTGCTAAGACGGGATATCGCCTGATCTATAGTGAAGTTCTAACGGCGAGAGAAAAAACTCAGGAAGGTGATCCTCGAAAACTCACTATTATAAAGCATTTTAGCAATCAAATGCCCCAAACAAAGTTAAAATATGGAAATAGCGATTGGTGATGGATAGAATCCCCACTAGAGTTAACTTGTTAGCAAGAGGAATCCCGGTATAGGACTTGTGCAAACTCTATGACATGGCTAGTGAGTCTTCGGACCACCTTTTCTATAGGTGCCCTGTGACAGCCACGACTTTCCCAGACTCCATTTGGGGTCGACTAGTTGCGAATAGACCGATTGATATTGTGTTGATGTTATATATGTTTAGTAATAAACACCAGGCAACGACTTTTTGTTGGGTATTGCTTACCTGTTGGAAAGTCTAGGGTATGCAAAACTGAGTGGTACTTCTCGAATAAGACGCCACACATCATCCAGGTGCAACAGTAGGTGCTAAAATAAGTCTATAAGATGAGGGAGGTGTCCTTAGAGGAGTCGGTTTTCGGACAGGATGCATATCAGAAGGAGGTTTGGGTTTTTCCTCTGGTGGGTTTCTTGAAGTGCAATGTGGATGCAAGTTTTGACGACATAAAGGAAGCTTGGGGATGGGGGTTGTAGTCCGGGATGCGGATGGTGGTTTTTTGGGGGCCAAGACCAGCTTCTTCTTCGGGGATACTCAAATCAAGGCACTAAAAGAGACACTTGCTTGGCTCAAGGATAGTAGGGTGAGAAGGGTTCTTGTTAAGACTGATTGTTTGCAAGCTGTAAATCTTATCCAACAACCAACACACTGCATATCTTTGCATCAGTATGATGTGGATCATATCATCAATTTGGTTCGATACTTTGAGCAGGTTTCCTTTCGACATGTTAGACGAGCCACAAATTACGCTGCGCACGAACTAGCAAAGTTTGCTTCTTGTAACTTAGTTGAACGTAGTGAATACGGGAGTTGTATAGTCAATATCCTTGTAAACGGTAAGTTACGCGCTTGAATTATAAAATTATTCCAGAAGCCAAGCTTCCGTGACATTTCTCATCCAAAAAATAAAATAAAATATGAACTTTGTAAGAAATTACGTAAAATATGCTTAACAAATTCTTACTGTATAAGACTGACTGTGATAAGAAATTAAGGGTCTTACGATTATAATTCGAAATCAAACAATTCCAATGATATAATCTGAACATCAAAAGCACTTAGCTTATATTAACTTAGGTGCGCATTCATATACTTACAAAATAAAAATAAAAATAAAATATAATCTACTAACATATCGAAGAAAGTTTTTAGAAAATTAGTAAACTCCTATACTTTATTGTTTCATATGGGAATGCATAGTTCCAAACTATATATTATTGTTATTGTTATTAGACAATTAACTAAATCAGGATAAAGCCATTGAAAAAGGAAGGAAAAATGCTAAGTTTGTCCCATAAATTAGTGTTTTTTTTAAAAAAATTGTCATATGTGAATTTCTCATATTATGTTTCATAAATTGCTAATTTTCTTAATTTATATCCTTTATGTCAAATTGTTAATGGTTTGGACACGTCAATTGCGTGTGACTGTTAAAGTGGGAGCAAAATTTGTGGATTACTTTCATCCTTGAAACTAAAAAAAAAAAAAAAAAACCACCATATACAAAAATATAAACAAAACCACCTTCATCCATCACCCAGCAAAAAACACCTTCATCCATAGTCACCCGCCACCCCGCAAAAAACACCTTCATCCATGGTCACCCGCCACCCCCTCCCACCTTTTCTCCTAGCCAGCCATGCCCTCCCCTAAATCATGATTTGCAAGTGGGATTTCCGCATCTATAAGCCATGGATTTTTGGATGAATACTAATTTAGTTATGAATTTAGCTACGTAATAAATTCATAGCTAAATTTAGTCATATCACTTTTAGTTATGAAAAAAATCTATAGCTAATCATTTAGCTATGAACTTTTAGCCAAAATTTGTGGTTAAATTCATAGCTAAATCTTGGGGGTTTTTTAGTGTGTATACATGAAATTAGAATTTTAATTTTTTTGAAATCGTGACTTTTTACATATACATATACACATACACATGTTTGAAATTATAATTTGTGTTATAGAAGGGGAAAGGGTTTCAAGGGTGGCTTAGGCTAAAAATTGTGGTGGGGTGTGATGAGTAGAGATAAATGGTAGTGGGGCGCTTGTGATGTGGGAGGGAAATGGTGGTTGAGTGGGATGGGGAGAAATGGTGGGGGAGAGGGTGTCTTTTTTTGCTATTTTCTTTAACGGCCACACACAAGACACATGACTTTGCGCTTAAAGATTTTATGAAAAAGGATATAAATTGAAAAAATTGACAATTTATGGAATAATACTATAAAATTTTCAAAATTAACATGACAAACTTCGAAAAAAAAAAATTATTTTATGGGACGAAATTGATATTTTCTCCAAAAAAAGAATCATTCCTACAAAGCGAAACATCAAATTAGTTACCATAAAGTACAGTTCAATTATAATAAAAGTCCAAATTATAATTTTTGTTTTTTGTTTCTTTTCTTTTCAGTTCAAAAGTGTTTTCATTATTTACTTTGTTGTGGGAAAATGCGGAGTAGAAGTTCCGTATTCAAACATAGTACCAAAGAGATAAAACATTTTATCCTGTAAATTCTTATTCCTTCTAGACTTTAATCACTAAAGTGTTTATCATTGCATTTTACTACACAAACTATTGGGGGTTTGCATTTTACCCCCTGAAATTATTTTTAAATCAAAAAGTTGCCAGACCACTATGAAATTATACCGAACAGACGTATTTATTCCATCACTATACTCGCCACATCATCCCAGCAAAACCCCAAAAGGCCCTCAGGATTTAACAGTTTATCCCTTGCCAATTTCATTTTCAGTTTGCTATATCAATTACGTTGTTTATTTTTCAACAACTTTTATAGACAAAAAGTGGCGTTTAGGGGAGGGCGAGTACAAATTCGGTATAATTTATATAAAAAAGTATAATAATTAAAAAAAGTAGTTCGTAAATGAAGTATAGACTGTAACTTGATGGGCAAATTGTTTTATCCCTAAAAAAAGACGAAAAAGTTGAAACTAAGATTGAGAAATTTCATATAAATTCATTGAGTTATTACCTAGTACCAAATGTTCGCTAATTTTAAATATTTTAAAATACTAATAAATGAACAAAATAAAAATCTTGATCAAGAAATTTCTCATATTCAGACTCAATCCGAATCATTTGTTATACAATTATGCTATATCTTTTTTTTCATTCATTAATCTTTATTGTGTGTATGTGTTAGTGAGCGATTAAAATAAAATAAAAAAAATAAATCTTCATTTTTTTTAATTATTTATTAATATATATAATATGTATTAATAAATAACTGAAAAAAGTATTCTGTAGCACACGTTCTACACTAATTCGGAGTAGCCACTAAAGCAGGGTGTGAGAACGATTTCCACCTTTGTTGCACTTTTGTTTTTGTTTTAATAGGCCCACATTATCTTTTCGTCCTGCGCCAGCTTTTGCACCAACCAATCGTATAGGGAAACCTTTTTGACGTGTGAAAAGTAAGGATAAATTCCTTTTCCTGAAAAGACGTAGCAATTAATTGATTAAGTAATTCCAATTTGTCAAATCAATCAATCGTCTTCACATCCCTTTTACCCTTTTGTTCTGGGATTGAATGTTGGGAAAATCGGATAATTTTTCACTCAAACTACAATTAGTGAATTGTACTGATTCGATAATTTTCAGGAAAGACTACTGAGCAGTCTCCTTAGACAAAATTATCATTCCAAATAAATTCCCAGGAAAGGCTGGAGGGGTCACAAATGGTCCCACTTAAAACCCAGTCTCCTAGACAGAACTTACTTGCACAGTATATTATCACAACCTAAACCCGTGTATACATGAACAGTACCATACACGTGAATAGAAAAATACACCCAAATGAATAGTACAATACACTATAAATAAACCCGACAAATAAATATTGAATACTATACTAATACCGAAAAGAAACAAATCAAATGCGGAATAACTAAAAGAGATAAGGAAAGAACACACCCGAAAAATTGATAACGGAGTTCGGCCAATTATGCCTACGTCTCCGAGCACTACTCACGCAGCCTGCTCTTTTAATTTGGGAGAAGAGAGTACAAATTTTGGAATGATAAACTAGGAAGGGAAGGAGTCCTTTTATAACATTAAGGAACTTCCCATCTTAGTTCACAAAGCAATGTGGGATAAAAGAACTTATGCCAAAACATAACATTGAAAGTGTAGCGACGATGGCTAACTTATCCGATACAAGTCTATAATGCGTCATTCAATGTAAAATATGACTTAACTGGATCATACTTTCAGAGAATGGTGATTATATCGAGACATGTGTAACCTTAATTCGCTAATTTGTTCGTTCCATCAAGTGAGATTTATAATTCGTTTGGATGAATTTTTTAAGAAAAAAAAAAATTATTTTAAAATAATTTTTTTTAATGGATTTAAAAAAAGAAAAAATATAAATCCAAAACAAGTTAAAATATATTTTTTTTAAAAGCGATCACTCAATAGCTTCAAATAAAGGTATTTTAAAAATATTTTTAATTATTGTATTCAAATATAAAACTGTTTGACTTAAAAAAAAACTATTATTATAAAAAATACTGTTCGAAAAATATTTTTTTTTAAACCCATCCAAACAAACTATTAATCGCAACGAACTCTATCAAAAAGAACATTTTGTTATCTTGATTGGAGAAGTCATATTGCGTCTTTCGATACGATATTTTACTTAGTTAAAAAAAGAAAGAAAAAAGAAAAGAAAATCTAGTTCTCACGAGCTATAACAAAAAATCACAGGCTTCTCTTTGGTTGATTCCTCAACTACCTCAAATGGAACTCGAACTCACAATCAAATGTTTGTAGGTGAAGAAGCTTATCAAATTCATAATAGTTAAATTCCCTTAGGAAAATCAAATAAAATTTCTCGATCTAACCCACCAAGTCATACAGTTTCTTGAACTTCATATTTGTTCTGTTGAGCAGGGACATAATCCAGAGTTCACGACCAAGATTTTCACCCGATGCGTATTGGCCCAAGAAAAAAAATTTGAATTAAAACTAAAATATCAGCTCGTCGAACCGAAAAGAATGTAGAAAGCATATACAAAAATTGATAAAATGCAATTCTTCTCAATCAAACAAAAAACTATCTTCGTAGTGCTTCCAATTTGCGCCTTCAGGCGCTAACTCAAATATGCAGGATATTGACCAAGTCTAAACAATGTTTAAACTTGACTTTTGTCACCACCTTGGTCATCATATCTGCAGGATTCTCCGTAGTCCGAATCTTTTGGAGAAGTATCTCCTCT
Source organism: Petrea volubilis (assembly GCA_026212405.1). Taxonomy (NCBI): domain Eukaryota; kingdom Viridiplantae; phylum Streptophyta; class Magnoliopsida; order Lamiales; family Verbenaceae; genus Petrea; species Petrea volubilis. Next base: position 19,049,239 of record CM047875.1, read on the forward strand.
TCTTCGAGAATTTCCCGCACAAAATGATAGCGAACATCAATATGCTTCGTTCTTGCATGAAAAACTTGGTTCTTTGCTAAGTGAATAGCACTCTGACTGTCACAATACACCTCAAGGTGTTTCTGACCAACTCCCAAGTCTTTTAGCAATCCTTGAAGCCAAATTGCCTCCTTCACAACTTCTGTAACTGCCATATACTCTGCCTCTGTTGTAGACAAAGCCACTGTTGACTGCAAAGTAGACTTCCAACTAATTGGCGCCTTGGCTAAAGTGAACAAGTAGCCAGTTGTGGATCGCCGCTTATCCAAGTCACCTGCATAGTCAGAATCACAATATCCAACTACACATTGACCAAGTGATTCATCCTGCTCAAACACTAAGCCAACATCTACAGTACCTTGAATATACTGTAGAATCCATTTCACAGCTTGCCAATGAACCTTGCCAGGATCATGCATATATCTACTCACAACACCAACTGCCTGTGAAATATCGGGTCTCGTACACACCATTGCATACATCAAGCTTCCAACTGCATTAGCATACGGGACTTTCGCCATGTATTCTCGTTCTTCATCTGTCTTTGGAGATAACTGGCTGCTAAGCTTCAAATGAGGAGCAAGCGGAGTACTTACAGGTTTGGTATCTTCATTTATACCAAAACGTTGTAATATCTTCTTCAAATACTGCTTCTGTGTCAGCAAAAGCTTGCCTCTCTGTCTATCCCGACTTATCTCCATGCCGAGAATCTTTTTGGCTTCTCCCAAATCCTTCATCTCAAACTCTTTACTCAACTGAGCCTTCAATTTGTCAATTTCAACTTGACTCTTTGATGCTATCAGCATATCATCAACGTACAAGAGTAGGTAGATGTAGGACCCATCTTGAAGTCTGCGCAAATACACACATTGATCGTATTTGCTTCTTGTGTACTTCTGACCCATCATAAACTTATCAAATCGTTTGTACCATTGTCTCGGTGATTGCTTCAATCCGTACAACGATTTGTTAAGTTTACAAACCCAATTCTCTTTACCAGCAACTTTGAATCCATCTGGCTGAGACATATAGATTTCCTCCTTCAAGTCACCGTGTAGAAACGCGGTCTTCACATCAAGTTGAGCTAGCTCCAAATTCAACTGTGCTACCAAGGCCAACAAAATTCTAATGGAGGAATGTTTAACAACTGGAGAAAATACCTCATTATAATCAACTCCCTCCTTCTGAGCATAGCCTTTAGCTACCAATCTTGCCTTGTAGCGAACATCATTCTTGACAGGAAATCCTTCTTTCTTTGCAAATACCCATTTGCATCCAATTGCTTTCTTGCCTTTTGGTAACTGTGTCAACTTCCATGTCTTGTTCTTCTCAAGAGATTGCATCTCTTCTTCCATTGCATCCTTCCATCTACCATTTTCTGAACTTCGGATGGCTTCTGGAAAGGTGGATGGGACTTCATCAACAACTGGAAGTGCATAAGCTACCATGTCAACAAAACGAGCAGGTTTCTGAATTTCTCGTCTTGTCCTTCTAACAGCAATTGAATCTGGCTGTTGTTGAGGTTCTTGGGTCGGAACCTCTTCCTCGTCTGACTCTTCTTCTGCCATGGGAGAGTCACTAATGGTGCTTTTTTCTGGGCTCACCATTATCTGTTCAAACTCCACCTGCTTCGGCGTACACTCCACCTGCTGTGGAATATCATCAATTCCTCCTTGAGTTACTTTATGCAACATGGCAGATTCATCAAAGGTAACATCCCTGCTGATGATGGTCTTCTCTGCCTCTAGACACCAAAGGCGATATCCTTTAACTCCAGCATTGAAGCCCATAAACAAAGCCTTCTTTGCTCGTGGATCCAACTTTGATTCATTTACATGATAATATGCAGTAGAACCAAAAACATGCAAAGAATCATAATCTGTTGTAGGTTTCCCGGACCATACCTCTAAAGGAGTCTTGCAATCTATTGCGGATGACGGCAAACGATTTACGAGATGTTGAGCATATGTCACAGCCTCAGCCCAAAACTTTCTGTCTAACCCAGCATTAGACAGCATACAACGAACTTTCTCCACTAGTGTTCTGTTCATACGCTCCGACACCCCATTCTGTTGTGGTGTTTTTCTGACTGTGAAGTGCCGAACTATGCCAAACTCTTGGCATGCCTCCAGGAAAGGATCACTCTTGTATTCTCCACCGTTGTCTGTTCGGAGAACTTTGATCTTTCTTCCAGTCTGATTCTCAACTTGAGCTTTCCACTTAAGGAAAACTCCAAGCACTTCATCCTTCTTCTTCATAGTAAACACCCATACTCTTCTGGAAAAATCATCAACAAAAGTGACAAAATAATGTCTACCTCCAAGAGATGGAGTCTTGGCAGGTCCCCATACATCTGAGTGCACATAATCCAAAATACCCTTGGTATCATGGATGGCAGTGCCAAATTTCACTCTTCTTTGTTTTCCCAGAACACAATGCTCACAAAATTCTAATTTGCAAGTCTTCGTACCTTTCAACAATCCTTGCTTAGCAAGAATTTGCAAGGATTTTTCACCAGCATGTCCCAAACGCATATGCCACAGCTTTGTCGCCTCTGCATCCTTCTTGCTACTAGATGTTGCAGTTGCTACTGTCCCAACTACTGTACTACCTTGATAGTAATACAGATTATTTTTTCTCACGCCTTTCAACATCACAAGTGCTCCTGAAGTTGCTTTGAGAATTCCATCTCGCATCATCACAACTAGGCCTTTTGACTCTAAGGCCCCCAAAGAGATAAGATTCTTCTTCAAATTCGGAACGTACCGTACATCCTTTAAAACTCTTGTAGATCCATCATGATTCCGCAGCTTGATTGAACCTATCCCAGCTGTTTTACATGGATTGTCATTGCCCATGTAAACAACTCCACCATCACGTTCTTCAAAATCGAAGAACCACTCCCTGATGGGAGACATATGGTAGGTACAACCGGAATCCAAAATCCACTCGTCTGGATGGGATGTTGAAGGTGATACCACCAAAGAGACATCTGACTCTGCATCACTTTTGCATTCTGCAACATTTGCATCTTGCTGAGCCTTCCCTTTATTCTTCAACTTTGGACAGTCTTTCTTCCAGTGCCCTTTCTCATGACAGAAAGCACACTCATCTTTGGCAACTCTGCTTTTCGACTTTGATCTTCCTCTTCTTCCCTTTGACTGGCTCTGCTGACGACCTCTCGCCACTAATGCTTCATCTGCTGTAGCTACTTTGTTTTTCCTTTTATCTTGTTTTCTCAATTCATGACTATACAATGCAGAACATACAGCATCTAAAGATACATTCTCCTTCCCATGAAGTAAAGTAGTTTCTAAGTGTTCAAATTCATCGGGAAGAGATGACAACAGCATCAAAGCCAAATCTTCATCTTCAAATTTTACATCTAAGTTTAACAGGTCTGCTACTAATTGTTGAAACAAAGTGATATGTTCATTCATAGTAGTACCTGATTGATAATCAAACCGGAACAACCTCTTTTTCATAAGGAGCTTATTCTGACCACTCTTTTTCAGAAATTTCTGCTCCAACGCCTTCCACAATTTATGTGCAGAAGTCTCATTCTTGAATGCATACTTCTGCTCTCTGGACAGGCACGATCGAATTGTTCCGCATGCTAACCGATTTATGATACTCCAATCCTTATCTTCTATGTATTCTGGTTTCTTTTCTTCAATGGCGATGTCAAGACCCTGTTGGAAAAGGGAGTCCATGACCTCGCCTTGCCACATGCTGAAATGGCCAGTACCGTCAAATATCTCTACCGCCAACTTCAAACTTGACATTGGAAACCTTGTCCATGAGGACGAGGAAGTCGATGTCCCTTGTGTCATATTTGATGTAACACTATTTGTTGGTGGAACTTCTGACGCCATTACAGACTCGAATGATAGTATTCAATATAAACAATATTACAAACAGACCTAGGACGAACCTTCGGCTCTGATACCACTTGTTGGGAAAATCGGGTAATTTTCCACTCAAACTACAACTAGTGAATTGTACTGATTCGATAATTTTCAGGAAAGACTACTGAGCAGTCTCCTTAGACAAAATTATCATTCCAAATAAATTCCCAGGAAAGGCTGGAGGGGTCACAAATGGTCCCACTTAAAACTCAGTCTCCTAGACAGAACTTACTTGCACAGTATATTATCACAACCTAAACCCGTGTATACATGAACAGTACCATACACGTGAATAGAAAAATACACCCAAATGAATAGTACAATACACTATAAATAAACCCGACAAATAAATATTGAATACTATACTAATACCGAAAAGAAACAAATCAAATGCGGAATAACTAAAAGAGATAAGGAAAGAACACACCCGAAAAATTGATAACGGAGTTCGGCCAATTATGCCTACGTCTCCGAGCACTACTCACGCAGCCTGCTCTTTTAATTTGGGAGAAGAGAGTACAAATTTTGGAATGATAAACTAGGAAGGGAAGGAGTCCTTTTATAACATTAAGGAACTTCCCATCTTAGTTCACAAAGCAATGTGGGATAAAAGAACTTATGCCAAAACATAACATTGAAAGTGTAGCGACGATGGCTAACTTATCCGATACAAGTCTATAATGCGTCATTCAATGTAAAATATGACTTAACTGGATCATACTTTCAGAGAATGGTGATTATATCGAGACATGTGTAACCTTAATTCGCTAATTTGTTCGTTCCATCAAGTGAGATTTATAATTCGTTTGGATGAATTTTTTTAAGAAAAAAAAAAATTATTTTAAAATAATTTTTTTTAATGGATTTAAAAAAAGAAAAAATATAAATCCAAAACAAGTTAAAATATATTTTTTTTAAAAGCGATCACTCAATAGCTTCAAATAAAGGTATTTTAAAAATATTTTTAATTATTGTATTCAAATATAAAACTGTTTGACTTAAAAAAAAACTATTATTATAAAAAATACTGTTCGAAAAATATTTTTTTTTAAACCCATCCAAACAAGCTATTAATCGCAACGAACTCTATCAAAAAGAACATTTTGTTATCTTGATTGGAGAAGTCATATTGCGTCTTTCGATACGATATTTTACTTAGTTAAAAATAGAAAGAAAAAAGAAAAGAAAATCTAGTTCTCACGAGCTATAACAAAAAATCACAGGCTTCTCTTTGGTTGATTCCTCAACTACCTCAAATGGAACTCGAACTCACAATCAAATGTTTGTAGGTGAAGAAGCTTATCAAATTCATAATAGTTAAATTCCCTTAGGAAAATCAAATAAAATTTCTCGATCTAACCCACCAAGTCATACAGTTTCTTGAACTTCATATTTGTTCTGTTGAGCAGGGACATAATCCAGAGTTCACGACCAAGATTTTCACCCGATGCGTATTGGCCCAAGAAAAAAAATTTGAATTAAAACTAAAATATCAGCTCGTCGAACCGAAAAGAATGTAGAAAGCATATACAAAAATTGATATATTCGTCGCGCTATGATAATAGAGAAGAATTTAGAGCAGTTAGAACATTGACCCCGATTTGTGCTTCAGCTTTCTCCAGATCAGTTGAGGCTGTGCTCAGCTTTTGAGTGAACTCAGCAAGCTCCTTTTGGACGGCAGCAGGATCAACTTGCTCCATAGGAACAGCCTCAACAGCGATTATA